>HG992176.1:13746224-14346224 GCA_905220545.2 Melitaea athalia | reverse complement strand
AAATAAAAGACTTGAATTTGAAGAGAGAATTTTAATATGGTAATATTAACGTCAATCATAAATCTTATATATTGAAAACTTTCAACAAAATATTTATAATTGGTTGTTATAATTACCCAAAGCTTACAGTAATTTCTAAATGACTCACTGCAACCATTAAAATATTAGGGTAGGTATGTACCTACGTCAAATTACAAATAAATATTGCATCATATGGTTAAGATAAACATTAATATTGAATCTAATTTTTAAAAGAAGAAAAAAAGCTTTATTTTTTCCCTTCTAAATAATAGGTACCATTATAATCATTCTAAATAAAAAAAAACTGTTTCTATTGTTTTTCTGTTCTTTAACTTTCTTATTGCTAAGACTAGGAAAAATACATATAATTCTAATAATAACGTATTTGTAAAACTATAGGTAGATATAACCTCAAGCAGTTTAATTTCAGTTGGCAGCATCATTTTACATATTATAAGCAAGTTAACCAATGTTAAGTACTAATTTGTTCCTTTTCAATTATATTTATTAATTTTTTTCTCATCGATTTATTTTATAAAATATTAAGATAATATAACGAGAAAACCGTTGCGTTTTTATTACTTGGCGAATAGCAACTACGATGTATTTAGTAATAGTTTTAGAATGCAGCATATTTAATTTTTCTATTTTAATCTAATTAATAAAGCCTTTGAGATTGATTAAATTGTAAAATCGTATTAAACAACTGATTATTATTAGACACTGTATCATATACTCGCATGAATATTAATCAATATAAGAAGTACATTCGATTTTTGTATATGTAGGTATATGAGATATATTACATTATCACAATACTGGCGTAATTAGCACAAAAAAGTATTTAAAATATTAAGTGAACAGTGTCACTAAATATTCAGTGATAAATTAGTAATTATTAGCAATTTCAATTTAACTAGCTATCGAATTAAGCTTAATTTAAATCGTTAAACGAAAATTATATTGCTACTTATTTAAGTTATTTATTTTAACTCAAGGTTTTTTCAGCCCATCTTAAGGCACCAGGTACACCAAAACCTTATTGAAAATACAATAAAACTTTTTCAATTTAAAATAACAAGAATTCACGTAAAAGGTACAATAAAGAAAAAGCGTCATTTGTTCGACCATTTCATTTTTACTTTTGGTTTTTCAAACCATTTTAAACTTACAATTAGAATAAAACAATGTATATAAATAAGAATTTAACGATATTTCTAATTTGTCAATAATCAGAATTACGTTTTTCAAAAAAAAAAAAATACTCTTTAACAAATAATTATACACTATTATTACATACAGGAATTATAATTTATGAATAATGATCAATATTATAAGGCATATAACCATATAAACGTTAATACCACACCATACAAACGTTATTTTTAAAAGAAACTAGCATTTAACTAACTCCAGCTTTCAAAATAAGTATAAAATAATTTGTTGCCTATCTAAACATACTTTATACTAAATAGTTTACTTAAAATTAATCGGTCTCGTATTCGCTTAAGTGAAATGTACTAATGTACTATGTAAGTATCAATTCTTTATATGAAATTTTTTTTATATCAATTCGGATAGCAATCAATAAGCTATTTATACTATATTTGTAATATTTACTTTTATGTATATATATGAACTGCGAAATTTGATTTGCATAGATACCTAATCACTATAATTTTACTTACATATTACATAATAATTTATCTCACTATCGATTACAATTTCATATAAGAACAAGAAGTAAATCACTCAGTTTTTAACTATTTCTATAATTTATGAAATATCTTCGCATTCTAATAGTTGTTTAAAATGTAATGAGACACAAGAACGCATGAATTTTCAATTAAACTGTTCGTTACACGTATTTATTGGCAGTAAATAGAGGAATCTTTCAAGTGTTTCACGCTACATTTCTAATTATTATTTAAAGTAGATAACACCATTAATATCAGATAAGTATTTTATTTTAGAAGACTGTGCAACATCCATTCTCAATTATCTATAAAAAAAATGTTTACAATGTTTATAATTCATGTTATAATTTTTGAAAGCTTTTACTTTTAAGTAATTATGAAAAGGTATAGCCAATTGAGCGCATAAAAACTGACCTTAGCGATTTTACTGACGCTATAAACGCTATGCTCTTAAATGTTTATAAATAACGGCCCAACCCTCTGAACTATGAAATCTATCAACGGCGGCAGCCTTAAAGATTAAAGCAGCGTAACTCATTTTAGGAACACTATTAAAATGAAATTTCTCTCCTGTTCAAAAAGGTATTTACTTGAAAGTTGCGCTGTTATGTAGAAAGATGAGAAATAGAAAGATACGGATAAATAACGCAATAAATATTTGTATAGAAAAAAGTATTTTTCCTCACATTATAAAGAATGTATTATAGTGAAAGACATTTTTAGTAAGGCCTTAATTAGTAACTACGAATTAGTCAGACGTATATCAAACCGCTAAGGGCAGTTTTTAATGTACATTTAATAAACACAATTTAATACTAGAACTAAAAACATAAATTAGAAAGTTTAGTAAATACTGCAATAGAAAATTAAATTAATATAAATATGTTGTCGTCGCGTCGTAAGAATTACTTACATTTTTATTTAAAGATATTTCTAAAAGATAATTGGAATATCCCAGTTTTTTTATTGCTTTTAACTAGTGTTAGTCCAAGTAATTGTCTTTTATGAATTGTGTTATATATGAATTTTGTACTGTACAATAATATTTTTTTCGTCTATTCTAGATATTCACTCAAGTAATCATTTCAGTTACTGAAATAATAGCTTTTATTTTTTAAGGAGTTGTCTCAGTATTCCGTAGTGTAAATATATATTCAGTTCAAGTAATTTTTCGACTGTCATATAAAAAATTATTTATGTACATAATTATAAAGGTTATGACGGCAAAATTTTAAGTTATACATTGATAAAAGAGACTAAGATAAGACAATTTGGTTGAACTAGTTTGTACCTTAAGAAACTGTTGAACATTTATTTTTTAATTTCGTAAAAAATAAGAGAAAGAAATAAAAACACTGAAACTTACATATTAAATTCTAATACCGTAATAATGGAAAATGGACATATAGAATTTTTATTACAATTAATGGAAAATAACTGTCGGTATTATATCGATTAAGAACTGATTTTCATGTCAATAATATATCTTTACATAATTTTTTAGATTTCAATTTAAATGTCAGACAGAAATTATAATACAGTTGTTATTATTAAATCCCGTTATTAATAATTACATATTAAACATTCAATTACATTTTCGTAACAAACTTTTGTACTAATCGGGCTAATTCAATATCATAGAGGACCAATCTAGCTTTAAGTATTCACGTTTTCTACTAACGCGACTTATCGTCTCTAGATTATCACATATTTCTTCATTTACCAAACAATCGGTTGCAGTTGGTTCAAGTATCAAGTTCCTATGAAGTCAATCGCGTTCTATTCGTTTAACAGCCTAATTTAAATCACACCAATATAAGATAATACACCAATATCAGGGATAGGGACAAATATAACAACAAAAGAAAAAAAAGTTCACAATTTATTATAATCACAGATGTGTCTGCATTAAGCCGTCACGTAACAAATTCAAAACCAATTGATTTTATATCGAGTCCAAAAACAACAAAAATGCAAAGTACGAGACATTTCACGGGCTACTCGAGGAGGACATAATTAATTTAATTTAAATGGAATTATTAATTCACAATTATATAAATAATACACTTACGAGAGCTATGTACAATCAAATGCAAAATTAGCTACATATTCTTAGAGAAGAATGTGATGTAAGGGGAGGTCATCACGTCATGTTGACGCCGAGGGAGCGACTCGCGTACTCGTACACCACGTAAGAGATGGACACGGCGGGAATCACTTTGATGAAGTTGGGTGTGATACCGCGGTACAGGCCTCGCACGCCCTCGCGCTGTACTATCTCGCGGAACGCACCCCGCATCGTACCCTCGGCGACCTTCGCGGCTTTCTCTGTCAACAAAAATGCTATATTAGTCTAATTTTTGACAATTCAGAGAATTATTGAAACTAGCGGTCCGCCCAGTGGTCGAAATTCGACCATAATTAAAAAATTTAATTAAAAGAAACCAAAAATAATGAAAATAAAGAACTAAACCTTTTTTTTAAATTTCAATTTGACTACAGACTTTGACAATCAACAAAAGAGTATAATATGCGTGTGTGTCAAATAAATGGTAGTGTGTGTAATGTTTTTTTTAATTGTTTTAATATATTTTTATGCATAATTTTAAAAAAATATTATCATTCTGCTCTGCACTCATCTATATAAACTATAAATGTACGAAACTTCATACTCCTCCGTCCGCCCAATTTTCGTAAAAAGGGGTATAAAAATTTTGCTTCACATATTAATATATAGATTATAATAATATTGATCCCACGCAATGGGCATGACGACAGTATCAAAAAATCGTCAATTTAATGATCTTAGGGGAACACGCATATTAAAAAAATTCAAAATACTGATTTACTTTTATGTAAAATAATAAGATTATTGTGATTTTCAATAAAATAAAACATTAAAATACTGCAATCGGCCATTTTGATTGAAACACAAATTACAGCGCATGACGTCCCACTATCGCGTTCCACTTAAGACCCACAATTCTGACCGCTGAAAACCACTCAGTAGTATGTCGATAAGTTGAAAATGGTTGAAAATAAAGATATTGCTCTTAAAATTATGTGTGATAGTTCATTTTATTCGGAATGACTCCTAGAAAATTTTTCTAAAAGCGTATTTTAGCACATAAACTTTGTTTTCGGTTTTCACTTTTCAGCGGCCTTAGGTGGAACGCGCCTGATGACCTTGACTTTGATATAGCGTGACGTCAGAGTATGATTAGAGCCGACGCCATGACACCTGCTGCCGTTTTGTCGCGCTAATTGAAAACATATTAGAAAAATAGTTTTAAACTACCTTAAACTTAAGTTTATTACCGAAATACATATAGGTATTTTCGTAAATAGTAAACGTGTACCCACATTATAGAAGAGGTTTTCAAAATCTTTCGTCATGCCCATTATTCGAGATAATAAATCTTCTACTTTTTAATAAATTTTGTTAAAATAAATAAGTTATTTAGAGTACACAAATTACATATTAAAACGATTAAGATAAAGAAATTAATAAACCCGTTGAATTTCATACAATACCTTGGGCTTGCAGCCTCGTCCGCACGAGGGCCAGCGGGTAGGAGCACACTTGGCCCAGAGTGCAGGACGCGCTCCCACACGCCAGCAGCAGTAGCATGCCCGGCTGCTCATTGTGGGTCTGATATTTGTTTATATACTTTTTCTTCAGCGTTTCGTAGACCGCAAGGTCGATGCCAGCATATGGTACTATGCCCAGAATATTTGGAATGTATCCTTTATAGAAACACTTTAGTCCCTCCCTTGCATATATCTTCTTTGCTGCATCTAATATGCCGTTATATTGGCCTGTTTTTCTTAAAGCTAATCTTGTCTTTAGCACCTCTAGTGGGTAAATCACAGTTTGACTAATCGCTCCTGCCGTGGCTCCGGCGACGAATCGTTCATATATTTCTAGCGGTTGATTGTGTTTTTCGCCTTTGATCAGACGTTTCACTTGCTCATACGCCGCAAATTTTATCGCCGACTCGGGGGCTATTTTTATAACGTTTATTCCGTTACCTCGCCACAAGCCTGATATACCTCCTTCATTTATCATTTTAGCTAAACATTTCAACATATTTTCTCTGGTTGGATTTACCTGAAATGTAAATAATAACAGAATAAAAAATACCTCACACGAATTAGTTCATTTCAAATGGTGTTCCATCAGCTAATACGAACTTGTAAAAACACTTTGAGTCTGTCTAGCGGAGCGGTACAGGTTCGGCTGACGGCGCCGGCAATACCACCGGCTAGTAAATGTCGCCACCACTTTCCTGTTTGTAATTCAGTCGGAGTGAAGTCATCCGGCACGTTCATATCCTCACCGATGTCCAGATACTGTAAATAATAAATATATCTATTTTAAAATTGGAGAATTATAAATTAATTCAACTAATTTAAAATGAACATGTCTTTTTCTACACTAATATTATAAAGAGGAAAGATTAGTATTTTTGTGTGTATGTTTGTAATGAATAAACTCAAAAACTACTGGACCGATTTAAAAAAATTATTTCACCATTTGAAAGCTTAGTTATCCCTGTGTAACATAGGCTACTTTTTATCCCGAGAAAATAATAGGTTCTCACGGAAATTGTTTGCGCACACGGGTGAAAGCCGTTGAGAACAGATAGTATGTAATTAATATATCACATCAGTAATATTAGGATTCGTTAATTTTTAAAACACTTCATTATAATTTACGTACAAAATAATCAATGGTACTTGTGCCTGTTCTCTGTTGTATCATTATCATTAGTCAAGAATTGTTATTTACATTCTACTCTGAAATAGTATATTTCATTATGGTTTAAGATCCGTAATATAACAAAATCTTCCCTCATCTGTTAATTAGATGAAACAATTTTTTATAGGCTAATTTCAATATTGTGAATTTATAAAAACAACCTCTGCCACCATAAGCCTGCTGCAAATAATAAAACTTAAAAAAAAATTTTTTTTTTCTTCTAAAAATTCTTTAATTCGTTTTTATTTTTATTTTTTTGTTACCCACACATGAGGAAATTATAAAGATTTTAAATCATATCAACATTTTCGACCCAGCGGGATTTGAACCTGCGCCCTCTGATGCCGTGTCAGCGCTCTGCCAACTGAGCTATGGGTCCTCATCTAGCCGCGTCGAAATTCTTGATATGATGATTTTAGGTTTTTAAAGCAAACCTTGGCGTCGTCTATTGCGAGTTCTTTACAGATCCCGACTACTCAAAGATTTCATATTACAATGAATTCTTCGACAAGAGACGATACCATGCTATTTTTAATTCGTTTTTATTTTTACTGCTGACTGAGGTTACTGACCTGGCTGCAGGTAAGTGTAGCAATCATAGAGATGGCTGCCTACTATAGTCAGGTATATAATGTAAAATATTAACGGTTTTAGCTTACTACATGTAATTAACATGAGAGGGAAAAGATTAAAAAAAAATTGCAGCAGCCTTATGGTGGTAGAAGTTGTTTTTATAAATTCACAATCTATACTAATATTATAAAGATGTAAAGTTTATAACTTTGTTTGTATATACGGGGTAATCTTCGCAAATAATGATCCGATCATGAAAATTCTTTCGCTAACAGAAAGCTACACTATTCAGGAGTGACAAGATAAAAGGAAAAAGATAAAAATATATAAAGATTTTAAATCAGCAGGATTTGAACCTGCGCCCTCTGACGTGCCGTGTCAACAATTCAATCTAATCAAGCATTATTATTTGCCTTAGAAATTAATTGGTGATTTTAAAACATTTATATTTATCTGATTTGCTGAAAATAGTGAGAGTGTATTGGAACATATCAAATTTCACCGTACCCTTCTTATGTGAAATGGATTATAACGCCCAACGAAGTGGGCACGGGTCGGCTAGTATTGAAATAAGCCTATAAAAAATTGTTTCATCTAATTAACAGATGAGGGAAGATTTAGCTTCTCGGATCTTAGACCATTACAAGTGCGGAAAGACTGTCATTGCAAAGAGTTCCGACAAATGTCTACCCGAGCCGAGGCGCAGCCGAAGGCGAGGGTTGACAGTCGGAACAAGTTGCAATGACGGTTCCGCACGTGTACTGAACGACTATTTTTAATACAGTTGCGAAAAAATGAAACAATTTAATAAAATAAACTCGCAAAAAAATTCTGAAAAATGGCGCCAACCGTAGAATATAAGCAGTTTTTTTTCTTCAACCATTCTGGTAGGCAAAGGGAAACTATGCCCATACAGCCAAGTCTTCAGTAGAAGTTTTTTATTGATATGAAATGAAAATGAAATTTAATGAGATGAAATGAAATGAAACCTAACCAAACTCATTCAATCAAATCATTAAATCTGATATTGAAACAAATTAGTAGCTTCTTTTGAAATATAATTTGCATGAATCATAAAAACTTCTATGAATTTTTTTAGTAAAAACTTCATGGTTGGTTTTTCTTATTAATAGATATTATTTTGACAGTTGGGAAAGAGAACGCACGAGTGCGGGAAAGGTAAAAAAAAAGCACGAGTGTGTAATAGCCCACTTCCCGAACGCTATACGTCCCTGCAATACGCCACTTTTTGAGCAACTGTATTAAAAAGGTTATTTTTAGGAATAATAATAATCAAATCGATGGGGCGTATAATTGATGAAAATTGACTGAATTACTTAGTAACGAAAATCAGGCCAAATTATCACAAACATTATTAATTATGCGTCTTTCAACATAAGCAATATAACTAAAATATAATATCTATATGTATGTGAAATAATTATATTGTGTATATTATATAACAATATACAGGAATATTTCGAGGTGTACCTAAAATTTATCTCATGTCTATTTTTGTAGTGTTTATCAGAAAAGCATTCGGGTCAATAATTTGTCTCCAACTACGTACGATATGAATAAAAATAAAAATAGAAAATTATACTAAATCTATGTTAAACTAATCCTACACTATAGGGGTCGTTCAAGTATTACGTAACGCAAATTTTGAAGATTTTTGACCCCCCCTCACCCCCATGTAACGCGCCGTAACGTTTTCCTGTACCCCCCCCCCCCCAGCCCATAAACGTTACGTAACACCCCAACTGACCATTTTTACCCAAATGTCACAACTTTGTTGCGAAAACTACCGAAAAGTCGCTTAAAAAAAATCGCGTTTGCGGTAAGTATAAATATAATATATACAAAAAGGGATATAAACGAAAAGGGTTGCCAATTTGGGAGATTTTAGTACAGTAGTTTTTTTTATTTAAATAAAAAACAACGTTACGTAACGCGTTGTTCGAGACCCCCCCTCCCCCCCTGTAACGCATCGTAACGTTTTACAAGACCCCCCCCCCCTAATTGCGTTACGTAATACTTGAACGGCCCCAATTGTCAATGTCAAAATTAAAATGTAAAATATGATAGTATATTATAAAACAAAATTAAATAAAAATTCGACTAAAAGTAACCCAATAAACATTGTAAAATAAAATTAAAATGTTAATAAATAATAAAAAAGTGAAAGTTTAAAAAAAAATGTGTTTATACGTTGTAGTCCGATAATTTGCACCTTCCAGATGATTTTAAGACAACGTCTTGTCAAATGAATCAAAATTACTTCAGTTCTTTAACTAAAAATAATAAAGAAGTCATGAAATCAGCTTATGACTGGTATTATACCTACGCCATAGACCTACGCCTTCTTATTTCTGGAGCTGCATAAAACTTTATGAAGACTGTCTTTTCTTTTCGACTTCCGGTCCAAGCTAGTTTAGTTCGCTATTGTGTTATCGTGTTGGTATATTACGTTATTATTAATGACAATGGCAGATTTGAAATTTTACTGGACATTGGATCAAATTCACCAACAGTTTTATTACAAAATAAACACTATAAGAAAAAAAAAAGACACGTTCAATTGAACCAGAAGCGATTAGTAAACACAAAAGAAAGAACCATAAAGCCATTGAACAGAAGTCAGGAATGCAAACATATTGTCACTGAGCTTAGAAAAATCTAAATATAAAAATATAGTGATGAAGATAAAAATTTACTAGAATATGAAGATAATCAGTATGAAATAGGAAACACATTGCAACTTGACGAATTATCATAATAATGTTAATAACATATCTCATTATTAATTTTCTGTATTATACTGTGCATTCCCAAGGAGGGTTGATGTCAGGCAGGCGGCCGGTCGTAAAAAATAACATGCTAAATCACTTACAACATGAGTCTGAGGAAGAGGAGAACATGTTGTGCCGACCCTATATAAATAGGATAAGGGCAGGGAGATGATGAATACTTGAACGGCCCCATAACAACAAGTTTTACAGCGTTTAATAAATATTTAGGGCCTAAGGACATTAGCATATTACAGTATGACACATAGCATATAACCATGCCATGATCATGATCCTTTTATGTTCTTAGGCGCGTCACAACATGTGAAATTCTTATTGTAATATTGCATGTTATTAAAACAGATACAGGTGTGTGCGTATGTGTGTGCGTGTGCGTGCGTGTGTGCGTGCGTGTGTGCGTGCGTGTGTGCGTGCGCGTGCGTGTGTGTGTGTGTGTGTGTGTGTGTGTGCGCTTTCGTGTGTGTGCGCTTTCGTGTGTGTGCGCGTTTGTGTGTGTGTATATGCGTGTGCGTTTGTGTGCACATGTGCGTTTGTGTGCGCATGTGCGTTTGTGTGCGCATGTGCGTTTGTGTGCGCATGTGCGTTTGTGTGCGCATGTGCGTTTGTGTGCGCATGTGCGTTTGTGTGCGCATGTGCAAACGCACATCGCGTACGCGTGTGCGTTTGTGCCTTGTGAACTCTTCAAATAATATTAATTTACTTTAAAGTTCTTAAAAGTGTATACATATGATAGAAAAATATTTATATTTCTGTATTAAAATTATAGCTTTAAACTTTAGTATTGGCGTCAAATATTTTTAAATATATGCGTAATTCATAAAGTGCCATATTAAGTAAAGTATATCAATAGATGACTCAAAACTGCTGCATAACTAAAATATATTTTACTTATTTAGAAAGAAAAGTTATTACTGTGGCGCACATCACATCGTCAGCACTGCAACCGGTCGTATCGCGTTTCTTTATCACTTTAGTTATCCAAATTCTGGTTCTATATGTCACTTGCTCAGTCTGCATAAAATGCTACAGTATTTTATTATTCTTAGAACATTTTATTGTCTGCTTAAAAAACATTTTTTTAGCAATTAATTAGGTAGGGATCCCTAGTACATTTTTTTTTCACCTGATTAGTATCAAGCTAATTTTCTGGGAGTAGCTTCATTTTGATGAGACGAACAAAAAAATTCTCTACGAAAACTATCAATTGTGGTAGCTAACAGAGATAGCGGGGGATAGAGCAGCAGTGAGCGTAGGACCGGGATAACATACCACGCTATTTGTAGGACAATATTTCTATTAAATTATATAAATACTAGCTGACCCGACAGACGTTGTCCTGTCTTTTGTATGGGAATATAGAAAAGTGTTGTTTTTAGACTTTTTCAGAGAATTTTTTAAATTTTTCTCTCCGTAACAACCATCCTCGTACTTCAAGGAATATTATAAAAAAAGAATTAGCGAAATCGGTTCAGTTGCTCTCGAGATTTGCGCTTAGCAACACATTCGGCGATTCATTTGTATATATATAGAGATTAACTAACTATAGAAAAAAGCGTTGGCGCAGCGGTCACAGCAATGGATTGCGATTGGCTGTTGCGCGAGCGGTTGCGGGTTCGATCCCCGCACACGACAAAATTTGTATTGGCCATACAGATGTTTGCCGTGGTCTGGGTGTTTGTGCAGTCCTTGTGGGTCTCCCCACCGTGCCTCGGAGAGCACGTTAAGCCGTCGGTCCCGGTTGTTATCATGTACACCTGATAGCGATCGTTACTCATAGTAGGGAATATATCCGCCAACCCGCATTGGAGCAGCGTGGTGGATTAAGCTCCGATCCTTCTCCTACATGGGGGAGAGGCATATGCCCAACAGTGGGATATTACAGGCTGAATCGTGATCGTGAATCGAAAAGAAAAATGTACATCCCTACTATCTCTGTTAGCTACCACAATCGAGACTTTTCGTAGAGGAATTTTTTGTTCGTCTCATCAAAATGAAGCTACTCCCTGAAAATTAGCTTGATACTAATCAGGTTAAAAAAATATACTAGGGATCCCTACCTATAATTATGTTATCTATTTCTTAGAACAAGAGCTGATAGTCACCTGGCAAAGATTTACTCGATTGAAAAGGCAGGCCATTTCACTGTCTAATTCTCAAAGTATAAAATTTTAAATGGATTAAAAATAAAAATGCCTAAACAAAAAATTTAAGCAGAAAATTTATAAATTTTAACGCTCGAATACGTTTGACTACCTTAGTCAAGGCCCCTTTTTTGTTATTGATATAATACTAAAAAATTAAGGAGGTACAAGACCTTTTAATAATACTTAAAAAATACAAAAAATCTACCAGCTTTTGTTTATAAAAAAAAATCTTACAATCCGTTGAAAAAATGTCATATTTACCGCTGTGTGTAAAAAAATTGTAGCATTCCAGTTTAGCATCATGGTGACGAACGTGAGTAAATATTCCAAATACATAATTTTTGTTTTAAAAAGGACGACCTTTATTAGCAATTTCAATATTGCCTGCACGGTTGTGTCCATTGTAATTATTTAACTTAAATTTATAGTAGCAACAAATTGAGTTTGTCACTGACGGTCGGAATGACAGCCGGACATTTTGCAAGTATAGCCATACCTTTTTAAAATAACACAGGGGTGAAAATAGTTTGATTTAGTATTGCGATTATACAATATTTATAATCGAACTATTTTATTATTGTTGTAGAAGTTATAGTAATACCAAATAGATTACATACATAAGCATTCCTAATCTCTATATATATATAAAAATGAATCGCTGAATGTGTTGCTAAGCCCAAATCTCGAGAGCAGCTGAACCGATTTCGCTAATTCTTTTTTTATAATTTTCCTTGAAGTACGAGGATGGTTCTTACGTAGAGAAAAATAAAAAAAAATCTGTTAAAGTCTAAAAACAACACTTTTCTATATTCCCATACAAAATATTCGTAATAATACTTAAAAGTCAATTTGAACTTTAATACTATACCATAAAGTTTAAGTGTTGGTGGAGGGTTTCCGGGAAGGAAAAGTATTTAAAAAAAATCGACTGTTAGGCGGTACGAAGTTCGCCGGGTCAGCTAGTTAATATTATAAATGTGAATATAAGTTTGTTTGTTACGCTTTCACGCGAAAACTACATAGCCGATCATCATGAAACTTTGTACACATATACTTGGAGGTATTAGAAGTAACATAGGATACTTTTTATTTTAAATAAATGTGTTTGCTTGCAAACGAAAAAAAAAACAGACTTCAATTACATCGACAAGTAATACAAAAAGATGTAATCAGATCTCGATGAAATTTAAATGTGACAACATGGTAAGCATCAGCTTTCGACTAAATTAAAAATAATCAAAATCGGTACACCCAGTAAAAGTTATGGATTATAAATTTATAATACAACGTAGGTCGACGAAAAATAGTCAAGTAAAAACGTATTATTAGATATAACTCTAAAGTACTTGTCAGATCTCAAATAAATTTAAATGGGATCAAATGACACACACCACCTTCCGGTTAAAGAAAAAATTATCGAAATCGGTCCACCCAGTCAAAAGTTCTGGAAGTGACATACATAAAAAAAATACAATCGAATTGAGAACCTCCTCCTTTTTTGGAAGTCGGTTAAAAATCAATGCTAGCGAAGCCGCGGGTAAAAGCTAATACATTGATAAATTAAACAAAATGACGAGACATTTCCGATATGTTACCAGGATCTGCTTATCATATCTATAAAGTGGACACGTCACCATATAAACGAAGTGACTTGTCGTCTGACCTCGCTCCTCGTGACGTAGTTGTGCTACTAACACAATAAAATAAACCGCCTGGTTTTTATATTAACAATCACTATTTGATGTTTACAGGATCGTACACAATACATTGATATTTTTTAATATGCGCGTTTTATGGAAATTTTATAAGAAATAAAGTATTTTAGTAGGACAAAACACTTGAAAGTTAATGATTTATTTATATACTTTATTCTACATTAGACTTTATTAATACGAGTGCAAGAATATTCGTAAGATAACATTTATATCTATACTAATATATAAAGCTGAAGAGTTTGTTTGTTACATAAAGCTGAAGAGTTTGTTTGTTTGTTTGTTTGTTTGAACGCGGTAATCTCTGGAACTACTGGGCCGATTTGAAAAATTCTTTCAGTGTTAGATAGCCCATTTATCGAGGAAGGCTATAGGCTATGTGTCTGTGTGTCATCTAGTTTATTACTATTCGCCTATAGATATACTAGCCGCTGCCCGCGACGTCGTCTGCGTGCGGTCACTGCTCGTTCCCCGTAGGTGATAGCGTGATAATAATTATTTAGTCTATATGTTGACCCGACTGCCAAATTTGAAGTAAATCCATGCAGTACATTTTGAGTTTATCCCGGACATACATACAGACAAACAGACAAAAATTCTAAAAACTATATCTTTAGCTTCGGTATCGATTGTAGATCACACCCCAAGTATTCTTTAAAAAAAATATTCAATGTACAGTTATGACTTTCCTACCATTTTAATGTATAGATTCTTGCATTCAAACCGTGTCCGGTATAGATAGCGTTCATATGGTATGTGGGTAATCGTAAAAAGACGTAGGCTTAGAATGGTCAATAATTAAAACTCGTCTACAGTCATAAAAGTTAGCGATTTCTGTAAACATTATTTGATGTCCAAAGGATGCGAAAAGAACATGATTGTGAACATTGCTATAAACGTCCGTTGGCTCGTAATAAGAAAACTTTTAAGACTATTTTATATAATTTAATGTATGTATTTTAATTTTACTGTAAATTATCATATTACTAGCTGACCCAGCGAACTTCGTACCGCCTACGCCACAACAGTCAATTATTTAAAAAAAAATTAATACTTGTCCTTCCCGGAACCCCTCCACTAACACTTAAACTTTATGGTATGGTTTATAGTTCAAATTGACTTTTAAGTATTATTACGAATCTTTTGTATGGCAATATAGAAAAGTGTTGTTTTTAGACTTTTTCAGGCAATTTTTTAATTTTCTCTCCGTAAGAACCATCCTCGTACTTTAAGAAATACTTATTATAAAAAAAAGGTGTGTGTGCGATTTATTAACATTTTTAGTTTATCAATTCAACTGTCAAAACAAGTAAATTTTGAACTGTCTGCTGTTTTAACAGAATATAATAATTTTATTACTGTTAGCCCATGTTCAGATGACGAGCGCTTAACGCACGTTTTGATAACGCGCGTTTACAAACCAGGCCCGCCGCTAGCTGTTTCGTCGCCCGCGTGCAGTGCAATGCTTGAGTTTTGTCAAAAAAAAAATGTTTTCTCATTATGGTGGGGAAAAAACAACTTAACTAAGATAAAACATTAAAAAAGGTGTGTGTGCGATTCACACACGATAGAAGTGAAACTTCTTTGGCAAACTAATTTAAAATTAGCGGCGTGCAGCGCGCCCCTTCTTTTTGTCGTTGCCTTCCGGTTTGAAATCACAACGATTCTAAAGAAGTTTCACTTCAAAAGAATTAGCAAAATCGGTTCGGCCGCTCTCGAGATTTGCGCTTAGCAACACATTCAGCGATTCATTTTTATTTATATAGATAGATAATTGAGCAGGAAAAGAGACGTGAGGATAGTTTGCGACTTGCGAATTTGAAAACAAAGTTGCTTTCAGTAGTTAAATTGACACGAAATTATAATTAACTAGTGGTCGCCCAGTGATCAAAATTCTACCATAATAGGTAGGGATCCCTAGTACACAATTTTCACCTGATTAGTATCAAGCTAATTTTCCGAGAGTAGCTTCATTTTGATGAGACGAACAAAAAGTTCCTCTTCGAAAACTCTCGATTGTGGTAGATGATAGTTAGCAGGAGATAGAGCAGCAGTGAGCGTAGGACCGGGATAACGTACCACGCAATTTGTAGGATAATATTACCATCAAATTATATAAATATTAACTAACTAAAAGAAAAAAAATCAGATACAAAATCAATTTTTGATGACCTTACGAGGTCATCTAGTTGATGGTACGTTATCCCGGTCCTACGCTCACTGCTGCTCTATCTCCCGCTAACTCTATTATCTACCACAATCGAGAGTTTTCGAAGAGGAACTTTTTGTTCGTCTCATCAAAATGAAGCTACTTCCGGAAAATTAGCTTGATACTAATCAGGTGAAAAATATGTACTAGGGATCCCGTACTATAATTAAAAATTTAAATAAATAAAAAATAATTAAAATAAAGAATCTTTTTTTTTACTTTTTCAATTTAAGGGCCTATGCAAACTACGTTTTTTAAACGCGCCTTCGACGCGTGTTTGTAGCGATACAGACGCGATACACACGCGAGTCAGACGCAGCCTGTAGACCTTTGCACACTTGTACATATAATAAAACCGGCCAAGTGCGAGTCGGACTCGCGCACGAAGGGTTCCGTACCATTGACTAGGTAATATATATTTAAATATATTATGTATTATATAAATATCGAGCAAAAATAGGTAAAAAATTGCGTTTTTTGTATGGGAGCCCCCCTTAAATATTTATTTTATTTTATTTTTAGTATTTTTTGTTATACCGGCAACAGAAATACATAATCTGTGAAAATTTCAACTGTTTAGCTGTAGCCGTTCTCGAGATACAGCCTGGTGACAGACAGACAGACGGACGGACGGACGGACGGACGGACAGCGAAGTCTTAGTAATAGGGTTCCGTTTTTACCCTTTGGGTACGGAACCCTAAAAAGCGCGCCGTCGACTGTCGCGCGTGTGTAGCGATACAGACGCGATTCAAACGCGCGTGTGTAGCGATACAGAGGCGCCGGTGACGCGCGTTTTAATGCCCACTTGTACATATAATAAAAGCGCGCCGTCGACGCGCGTTTTTAAAACGCGCCGGTGACGCGCGTTTGTATCGATACAAACGACAACAAACTGCTCTGTAGGATAAAAGCGCGCCGTCGACGCGCGTTTAAAAAACGTGGTTTGCATAGGCCCTTAGTACGGATTTTGACAATCAACAAAAGAGTACAATATGCGAGTGTGTGTGTGTCAAATACATGGTAGTGTGTGTAATGTTTTTTTTTTAAATTGACTTAATATACTTTTAAAATACATAATTTAAAATAAAATATTAGCATTCTGCATTCATTCTCTATATAAACAGACTATAAGAGTACGAAATTTCATACTCCTCCGTCCGCACAAATTTTGTAAAAAGGGGTACAAAGTTTTTGCTTCACGTATTAATATATAGATAATACATACATTACGAGCGAAGTAAAGAATAAAATAACAATAATATATAGAATCTGAATCTCGGAATCGGCTCCAACGATTTTCGTGAAATTTAGTATACAGGGGATTTCGGGGGCGAAAAATTGATCTAGCTAGGATTTATTTTTAGAAAATGTCGTTTTATCCCTGTTTTTAGGCAATCAAAAAAATGGCTAAAATATCGTTAGAATAGGAAGGTCAATTTCGCAATTGTCAGTAAAGTTGAAATAGCTCAGGTGAGAAATCGGACGGTCGGGATTGACCGAGAAAACCATGGTTCGAATCTCAGTCTCCAGATAAATTCTTTTTTATTTTTTTTTATTTTACTCGTGATTTTTTATTTAGCTGTGATCTTCTGTAAGGTGGAGATACTTCCCAGACGGACTGCTCCAAATGCTCCGGATATTCCCTGCTGTGCCCTACCTCAATGATACTACTATTTTCATTGAAGATAAAAGATCAGTAAATAATATTTTAAAATGTTTCTTAATAGGTCTAAAAATAATAATTACTACGTAGGTGTACTAGACCCACGCCATTATTTTGTTGATGTATTTGAATGTGTAAAAATTAAGAAGTCACTGTCTCTAAAAGGAGGTCAAGGGTAATACGAGTGCCGATTTCGTTAAACAGCTGATTACATGAATATTAGAATGACAAGGTCAATGATTATAACCTTAAGGTTTAGGTAGGCACTACCTTTATACACTCAGAGGCACAATTAACCGTCCACTCATCTAAAATGTGGTATTGTTTTTTTAACGAAAACACGCACACGCGCTTTTTGTTTACTACTTTTCTGGTTTTTATTCAAAAGTAACAAATTTAGTCGAAATTCGACATTCCGGCTGCACGTTCTGCCAGAAGGATAACTTTGTTTTAAGGTGTTCGATTAAAACCAAGGTGTTAGATGTGGTAGGTAATAGGGGTAGCAGGGATAAAGTCGAGAGTTTTCGTAGAGGAAATTGTTGGGAGTCTCATCAAAACTAAGCTACTCCCGGAAAATTAGCTTGATAGTAGTCAAGTGCAAAAAATATACCAGGGATCCCGGACTATTAAGTACATTTTTTTAAAACTTTACATGAGGTCAAAAAAATTGTTTTTAAACAGTTTTATTTAGCTTGACCAGTTTTTTTATTTATTTGTTTGGGTCAGTAATTGGAATTTTACCCCCTTCCTGATGACAGATTGATCTGGAATTTGGCACACACTCTTAATCTTGATGACAATACAACATAATATATTTTTTATGGTTGTAAATCTAATATGGCTGCCAATATAAAATGGCGGATTACATATAACTTCACAACAACCTCAATATTGGTGTCAAATGAAAGGGCTTGATTGGTAGAAAACAGCTCACTATGAAAAATCCAAGATGGCCGGCGCCACAAAATGGCGGATTACATATTTTCCACAAATAACTCAATATGGGTATCAAATGAAAGGGCTTGATTGGTAGAATAGGGCTCACTATGAAAAATCCAAGATGGCCGCCGCCACAAAATGGCGGATTACATATTTTCCACAAATATCTCAATATGGGTATCGAATGAAAGGGCTTGATTGGTAGAATAGGGCTCACTATGAATAAATCCAAGATGGCTGCCGCCACAAAATGGTGGATTACATATTTTCCACAAGTACTAGTAAACAATTTGAAAAAACTCAAATTTATGATTTATTTGTCTTGAAGTTGATTTACCTGTCGGACCTATTCTAAACTAGAAGTAGTTTTTCGCACATTTAAACATCTTTAATTTATGAACCAAGCCTTTTTTGTAATTAATAGGCACGTTTTTTTTTCGGTCTAGAATACTGGTTCATTCAAATGTTGACATAGCCCGAGCTGACTCCTTGGCCAGAGAAAGCCGGAGCTTACGGTACATTGCCGAAACGCTTGGGGTAGCGAAGTCTACGTCTAGTTTAGGTTTATATAAGTTTACAATTATTAAAACTACCAACATTATTAAAAACTACGTTGGTAGATACAAAAAAAAATACAAGTAAAAATATTTCTTTCATATCTATTTCAGGGGTTTCCCTATTGTATATTGTTATAATTTATTTGAGGATGTGAGAGTGACGTAACCGAGCCATGGAATTGCGCGTGCGGCGTAGCCGCGTCATCGGACGCACACGTTACATTCGACGAATTGTGGAGGCAAAGTCTACAGATTACAAAAGAGTTCGACATTATTTAATGTTACTTCTTATCTTCTTATCTCTGTTTTTAATGTTCATACTTAATGGTTAAGGTTTTAAAACAAAAACTATATTTTAAATTATATCTCTATATATATAAAAATGAATCGCTGAATGTGTTGCTAAGCGTAAATCTCGAGAGTGGCTGAACCGATTTTGCTAATTCTTTTTTTTTAATATTGCTTGAAGTACGAGGATGGTTCTTACGGAGAGAAAAATTTAACAAATTGCCTGAATAAGTTAAAAAAAAACATTTTTCTATATTCTCATACAAAAAATTCGTAATAATACTTAAAAGTCAATTTGAACTTTAACACCATACCATAAAGTTTAAGTGTTCTTCTTCTTCTTCTTCTTCTTTGGCTTTAGCTCCCTTGCGGAATTGCCAGTATTAGAGTAAGTTTATGTTAGTGGAGAGAATACGCCATGGATAAGTATTTAAAAAAAATTAAGGAATCGACTGTTAGGCGGTACGAAGTTCGCCGGGTCAGCTAGTAAGTAATAAAAATTGAACAATACTTTGAAATATTGTCATAATTACTTAATTAAAAATATATGTTTTAAGCAACAGAAATATGTATTACATCAGTTTGGTAACCACAAAACAAACATTAGTTAGACGTAGACGATCACGTATATGGTCAATCATACTGTAACGTAAATATTTTAAAATTGATTGAAACACGTGTGTATATGATGAACTACCTACCTACATAAAAAGATCATTGACGAGCATATTATTTTCACTTTAACTAAGAGTCTTGTATTATTGTAATCCTTGTATCATACAGACAAATTAAATAGCTATACTTAAATACTAACGATACTCGTAGATATTACACATTTGCGACAGGACTGCCAATAAATCAATTAGGTTTCGTTAATGTAATCGTGTTATGGGTTATAATATTAGTGGTCGCCCAGAGGTCAAAATTCGACCATGATAAAAAAAATTCAATGAAAGAAAACCAAAAAATTATGAATATAAAGAACCTTTTTTAAAAAATTTCAATCTGACTAAAACAAAAATGCGCGTGTGTCAAGTGGTCAAGTGCATCACAAAAATAATTATCGTCCAACGAAGTGGGCACGGGTCGGCTAGTGCAAATATATAGTAGTTTTCATCTCGCTTGCACATCTCCGACTTGATTTACATATACTAATATTTTTCATTACATTTTTTGTTCAATAATAATAAAATATAGCCTATATCACTCCTGATCCTGAATAGTGTAGCTTTCTGTTAGCGAAAGAATTTTCATGATCGGATCAGTATTTGCGAAGACTACCTAGTTCAAATAAACAAAGTTAAAAACTTTACCTCTTTATAATATTAGTATAGATGTACATGTCAAAGATTAATAAGAAATTTTGATAATAGAACATAAAAAAAAATTATACTGAATAGGGACTATTTTTTCGTCGATCTACATTGTAATATACCGCATAACTTTTCACTGGGTATACCGATTTTTGATGATTCTTGTTTTTTAATCGAAAGCTGATATTTGTCTAGTAGCCACATTTAATTTTGATGGAGATTTTATTCTATTTACTCGACTATTTTTTCGTCTACCTACGTTGTAATACTTAGCGATCAATTCGTATAATCGTAATTGAAGTAATTTTAGTAGTTGACAAATATTGTGAATTAGTCTAGACTAGACTAAAGAGTGAAAATCGCAATGCAAACAGAAAGTTAAAATTTTGCTAGAAATGTTAACTAAAATAGTGATTAGATACATTTGTCCTAGATTTTTTCATCAAAAGCCATGTGGAAGAGAAAGTGATGATGACGCAGGGCAGTGAAAAGTTGAACAGCTATTATGAATTCGCATAGCAAATAAGCACAATTGATAAGTTCAGAATATTGTTTTATATAAATTTTTGTATGTATATATGTCTCCATAATAAAGAAAAATATTTACTTGACTCGATTTTACAATTCAACATTTATTTTGTTAGGTTTTATTTTTATGTATTTAAATTATTAGCTCGATCTAATTTACGCTTGTGAGATAACGACCTTCTACGCTATATCTATCTACTTTTGCTCGATTCATATATAATATGTATGTATATATATACCCACAACGCATTGTCATATTACGTATTCAAAGACAAAATATGTAGACAGGATAGATAAATATACCAAAGCTTAAATTAATTATAAATACATTCGTAGCCATACCTAGTAACACAGACGCTCGTGATGCAATTTTTAATAGAATTTTATAGTTAAAATAATATAATGCATTTTAATTTTTTTTGGACACATACCAAACACCATTTCTGATAAACAATTAAATATAAAAATGATAATTAAAAAACCAAGAATACCTTAAGTATCCATTCCAATATATCGCTGTATTCGTCTATCATGATGACTTTTGAAAGACAAAGGGGTTCAGAAGTAAGTGAAATCTAAATATCGACTGTAACTGCTCGGCGACGTTCAATAATACTAACTATAGTGCTACACAAATCCGGAATTAGATAACATTTACCTTTGCCAAACATCGGCGGAACACGATCAAAAAGTCCTCGAAGACATCGCCGGTCGCTCCCGTAACTTCTTCCAATTCCAGAGACATTTTATCTAAATTAATACTAAGTTAACTAGAGAAATAAAACCAATATGAACTATTAAATAAATCACAGATCGATTTCTTTGGAACTAAACTATCAGATCGATGGTAATACTTTAACTAATCGAGTGTGCAGTTTGGCCGAGCGCGACACCGAAAATACGTCCCGTCGAGCTAACTGACATTCTCACACTGACTTGTGTCATGTGTGAGTTGTGGACGTTGTGGTTGTGACTAGTACACTAGTAGTGTAGTTCTGAATTTCTGATTATAGACCGCGTGCACGACGAGCGAAAAACCGCTTCGAAATGGTTGTAAGCGGCGATCGGCAGGAAATCACCACTACTTAAAATCGCCACTATTACCTAAATATGTAGTGTACAGTTTTGCTTGTATTGTTGACTGGGTAAAACACTGGCATTATTTGATAAAAAAGGTGTGTTAAGGTCGAAATACAAGTTCAGAGGGGGCTCGTCATGTAAATAAGTCTAACTTTTAATGATAGCAACGAAATTAATTTTTTTAAAACAGGTCTATGTACGAGTATAAGAATTATCCAACAATTAATTGGGCAGGCCACTTAGAAAGAATGTCGGAAACCAGGGCAGTCAAAATAATATATGAGTGGACACCATAGCAGAAGAGACCGAGAGGAAGACCCACGAAAAGATGGAAGGACTGCATAGAGGAGGAGGATCTGAGGACGATGGGCAAGTTTACAAACTGGAGGAGGGTAGCCAGAGATCGTGATTCGTGACAAGTGGAAGAAAATCGTGGAAGAGGCCAAGACCCACAAAGGGTTGTAGCGTCACAGGAAGTAAGAATTAAAAGTAAGTATTAGAATTACCTTAATTGTATGATAAAACTCGTAATTAATTTATATCGTAGAAATTAATAAAATTAATGTTATTTATTTAATAATAATACCTATTATAATAATTATCTTAATGAGTTTACTCAAAATTAAATATAAAATCCCCGTTGTTTAATTGTGTGAACTATCGATCCCCGCTGGAACGGTCGATTTTTGATATGATGTTAATGTTTAAAAATATATTTTTTTTTTAGAAAATATTATTTTTAGTTTTTCATTTAAAGAGGACTATATAAAATTATGTACTTTAAATGCAAGATTTTTACAACTAGGTCGGCAAACAAGCGTACGGTTTACCTGATGGTAAGCAATTACCTTATAGGTCCGCCGCCCGCAACACCACAAGCATCGCAAGCGCATTGCCGACCCTATCCCAAATTGACCCCAAGAGCTCTGGTTACCTGACATACCACAGGAACAAAACAGTGTTTGAAAGCAGTGTTATTTAGCTGTGATCTTCTGTAAGGTCGAGGTACTTCCCCAGTCAGGCTGCTCCAGATTTGAGCAGAATATTTCCTGCTCCGGAAATTTCATACTCATTCGTACGCGCAATTTTCGTAAAAAGGGGTACAAAGTTATTGCTTCACGTATTAATATACTAGCTGCTGCCCGCGACGTCGTCTGCGTGCGTTCACTGCTCGTTCCCCGTAGCGTGATAATATGTAGCCTATGTTCTGACCCGACTTCTTAATAATATTCGTGCCAAATTTGAAGTAAATCCATGCAGTACTTTTTGAGTTTATCCCGGACATAGATTGACTTTCCTATCATTTTATTATATGTATAGATAGATAGATTAAAGATTGCTTTTAGAATAGTAAAAGTATAACAAATACCAAACGAGTCCAATTACGACGGTGATTGTGATATTTCAGTACCTATTTGCATATTAGTTTTATTTTTATAAAAAAACTTTATCTCTCTTAGACCTTCCGCATTAGACAGGTTTCGAATTGCAAACACCTATATATAACACATGTTCGAAGTATTTAAAGCAAAACTACTATAAAATAATATATACAAGTCTTAAAAGATTTTCAAGTGACAAAAGTGCAAGTAGTTTTCTAAGAATCTATAAAAGGTTAGATTATTTATTTTGATTTTTGATGAATTTAAAACAATTGAAGATTCTGTGCGCATAACACTGAGAATAAAGTTGGTCTCTGCAACATTTAAATATTTTGCTGTTACCATTTGCAATTCTACACGATTAGTAAACACATAATACGGTTTAAAGAATCAGCTATGTAATGGATGGATAAATTTAACTAACTGAAGCACTAGCGGTAGCAGTTCCGGTCTATAATACATAAAAAAATGTTTGCAGAGGCCGTAACGATGTCAGTCTGGAGTTCTGGACATTTGGAATTGAATGTGTATGTTTCTGGCATTGGATTCACTCACATCATACTGTGTGTGGAATCTCGACACTCACACTCGATAGTGTTAAAGTGTTTATTTATTTTATTTTTTATTACAACTAACTTAAGTAATTACTACATTTTGGATATAATTATATTATAGACAATAAACTTCAAATAAGTAAAAAATAATGAAATGTAATGCGGCTAAAACTCGCGAGATGGTTTAGCATTTATAATTAAATTGAAACGTTACGTTAAAACTAGATAAACCTAAGTATTTTTTATCCGTTTACCGTTAATCTTAATTAATAAATCAGATTACTTGTATTTATTTAAATTTAAGTATTATGGTCGTAAATATTTTGATCGAACGCATTCAAACTTGAGTTATTACCTCAAATAGATGATTTCAATCAAATATATCGAAACTTGCCTTATAATTACAAATAATATTAATAATAATATATATTTAAAATATTGCTCGCAAACGAAAAAAAAACGACTTCAATTAGGTACGTCGACAAGTAATACGACGTAGGTAGACTAAAAAATAGTCAAGTAAATACGCGTTATCAAAGATTACTCAAAAAGTTGTAATCAGATCTCGATGAAATTTAAAGTACCTGGGTGACCGAGCCTAGCTCGGTATTTTCATTTTTTTTGTTTTTTTTTCTCGCTATTTTTATATTTTAATTTTATTTACATAATAAATCACGAGTGAAATTAAAAAAAAAGAAAACCCGGGTCAACACGATTTGATTCCCGCCGATTTCCTAATTACGCCATTATAACTATATTAACATCGGTGAAATTAAGCTTCGTATTCTAATGATATTTTTTCATTGCCTAAAAACAGGGATAAAACGACATTTTTTTTAAATGAATCCTAGCTAGATCAATTTTTCGCCCCCGACATCCCCTGCATACTAAATTTCACGAAAATCGTTGGAGCCGATTCCGAGACTCAGAAAATATATATATACAAAAATTGCTCGTTTAATAGTATATTTAAATGTAACCAGATGATAAACATCAGCTTTCGACTAAATTAAAAATAATCAAAATCGGTACATCCAGTAAAAAGTTATGGGGTATAATACAACGTAGGTTGACGAAAAAATTGTCAAGTAAAACCGCATTATTACATGACTCGAAAAGTATTTGTTAGATGTCAAATAAATTTAAATGGGACCAAATGACACGCACTACCTTTCGATTAAAACAAAAATCATCGAAATCGGTCCACCCATTCAAAAGTTCTGAGTTAACATACATAATAATAAATTAAAAGTAAAAAACCTTTTTAAAAAAACAAGCTTTTATTTGAATGCACTAAAACTAAAAAAATAAATTTTTACTTTAAAACTTTTACTATCTACTTATAAAGTCATTACACATAATCTATATGATAGAAAAGCTTGTCGCGAGATACTCGTAGTACTCGTATTTCCTTAGTTTGAAAATTTTAATAGTTAAAATCAATCACATCAATTTATTTAATTTACTTGTTTACAAGCAAATCTTGCGACAAGCTTTTATATCATATAGATTATGTGTAATGACTTTATAAGTAGATAGTAAAAGTTTTAAAGTAAAAATTTATTTTTTTCGTTTTAGTGCATTCAAATAAAAGCTTGTTTTTTAAAAAGGTTTTTTACTTTTAATTTATTTTTGACTTTTTAGTCGGTTATCACGTCACTTTATTCGAATTTTTCTTAGCAAGCCCTTTCATTTGATAGCCATATTGTAGAAGTGCACTAAAAATAACTAGTCCGCACTCTTGGATATGCCGCCATATTGGATTTAGAATGACGTCACAAAGGTAACCATGCATTGGCATCCAAATTGAACCTATATACAAAATTTCAGCTCAATTGGTTGAAGATATCTGCTTCAAAATTGAGTTGCAAGATTTCACCTGAACAAACATACATACATACAAACCATGCATTGTCATCCAAATAGAACCTGTTTATAAAGTTTCAGCTCAATTGCTTGAAGATATTTGCTTCAAAATTGAGTTGCAAGATTTCACCCGAACAAACATACATACATACATACAAACCATGCATTGTCATCCAAATAGAACCTGTATACAAAGTTTCAGCTCAATTGCTTGAAGATATTTGCTTCAAAATTGAGTTGCAAGATTTCACCCGAACAAACATACATACATACATAAATACATACAAATCATGCATTGTCATCTAAATTTAACCTGTATACAAAATTTCAGCTCAATCGGTTGAAGATATCTGCTTCAAAATTGAGTTGCAAGATTTCACCCGAACAAACATTCATTAAATTTACATACATACATTGCAAGTTAAATAAAAGCTTGTAATAATAATAAAATACACTATTAGCTCGTCTTCAGTTAAAAATTATTAAAGCGGTTTAGTAGTTCTAGAGATTAACCCCTACAAACAAACTCACGAATTTTAACTCTTTATGAAATTAGTATAAATTATTACTTAAATTAAAAAGTTAATGAAAGAAATTAATTAATTACCCAAGACATACCAGTCCGTAGTCCATGGATTTTTCTACTATAATATACGAGTATATATATAATACGAGTATATGTATATATATATATATATATATATATATATATATATATATATATTCTGTATCTCGGAATCGGCTCCAACGATTTTCGTGAAATTTAGTATGCAGGGGGTTTCGGGTTTCGGGGGCGATAAATTGATCTAGCTAGGATTCATTTTTAGAAAATGTCTTTTTATCCCTGTTTTAGTCAATGAAAAAATGGCTATAATATACATAATTGGATTACGAAGGTAAATTTCGCAATTGTCAATAAAGTTGTGAAAGCTCAGGTGGGAAATTGGTCGTTCGGGATCAACCGATAAGACCACGGTTCAAATCCCTCTCCAATCCATTACTTTTTTCCTTTTTTTTCTAATTTCACTCTTGATTTTTTATTTAAACAAAAATAAAATATAGAAATACCAAGAAAAATTCCAAAAATTTTTTTTAAAAAATAGCGAGCTAGGCTCGGTCACCCAGGTACTTAGAAATAAAATAATAAGGGCATCAATCACAACTCTCTGAACTCTTAGACAACAAGAGACGTTGTGGAAGCTTGAACTGCATTCCCTTGATAGAATAACTATCGCCGTTTCTATTGCGAATGTTTACCACGGAAAGTTCTATTTCCAAATTCACTTGGGACAATTTAACTAATTAGTTATTTTCCATTATTGACAACATTTTTATATATACACTAGCTGACCTGGCGAACTTCGTACCGCCTTTTTTTTCTTCTTAAATATAATAATTACATATACCAAAATAAAATATAGCCTATCTTTCAAGTTGGATCAAACTGCACACGGTGTGCAAATTTGATTAAAATCGGTTAAGTGGTTTAGGAGTCCATTGAGGACAAACATTGTGACACGAGATTTATATATATTAAGATATATTCAGCTTCTATATAACAAATGTATAAATATTTAAAATTAAAGGTCATTTGATTTATTTTTATTTATCTCACTTGTCTAAAAAAACTCAATAACAATCTATATAATAAAAATGAATGTTGCTAAGCGCATTTGCGCGTTTGCTGTGTGGCTACGGCAAAGAATTTAGCCTCCCCCTCTCTTCCCGTGGGTGTCGTAAGAGGCGACTAAGGGATAACATAATTTCACTACCACCTTGGAACTTAAAAAGCCGACCGATGGCGGGATAACTATCCAACTGCTGGCTTTGAAGTACACAGGCCGAAGACGGGCAGCAGCGTCTTCGGTGCGACAAAGCCAGCCCTGCGGTCACCAACCCGCCTGCCCAGCGTGGTGACTATGGGCAAAATACATGAGTTCACGCCATTTTTGACGCGAACTTGTGGAGGCCTGTGTCCAGCAGTGGACTGCGATAGGCTGAAATGATGAATGATGAAGCGCATAACTGGAGAATGGCTCGACCAATTCGGCTAATTTTTTTTTTGTATGTTCCTCAAATCCCACGGAAGGTTTTTATACTAAAAGAAAGACTCATCACGATATCTCTGGAACCTTAAGGCGTAGAGACTTGAAATTTGGTAAGAATATTCCTTTTGCCGAGTAGAGGTCAGCTAAGAACGGATTTTAGGAAATTCCACCCACAAGAGGGGGTTGCGGGGGTTAATACTTATCATATATGGCAAAACAACGTTTGCGGGGTCAGCTAGTTAATCTATATAAATAATACAAACTACACGTTACAAGTAAAACTTCTTTAGCAAACTAATTTAAAAAAAAACCTAATAGATAATACAAAAAAAAAACTAATTGAACAGTAATTGAAAAAAAAAACAAAAAGCAAACGTCACGCGGTGTTCCCAGGTGGTCACCCATCCAAGTAGTGGTGGCAAATTAATATTTTTTCCTCATCTGATAAGCTGTTTTAGTAAGCTACGTCGCAATATATAACACTAGCGCGATGGTCACAAATTACAACTGTAATACAAATATTTCTTTAGCTACAGAACGAAACTAAGACCACTTGAATAAATTTAATTATTCCTGCACGTGCAGTCATTAAATATGCCTTTGTATAAATAGAACATACTGTGCTTAACTCATAATAAATTATTATCACTTGTTAGGTAAAAGTGTGTCTGGTAAAAGTGATCATTATTTTAGCTTACAATGAGATAAAATATAATGTCTGCAAGCATAGTCTTAATCATGTTCATATAACGTAATCTTTATACATGTAATTTCATGTCGCACACAGTGCAGCGCAATGCAATAATCTGCATATACAATCTGTTCGCGATTATTCGCGAGATGATGACGTAGCGGTCGTTTGGAGGCAAACAGATACCGCCTACAGCCGCGCCCGCCTTTCATTGATTCAATTATCAAATTATTCAATTGTACGATAGGGTTGACTGGCAAGGACCTATCGTGACACGTGATTCGGTCATACGAGTGATTCTAGACTGGTTAAACGGCGTTCGTAGGCCACCGGTCTCGTGACCTTTTATTTCTTAACAAATTGTTTCGATTAACATAATAATTCGATACAACAACATCACGTTTCAGGACGAACATTTAACAGTTTATTTTTAAATATTTTAATAACAATCAAGACCCCTATTAGGTCGAGAACAAAGTTTCTTCGTTTTTTATATAGAAATTCAAGGTATGATTCCACAAAATGTATTTACATTAATTAAAATATATATGTACCACTTTGTTCAACAGCTTGCCGCCATCTCGTAGGTTGTAACAGGATTCCGTTGCTGTAGGAATTTTTTAAATACCTAGGTAGCTACATAAATGAACAATGGAGTAGCGAACAGGAAATTCGAGTCTGTTTAGAACAAGCCCGTAGTGCCTTTATGAAGCTGAAAAAGATTTTGTGCTATAAACGCTTTAACCAAAAACTCCGCATGAGATTCGTGCGCTGTTATGTATTCAGTATCCTACTTTATGGGTTTGAAAGTTGGACCTGAACCTCGACATTATGTTCAAAACTGGAAGCATTTGAAATGTGGATGGATATACAGACGTATGATCCGAATATCCTGGACTATGAAAATAACAAATGTTGAGGTTCTGCGTCTACTTGGAAATAATGAGAACTGTGAAGGAGATAAAGTTGCAGTATTTTGGTCACATAATGCGAAGGCACAGATATCGGATTCTTCAGCTTGTGATTCAAGAAAAAATCGAGGGAAAACGCCGACCTGGCAGAAGGAAAACATCCTGCCTGAAAAACCTCTGAGAATGGTTTAACCTAAGTACTAGCTCACACATCCGTGCTGCAGCTTCGAAGATTAAGATAGCCAAGATGGTCGTCAACCTTCGTAGAGAAGAGGCACCGTGAGAACAAGAAGAAAAAATTTTGGGACTTCTCATTAAAACAAGTAGATAGAATTCAACACAATCATGAATACTGATGAAAAACCACAGATGGCGTTGTGTTACGACAGAATTGAAGGTCTGTTTGAACTATTTCTTAATTCTAATGTCCAGATTCGCAGTTAATAAATAACAGGGCCTTGAATATCCGTATAACGTAATTGTTCGTATACAATAACTTAGGGGTCGAGCAGTGCAAACTTAGCACCTCATCGATGAAATTTTGGGTCCAAAATGACCTTGATCGATAGGTCTACGTTAGGTCCGTATAGGTCCACTAAATTTTTCGTTAGGTCCGCTATAGTCTTTTAATAAATAATTTTTTAAATTTTGGTAAAAAAAAATGCAATTTTAGCACCCCATCCAAGGATTTTTAAAATCAAAATGACCTTAATCGATAGGTCTACGTTAGGTCCGTATAGGTCCACAATAATTTTTGTTAGGTCCCCTATAGTTTTTTAGCTGCTAAAATACGAATTTTTTTTCCAAAATTTTAAAAATTATTTATAAAAAAACTAAAGAGGACTTAACGAAAAATTTCGTGGACCTATACGGACCTAACGTAGACTTATCGATTAAGGTAATTTTGATTTTAAAAGTCCTTAGATGGGGTGCTAAAATTGCATATTTTATTTAACAAATTAAAAAAAATTATTTACTAAATAACTATAGGGGACCTAACAAAAATTATTGTAGACCTATACGGACCTAACGTAGACCTATCGATTAAGGTCATTTTGATTTTAAAAATCCTTGGATGGGGTGCTAAAATTGCTTTTTCTTTACCTAAATTAAAAAAAAATATTTATTAAAAAACTATAGCGGATCTAACGAAAAATTTACTGGACCTATACGGACCTAACGTAGAACTATCGATCAAGGTCATTTTTGACCCAAAATTCCATCGATGAGGTGCTAAGTTTGCACTGCTTAGGGGTCGTCCAATAATCAAGTAAAATATTACAAGGAGGGAGGGGGGGGGTGTATTGATATATCATGTGTATTTATTTTTCGTTGAACGCGCAATTACTAAACCAAAAAACATTCTGCAACCTTGATGTACGTCTAGAAATTTGTATCACGAAGCTTAATTTATTTAAATTTAATAAAATTTATACCTATACCTACCTATTTAAAGATAATATTCTGAAAATTTCAATTTATTTGGCAAAAAATATATACACGTGAATTTTTTATATGGGATAGTCTAAAACCTCACTTTATAACATCAAGAGGGAGTAGGAGATTATAAAATTGCTAAACCAGTAGTAGAGCTTTTTTTGTGTTAGTTGCAAAAATAACGTACTAAAGTATGGACTAAGCTGCGAATACTGCTAGTTCTAAATGTTTTTCTTTCTTAGCATGTCAGTATAGTACAGTTTTTACGGCATAGTTAATATATTTACTATGGCCATTTAAAATATTAAAAGATTACAAATAAATAAATTGGATATATATAATTATTGATTTTGATTTTATAATTTATATCTACTATAAAATAACGAAGAGAGTCATCCTATGATTTAGAACCGCAATGTGGCGTTTGGTTACTGTTACAATTGTTATAACACATTACAGATCAATTCTTAAAGGGCGCATCAACCCTATTGAACACAATGACGATTTCATCTCATGCTATCAGTCTTCTTTATTGTGTAAATAAATCCTCGTCCGTGTATACGTTAAGTATCTATATAATAAACACACGCTGTTGTTACGACGGTCTACACCTATTACATAACGCATATACCTATTATTGCATTATGTTGCAGCTAAGCAAAAAAACGTTAATGTTGAAATCAACTCAACATCAACGAATCTAATCGTAAGCTAACAGTTAATGTATTAAAAAGTAATAAAATTATGTAAAAATAATGACAAAAACAAAAATAGATAGATAGTTTTGATCGATGAGACGTGACAATCAGTGAAGTCCTACAAAACCATCGATCGCCATTCAATAATAGATATGATAATGACGTGTCATGAATGTCAATGTCTCGGCCGAGCTGTGACACTGAGGGCCTGTTTCTCTAGTTTTAGATAACGATATTTTACGGATGACGATACAAATAGACATTGACAGCGGGAGATAGAATAGGCCAGTAGGACTTCTTTCATAAAATGTATGAGTGTATATTTTGTATTTTTAAGTAATCTTTATTTTAAAAAATGTAACGTAATGTAATGTGTCTATGGGTAAATTGTATTTTTTTTTCTTTTTTCTATCTCTTTGTTATTATTTACTATATTGAAATATGTATAAGAATTTGTTACCTATTAAAAGTTTTTAGGTTTTTGTTTTTTACATTAATATAAAGTTATAGTCCTTTAACCCTCGGCATGCCTGGTAGGGTCTGTCAGACCCAGACAGTCATGGAAATCGTTGTTGTTCACTTATATTTAAATTTTGCGCGCTACCTCTCTCAGTAGCTGGCTATTACGAACTTATCTACATCTCCGCCCGCTTTCTTTAGTCCACAGCGTACTCTCTACCAAGAAGCACGTCTGTAAAGTCCGTGCGGGTCTCTCAGACCCCACCAGGCATACGGCGTGACTTTTTTATGTAAGTATTAGTTTATTTATTTTCTTTTTACTGTTGATATTTGTGTGCTAAAACTTATATATTTATGCATGTGTTCACGTGAGACTTTATAACGTAAGTATTATTATCTTATTTACTTTCTTAATGTGTGTGCTAAAAGCTATTTATATATTTTTTAGATTCAAAATGGAAAGGCAACTGTGCGACGTTGATATATCTAATTTACTGCTAGAAGAGAATGAGGAGGATGATATTATATTTTATTCTAGTAATGGTGGCGTAGACAATGTCGATAAGCTTATTCGATCTTATGATGTATCGTGAAACTCAACAAGATGGCCAATGACATTGTTCTCTTGGATGCTCAATACTGCTGGAATTAATGCCAAGATTATCCAAATGCCTAATTCTTCGGAAAATAAGAGTGGTCGCAAAGTTTTATTAAAAGTTGGCTCGACTTGAACTCATTGAACCACATTTGAAATCATGAAAAGATAACCGTCGCATTTCTGTTGATCCTCGCAAAAGAATAGCTGACAGTATTGGTGAACAAAATAGCCCACTAATGAAACAATCCACTCCTGGATTAAAACGAAGATGCCACGTTTGTCCGTCAAAAAAGATCGCAAAACAGTATATTTGTGTGACATGCAAAAGCCACATTTGCCTGGATCATTCAATTTTTCAATGCGCAAAATGTTTCGAAACCAAATCCCAAGAAAATGTTACTACGAGTGAAGAATGCTGATTATTTTATAATTATGTATAAGCGTATTTTAGTGCCTTACGCGCCATAAAGTCTGATTTGTGATCTCTTATATTTTTGTACAAATAACATGATATCGAAAATTCAAGGACTATTTTTGTTAAAAAAATGTGTATCGTTTAATTAAAGACATTTAAATAAAGATAATTCGATTATTATGTACTTTTTATTATTTTATATTGCTTATCCACTTAAAAGGAATTAGGAATCAAAAATAAATAAATAAAAATATACAGAAAATGTAATAAAAATATCCAATTTAAAATCTGGGTCTGAGGGACCCACCAGGCATAGTATGTAATTTTTTACCACCAGGCATGCCGAGGGTTAACATGCCGTGGCAACTTGTAAATAAAACAACACTCAGCAAATAATTGTAAACATTTTTGTAAAATTGTATTAGTGTGTGTTTTGTTAGTTGTCCAAATAAATAAATAAATAATAAATAAATTTCTCTTTGTTATCCACAACTGGTGAAAAAGGCACTGAAAGCAAACTTCTGTTTTTTTTATGTAACTAGGTCGGCAAACAAGCATACGGCTCACCTGATGGTAAGACCGTAGCCTATACACGCTGCAACACCAGAAGCATCGCAAGCGCGTTGCCGACCCTATCCCCAATCCCCCCCCCCCCCCCCAGGAGCTCTGGTTACCTTACTCACCAACAGGAACACAATACTGCTTGAAAACAGTATTATTTAGCTGTGGTCTTCTGTAAGGTCGAGGTACTAGCAGGAAGAGAGAGCAGGAAGTTTCCTGCTGTGCCCTACCTCAGTTGATACCGTTCTTTAAGTATTCTCAATATTTTGACACTGTTACAATAATTCTAGGGACACAGACAGTAAGTAAAAATGTCACGTTTATATGATTGATTGAATAAAAAAAAATCAATAAATAATTGTTATTTTTTTAAGGACGTTACTTTTTGAACTCACTTTAAATATCAAAGTTAATGTAGTTCTTAATTTTGATGAGTGAAATGCAATTTTATAGTCATTAGGTACAAGAGATCTAAAAAATCATTGAGATAATACCGTATCTGAGATTTTTTTGTTTTACTACATTAAATGAAATTTATAACATTTGATTTTCTTTGAATTAGCATATCGAAATCATTGACTGTTTTCAGACATTCAAAAACTCACGAGAAAAATCAGAGATTGCATTTGCATGTATAACAATAAATAAGCGTGTACTTACCGTGGAATGCCTCCAGAAGTGTATGAGAGCGTGTATGTCTGTGGCCGGAGCAAGCAAGAGGTAATCCCGCCACTCATCGTAGCTGATGTTGAGGCTGCCGTCTTGGTCCATCCTGACAACAAAGACAATAATCAAAACAAAACTGCATGTGCATGTCTCCTAACATAACATAATATATTAAAAACTACTTCTTTGTTGCAATGCAATCTAGCGTGATTTTTTTATAAAATACATAAATTGTTAAAAATTGTAGAATCTAATATAGATAAAATAGTTCAGAGGATATTCATAGTCTGTGCCAAATAGGTCATAACCTAAAACTTTACATTAATGTGTAATTTTATGAGTAATTATAATTTTGCATATTAATAATTATAAATTAAAATAAAAATATCTTATAAAAGCCTAAATTACTAATTCAATATATGGCAATCTATAATTATTATATAAGAAACATAATGGTAGAAATAAATTACTCTTAACTTGAATAAATTACAAAATTTAATAACTTTAAGGTTCTCAATTTGTTTGTTTTTTTTTTTGTGTGTGTTACCTCAGAACTGTTTACTCGGTGGACCGATTTTGATTAAATTTTTTTATCGAAAGCTGATGCTTGTCATGTGGTACCATTTAAATTTGAACGAGATCTGCTAAGTACTTTTTGAGTAATCTTTGATAACGCGTATTTACCGAACTATTTTTTCTTCTACATACGTTGTATTAATTATTATCGATGTAATTAAAGTCGGTTTCCTATGCAAGCAAACACAATTATTAAATTAATTTAATTGAAAATTTATGTGAGATATAATGCCTTCCAAACTATAATATTGATTTATCTTTAAACAAATGTATCAATGAAATCAAATAAGTAATATTTAATTCAGTTATTTAGAACATAAATGTGTATGAAGGCAGCAAAAAATAAAAAAATCGTATAAAATTGAATACTGAGAACAATGAGAAACTCAACGATGGTTGCTTTGATTATGTTAGGAGCTAGAACTTTTCTATTAAATTATCATAAAAAAATATTATAACAATGATAATTTACATTAATTGTAACATATAAAGTCTAATGTGCTGTACAAGAGACAACAAAGAGTACAAAAAGACAGTTAAATTACTTTAAGCTATAACTGGAGACCGTGTGAGAGAAATTGAATTAAAAAGAACAACGTGACAAATGCGCAACATAATAAAAACACTATTATTATTAGTTTGTGAAAACCACAAACAAAATTTAGCTTATACTTATATTTTTCTGCATAATGAAACATCGAGAATTATTTTAATGTTGGTGGTTAAGATTACACAAATGAACATAAACTCTTAATAAAATGTGATTATGTAACAGATTGGACTAGGGATAACAAATAAAACAGGACAATTGTAGATCAACCGTTCACAAAAATAATAATTAAATATCCTGCAGAGACATCGCCAGCTACCGTTATTAGTAAATGGTTTCGAAATATATTTTCAGTTATTTTTAAACAACACAATAATGTTTATGTACATTTTTGCAAAGCCCGCAGCTAGGTGATGTGATTGACTTACCACCAATATATTGGCCAACTGGCTTTTCTGAAACATTTGTCTTACATTTAGTTAATATTTATACTTAAATAACCTATGCAATTAATTTATAATAAAAGAATCATAAATATATTGATAAAAGATAATTAAATATGCATATAAAAGCTTTAATACTTATATTGTATGAAATAATTTGTGATTTAATTTAACAAATGCATTACCAATGATATTTAATGTCGCAAGCTTGTGCTACGCTGATGAGTATAGAAAAAAAAATCTCATAAATACTACTAAATATACTACGATATAAACTAGCTAAAATAAAAATAAAAACATAATTAAAAGAAATAATCGCATGACACTAGATCTGTTTCTCTTAAAGGGGATGTGAGAAAATTATAATTCAATCGCAATGCTTTATTAGGTTACATAAACCTTCTTACCTTTTCAACAGATTCGTTGCTTCATTTCTCCCAATTGCAATCCCCAGATCTGCAAATGCAGATATGAGTTCTTCCAAGTCTACCTTTCCTGTATTTAAATAAAAATTATTACATTAACGTACAACTCTAAAATGATCGCTGTATAAATAGTATTTGCAATAATAAAATTATTATATTTACTAACCATCCTTATTTTTATCAAGATGGGAGAACTGCAGCCTAAGATTCTTCTCATGTTCCCGTACGTAATGAATAAATTCTGAGAGAGTAACATCACCGGGATCCTTTCCAGTCTTTGCGAGAAACTTCTGAAATGTAAAATTTATGACTGTTAATAAGTAAAACAACTTTACTGTTTACAAATAAAATGTTAAAAGAAGAAGTACGTAAATCGTTTTACAATAATTATAAATTGGCTTAATAAACACCGAGACAGAAGAACTTGAAACTTGATCCTGTTAGGTCAAGAACATCTACTTAGAGTGCATCCAGAGACATAACTACACATGGATATTACAATGGCTTCTTGTAATATCATCAGTCCAGCAATGTATTGAAATAACACAAACGATAAATCATGTTCACAGTTCACCAATATCTTGTCACACAATAAAAAATCTTTTATATTGGGCTTGAGATCTATTGTGTAGTCTAGTTTTTGTCTAAAATAGACTTTGATCTGTATGGGTAGCGCATTACATGAGAATGGATGCAGCAATAACCTTGTTACATAACAATTTTATGGAGTCCTTTATTATCTATAATATTACTTAATACGTGAAGCAAAAACTTTGTACCCCTTTTCACAAAAATTGCATGGACGGAGTATGAAATTTTGCACACTTATAGTTTATATAAAGAAGAAGTGCAGACTGCTAATATTTTATTAAAATTGTGCATAAAAAATACATTAAATCAATAAAAAAAGATTACACACACTGCCATGTATTTGACACATACACACACGCATATATATTCTTTTGTTTATTATTATAGAACTATAGTCTTTGACAACAGAATTTTAATGTGTTCAAACTTATAATTTAAATTAGTTATGGTCGAATTTCGACCACGGGACGACTACTAGTAATTTATTAATATACATCATATTGCAAAGGATATATTCCATAAATGAACTAAGATTGCAATTTTTTCAACATGCAGTTAATTATGTAATCAAAATGGCACATAAATAAAAATATTAATAAAAATTAAAGTAACATTTCATAAATATTTTTTTTGTCAAAAATAAAAGAAATGGTTAAAATGTTATTGTAAATTTTGAAGTGAAATTTCTTTAGGCACATGAGGGGTAAAACTTGAGCAACTGCAAACGCGGCAGTGTCATGACGATCAGTACTTGGATGGGTGACCGCCTAGGAACACCGCATGGAGTTAGCTTTATGTATTTTTTCAATATTAGTTTTTTTTTGGATTTTAAATTTGTTTCTTTTTAATTAGTTTTTTTTTTCAATTAGTTTGCCAAAGAAGTTTCACTTCCAACATGTGTACTTTGTATGCATGCAATTTTTTTTTTTTTTTAATTCTTAGTTTTACTTTAAAATTTTATGATTATGAAAAAGACATTGTTGAATAGTGAGGGACGACCTTAGGCTTAGGCTAAAACACATTTGGTAAATATACCTTACTTTGAAACTCTTGGTGATGAATTTTTTTTTCTATACTTTTTAAGGTCTATGGTGGTGCAGGATGAGCAGCCTCTTCGCCTTGGTGTAACAAAACACAGGCTTCTATGATCACCTTTGCAACCTCGGCTGGTATGGCTTGTATTATGCCTGCGCTTTATTTCGGTAGATGGAGGCTGCTCCCCTTCCGCGCCTCCAAACTTATAAAAAGATACTAAGGTGTGACAAAAAAGTTCTAGGGGATATTGAAACTTCTACCATTTCTCAGATGTAATATATACCTGATATGCATCATACATATATTAACAACATAATTTCAATCATGGCTGATTGGCAAAAGCCATAGCAGTAAGATTTACCAAAACCTTAGGATTTAAGCTCTAAAATTCTAAGGACCTGACCTCAGGATTTTAAATTTTCACCTATGACCCCAAAGTGGTACATCTTTATATAAAATCAATATAATACTATATATATAATATGTATGGTAGAATAAATGTTTTAAAAATTAGCACATGAATATAATTAACTTGACAACATACATTATATCTACAAATTGCAGGTAGAGAGCACACCATATTTAATTTACTCAATTATTGAAGTCTGTGCAGTAGTACTTTATAGTATTTAATGTTGTTTCAAATTTCTTTTTTTTTTGTATAACATATTATTTATTTATCATATATCATTCTGATATATTAGTAGCAATTTCATATTTTATCATAATCAGATATTGAATTGCATACAGTTTAAAATAACTATTGATAACTTGCAGTATCATCAATACCTATGTTTTTAGGTATTTTTAAAATATATACAAAGTAAACAAAAACGAAAAGAAATAGAAAGTTATGTTTATTAGAGCATTGGAATTAGTAAAACTTTAGACATTTCTATCTGTACTGTCTTCTATTTCTACTAAAAAAGAAAAGGCATGAACTTAAAAATTTATTTTTCCTAACTTAATGTCACAACCTTTATACTCAAAGTTTTAATAACGAAATAACACTAATTATTCATATATATGTTACTTCATGTAAATTGTAACAAATCTTAGTGTAAGTACAAGTTTGTTACAGTAAATTAATTAAAACTGTATGTACCTATTTTAATTCTTCCTTGTTCGTTTTTAATTAAAATAAATGTTAATAAAAGGAAAACAGTGGAATTTAGAAACTAGCGAGTTCTAAATTTAAACGTAACATGTTAACGTGGTAATTTAAACGATCGTTGTAAATGAAAGCTAAATTTTATAAACCACCGTTACTGAAAAACTGAGTTCTAACCTCTGCATAACTGCGATTAATGTGCGGGGCCAACTCCTTGAGGGCAACAGACAAATCATGAATGTCGATTTTGCCATTTCCATCTGTGTCTAATTTAGAAAATAGCTTCTCTAGTCTTTCTTCGTCTTCTTTTGGTAATTCTTCTATTTCCAGCGGCGGATGACACTGCACCATGGTGTCTATCGTCAGCGTAAGTACTACTTGTTAGAGAACAAGATGAACAATCTTTATACAGTCTTATATTGGCATACATAACTTTAGTCTAAATCAAATATATGATTAAAATCATTTTTGCGGATTCCTTCTTGATGCTCATTCGAGTGATTTTGACAGTTATCTACCAGCTTTCTACTCGCGTACAAAGATGTGGTGACTGGTGTAATGTCTCGTACCTACGTTATAGAGCCTGACACGGTCAAACCCACACAGCAAAGAATATACTACTCTCTACCGAGAGCCACACAGTTACAAATTTACAATATTGAATATACAGCACTGCGGCGGGCGGGCTGCGCTAATTTTCGAGGCCATAGAACTGATAGCGACATCTATGATATGGCATGGCAAGGACAAGTTTAGTAAATTTTTTGTCTATTGATTTTGCAACGACAATTCTATTTTTTTTAACATATTATTTTTACCCTGCGTCCACACTTGGCTATTCGTGATTGCGTATTTGCCATATTTGACAAACAACTTCCATGGGTGGAGAGTGTATCTGCCAAAATTATTGCGGTATTTGCCTATTTGGCAAAAATGGCCAATAACAAATACGGCTTACCGAACTTCTGTCGGTTTTTCAAGGCACATCAACGGAAACAAATAAGCAAACACACAAATAAATTGGCCGCACATGGTCTGTCAACCAAACTGACAACGAATATTTGGTTCCATGTGGGGGCGTTCAAGTATTACGTAACGCAAATTTTGAAGATATTTGACCCCCCTCTCCCCCATGTAACGCGCCGTAACGTTTTCCTGTACAACATAAACGTTACGTAACACCCAACTTACCGTTTTTACTACATTTTTACCCAAATGTGACAACTATGTTGCGCAAACTAACCGGAAAGTCGCTAAATTACTTTTGTTATTGTTTTAATTGCGTTTGTGGTAGTAATAAATAACTAAAACCATAGATTTTAATACCCTAGTTTTTTTAATTAAACAAAAGCAATGTTACGTAACGCGTTACTCGAACCCCCCTCCCTCCCCCGTAACGCATCGTAACGCTTAACAAGACCCCCCTCCCCCCAAATTAGCATTACGTAATACTTGAACGCCCCCATGTGTAGACGGTCGTATCGTCTAAAGTCTGGCTAACGAAAGATGAGACTCGATTTTTTTGCATACTTTTTAAATGTTAACACTGTGGGTTCCCACCATCGGGTATATTACCTCTTTAATTGGGAAATAACTAGCGGAAACCTACTAAGATTTAAATATACTTTATTTAATGATCCTACGGGTGTTATTCATATTATTTTAGACTGCAGATTGACAGTCCTGTGACTTCCTAGTAAAGCTAGGACGTGGTCCGACGCTAATAATTTTTTTATCATTTTACATGCAGACATAATACATACTTACACTACACATATAGACTAACAAAATTTTACATAATTATATACAATTATATATTACATATAAAATGCATGATAAATATATGATACATAAATCTTACTAATAATGTAAAGCTGAAGAGTTTGTTTGTTTGTTTGAACGCGCTAATCTCTGGATCTACTGGTACGTAATTATCAAGTATCAACATCAATTTTTCACACTAACCTAAAAATTCCTTCACAATACGTAAACAATCTTGAAATACCGCATCTTTCGCCAATTTCGTCGCTTCATATTTGGAAATCATATTAAATAATACCTCTCGCACTCCACTTTTAATAGTTTTATGCATTTTAAACAATATTAACACGCACGGTCCTTAAAAGATTAGTACCTAACGAGTTAACCGCAATAAAACTTCAAAAACACGTTATCTTGTTTATTTGTTTTTTTTAATGTATTACTGGCCAACATTTTGTTATAAACATTGATTTTCGGCGATTTAACAGAGATTGAGAAGAATCCGAATCAGAGTATGGTAATACTTTAAAAGTCACAAATAAACAATATGGCGCAACTTTGAAGTTGCCAGGGTGAAAACAACTAAATAATACTGAACAGCGAACACAAATAGCCAAGTCTGGAGCCACCATTACATTATATTTATATGTAACACTTTTTCTAATTTTCATTCCATTTGTAATTCTTTTATTTTTGGGTGTATGTGTGACGCCGCGTTGGCGCAGCGGTCACAGCACTGGATTGCGATTGGGTGTTGCGCGGGCGGTTGCGGGTTCGATCCCCGCACACAACAAGATTTGTATTGGCCATACTGATGTTTGCCGTGGTCTGGGTGTTTGTGCAGTCCTTGTGGGTCTCCCCACCATGCCTCGGAGAGCACGTTAAGCCGTCGGTCCCGGTTGTTATCATGTACACCTGATAGTGATCGTTACTCATAGTAGGGAATATATCCGCCAACCCGCATTGGAGCAGCGTGGTGGATTAAGCTCCAATCCTTCTCTTACATGGGGAAGAGGCCTATGCCCAACAGTGGGATATTACAGGCTGAATCGTTATCGTATCGTTATATGTAACAAATATACTTTATATTTATATATTCATTTTTAATAATAAGTATTATTTCGTACTCCTATTTGAAAAAAAAATAACATTAAATTTTATATCACTGGCACTTCTAGTAAACAGTCTGTACAGTCTGTCTATAAAGTCGTGAAATTTAATGAGGGCGCTGTTAATAACACGTAGCAAACACATAGCAACACTGTATAGTATGACATAAATGACTTTGATACTTGCAATATTTTATTTACTTACTATTAAAAACATGAGTCTGAGAGTGAATAGATGCAAAAATGTCAGTTCTTTTAGGTAAAATGAGTAAATAAATAAGACACATATCATATTTTGTTTGTTTTATTTATAAAGAAATATATCTGCTTTGAATTAAAAAGTACACATTACAGCAAAAAGAGATGATTATCTAAATATTATCGTATAAAACAGAAATTTAAAAGAAGAATTGCAAAAAAATATTAGTTATATTGATGAGAGTCATATTCACGACTCATACTGTACATGCTGAAAGTGAAAGGCTTTGTACCAAACTGTATACTCTTATTTAGTGGAAAAAATAAAATAGAAGATTATCACTCTGAAGTGAATGCGAATAAATTCACTAAAAGGATTACGGAAAAACTTATTCCCAACCTACACGAGCCATCTATTTTATTGTTTTTGACAATGCTCCTTACCATTCAGTAATTACAAACAAAACACCAAACACCAGTACTCGTGTCGATGATATAAAATTATGGTTATTAGAAAATAATATTCCATTTGATTCATCGCTAAGGAATGTATTAACTTGGGTAAAAAATAAAAAACCAAATTCTATATATGAGATAAATACTATTTTGGGAGAACATGGGCATACAGTAGTTCGGCTTCCACCATACCACTGTGATCTTAACCCAATAGAGCTAATTTGGGCACAAAAAAAGGTAGCTGCAAGTAATATTGGGTTTCGTGACGTGAAACAATTGACAGAAGAAGCATTCAATAACATCACAGTTGAAAACTGGAAAAATTGTTGCGAACTTGTAAAAAAAATAGAAAAGGATTATTATGAACGAGACAGAACATTATACAAAAATATAGAGACGAATTAATATTTCAAGTAAGAAGCGACAACAGCAGCACTTCTTTCACTTATCATCGGATTCTAAAATCTAAAATTATCCATTTCTTTCTTTGGCCGGCCTTTCCTATGTTTCCCAGGAGTTTCAAACTTTCAAACTTTCCATCATTTTTAAAGCCTTCGTTGACTATCCGTCTAACTGTACTCTTTGATTTTCCTGAAAAAGATAAGTTTAAAAAATGTTAATGGAATGGAAATATAAGTTACTGACATGAAGCAATTGATTCAAATTTAAAATTGGAAAACTTGAGACTAAGTTATATTATATCCTTAAGTATCAAAAAATTCGTCGTACTATAATGTGACCTCTATACTCTGTCTCATCTAACCTAAAAATTTGCAATGTAAACAATGCCTTTTTTGGTCTCCAAAACGTAAATTATGTAAATTTTTAAATTCGGGCAGGTTAAACACAAACAATAACACGATTACATACCGTCATAGATGCTGTTCGCCCATAAACATCGTCCAAATCACACAAAATTCGTCCAGCTTCGAACTCCGCCAAACATCGCTGGAAAACTTTAAAAATCACTTCCCGCGTGCCACTCCGATTTACTTTACTCATTTTTGAAACTCTCCTGCGAAGATTGGTCTTAATTTTTTGCAGTTTTATCAAATGAATAAAGAATAATAAAGGAAAACTGTGAACTCGATGATAGTATTGACAGCGAAAGTATAGTCCGTCCAAAAATAAAAGAATTAAAATGTAAACAAACCCCTTACCGGATGAAAAATACGCAATCCCTGTCTAATCACACACAATGGCTACTAGATGATTATTGTAGCATCTGGATAATCACATGCACTACCATTATATTTGTAATTATACGTCTATTTCATCGTCAAACTAATATTTTTAGCAGAAAACCGAATTCGCTGTAACCTCAAACTTACAAGTGACATTTGTCATTACTGTGTCTTGTGTCTATGGATAAGGGCTGGGACATTCTTTCATATCGATAAAAAGTCGAGGTCAATGATATTTAAAAAAAAAGCGTTTTAGCTCGAATTTTTTATAAATCATAAAAAGTTACTCGAACTTTTTATAAATCATAATTTATTTTCACTTTTTATAAATAATTAAAAAAAAAAAGTTAAAACGGCCACTAAAGTTAAATAGTGTCTTACTTAATGCGACTTTGAGAGAGGCATTACTTCGTTTTTTAACCGACTTCCAAAAAAGGAGGAGGTTCTCAATTCGATTGTATTTTTTTTAATGTATGTTTTATATAAAAGGTTTTGCGTGTCAAGTGGTCCTATTTAAATTGAATTGAGATCTGACAAGTACTTTTAGAGTTATATCTAATAATGCGTATTTACTTGACTACTTTTTCGTCGACCTACGTTGTATTATACCGCATAACTTTTTACTCGGTGTACCGATTTTGAAGATTCTTACTTTAATCGAAAGCTAATACTTGTCATGTAGTCTTGTTTAAATTATATCGAGATCTGATTACAACTTTTTGAGTAATCTTTAATAGAGCGTATTTACTTGACTGTTTTTTCGACTTATTACGTTGTATTACTTGTCGATGTAATTGAAGTCGGTTTGTTTTCGTTTGCGAGCAAACACAATTATTGACAATAAGACCGTATGTCTTTCTCTGTGGTGACTTTTACTTTAAGTCTCATTGAAAATACTTTTAGTGTATCTTTGTCATCAAATTGCTAGTACTTTTTTAAAGGAGTTGTTACACGATAGTGGGGAGCCCCAGCTAAGGCAATGTGCCTCTCATGGACATAATACCTAAGGACAGAGTACTCTGAAAATGTGTATTTACGAAAATGAACACTAAGTCAACGAATTAAGTATTATATTCGGTTGCGCATTATACAAATGCAAAAACGAGCCGAGAGAGATAGTCACAACGGAGGCCTTGTGTCTCGTTCTTTCATATTGCCAGCATAAAAATGTTTCTGATCAAAAATTATGGCTGACCTAAAACTCCATTGAAACAATTGTATTTTAATGTTATTTTACCAATTGTAAGTCAGCAAATCATAATTAAAATTATTTTCTTTAAATTTATTCTTAAATAAAAAGAAAACATAAATTATTATTTTGCCTATTTCTTTTTTTTCTTACGGTAACTCTCGTAAACATCACAGTGGACATTGTTTAAGACTGTAATAAAACTGAATATAATGCTTAACACCTTGTGTTAGTGTTCATTTTCGTATAAACAAATTTCCATCTACAACTATGGTGACCATGCGTCACTTTATTCACTTTTATTGATATTAAAGAAATGTTTGTGTTATAAATACTATTTGTTGTTCAAATAAAAATAAAATATTAAATTTAAAATAATTGTAATGACATTATTTTTTGGACTGTATTTACTTGCCAACTGTAACAAATATAGCATTAAGGTCTAAGATTAATAAATAAATAACTCGTACTATTTGTATTGTTTACTAGCTGTGCCCGCGACTTCGTCCGCGTGGAATAGTGACTTTGGACAGCATTTTTCAATACATGTTTTGGTTTATTTTAGATTATAAGCACCGTCGTTTGGTTATTTACATGTTCAACGTGATTCTTTAAATTGGCATAACTTTTTATTTATGAACCGATTGACATAAAACAAACACTAAATGTTAAGTGCAGCCTAGCACAATATATTAGTGAAAACTACACCTAAATTGGATAAGCCGTTTCTGAGATGACAGACAAACACATTTCTGAAACAGACAAAAATTCTAACAATCATTGTTTTGAGTGCTATTTGCGTTGATAAAGGTCCCAATAATATTTTTTCTATATATCTTCCATTTCCATTCATACAGAAAGCGATCTGTTACATTTGTATTATATGTATTGATTTCGTAATCCATCCCTTGTGCAAATGTCTGTATATTGACACACATGAAAACAAATAATAAATATAATAATATAATATTTATTATTTATTCATTATAAATAAATCTAATAATATAATAATAGTCGTCAATACTGGTGTCAGATTTTTCAAGTTTCCAAATCTTAATGTCACCCTATTAGAAAGGGACACAAGGCCTCCGTACTAACTATCTCTGTCGGCTCGTTTTTCAGCTGCGAGTGCTCTGTCCTGTTAGTAGGTATTATGTCCATGGTGCCCCTAATAAAAATAGACTTTTTTTGTTTAAATTGACATTTCTCTGAACTGTCATTAGTTTCGTAGAAAGAAGTAGTAATAGTAGTAGCAGTAGTAGAAAATATTTAAATTAGGTATTAATTACATAGCCTTTTCATGCATCGCCATTTCGAGTGTCTAAAGGTTACTCTGTGTTTTGATAAATTTTACTCACACACAAATACCAAAAAGTACTTTCGGAAATCTAATTTGAAACGCACATACAGGCTGCACCCTGCTAATGTTTCTAGTGTTATATCGTTCAGTTTCCCAACAAACTATTTGTATACAAAAATAAAAGGAAATTATTTAAAAAAAATCAGATATCGTTATATGGATTTCCCAGTATACCATGCACATGGCTATGGCCAGAAATGAAAAAATTCCATTAATAACGAATAAAAACCTGATGAACGATACCGAGCCTCTAAATCTGAATTATTGTATTTGCGTTTGTGTTTCTACGGCTCAACAACTTCACTTTCGTTTGTGGACTTCCGATTTCTTTGTGATTTGGACCGTGTTTATCTCCGTATTGACGACTATTTGCAAAGTTTTAAGGACCCCGATTTCGCTTTTGACTGGATTCCTATTCGAAATTCATTTCTACGAGGTAAGTCAAGTCACACTATCTATACTTATTATAAAAATAAGTCCCCCGGCCGCGTCTTTCTGTCCTCCTGTCTGTCTGTCTGTCTGAACGCGATAAACTCGAAAACTACGCAACGGATTTTTATACGGTTTTCAACAATAGAAAGAGTGATTCTTGAGGAAGGTTTAGGTATATAATTTATTATGTTTTAATGTAAATTAGCAGAAATACGGCGATAAATGTTGAAGAGGTCGCAAAAAATCTCGCCATCGGGGAGCTTTCCACGCGAACGCTGCGTAAACAAGCAAAGATATAGTTGTATAATGTACTAGCGAATTCAAAATCTATAAAAATGCTACAAAAAAGTCCGCGATAGCATATCTCTATCTCTTATGGTTGACTTACAATAACCACTTTTATGTTCAAATTTTTAATTAAAAACATTACGACATTTTTAAAGATATTTTCTTTAGTTCAGTATTAATCCTTATCCAAATAAATATGTTATTTAGCTTTGGCATTTAATGCAGATTAAAATTGCCCTTTACACTATATCAATCAGATGAATAGTTTTTGAGATATCGTCGTTAGAAGTAATTATTAAAAATAAATAATGCGTAACGAAGTGGGCACGGGTCGGCTAGTCCAATAATATAATGCGGTAGATACAGATTTCAAATGCGGTAGATACAGATTTCACTTTGTCAGAGCAGCAAAAAAATAATTGTTTGTCTGCAAAATCGGTATCATCTCCATTTCGCTTGTGCTTAAACGTTTACGCTAAGAGGAGGCGAGATAAACGTAGTATTTTTAGAATACTAATATCGAGTAGTCGAGTACCTAGTATTTTGGCATTGATATTTTAAAATAACATCAGTCACTGTAACAACTAGTATTGCCATGCAACTAGTAAGACAGAACTCTACGCACTATAAGAAGTTATAGATTTCCTACGTTCGACGACGAAAATCTTCAAAATTTGCGTTACGTAATACTTGAACGCCCCCTTATAGTATGGTGTGCTAAATGTAAAATAAATATATGTTCATGTTTCATTTAGTTTAATTCCTCATTACATCCATATTATTTTCAAGTAGAGGTAGTACATATTGCTTAATCTGTGGAAGTACACTAATTCTATGGCCTTGCATAGCGCCATTAGAAATGCATCATATTAAATTTACCGATATCGACATTTAACAACATACATCACAGCACTATAGTAGTCTATGGTTACACATTCCGCCATATTTGTTTACCTTTTAATTCTTTTATTTTTGGACAGAGTTTACTTATGTTTGGTGTTGCCAGACACATGATTAATGTTAGTTCCTCAAACATTAATGTCACGACTTTATAGACAAACTATATATATGAACTTTATTTTGGTAAGTTACTCATAACATCAAATCAGTTATTTTAATAATAAAGCCGAAAATAGTAGATAAAATGAAGCTAAAAGAGGTAACTTTGTGAATTTATTCTATCGGGCCAAATTTATCAAATCATGTTTCCAACGTCAAAAGTGGACAAAATATACCCTCAACAATATCAATTAAATTTATTAGATTAAAATTTCACTGTTTACTATTTCAAAAATGAATTCATATAAACGTGTTTTGCAGGAATATCTGAAATACCTCGCCTTAATTATACCGTGTAAAAAAATTAATTAAATTATTTTAATATTCATCGACTTGTTTCTTTATGTAGATACTAGCTGTGCCCCGCGGTTTCACCTGCGTTGATTTGAGGGAAAAAATGCTTTCCTTTTTTTAATAGTATAAGATTTAATTAGCTTCATATATTTTCCTTAGTTTGTATAAATAAATTTCTGAACGCACGCATAAATATTTGACCAAAGAGTATATAACCACTACGTTTTATATTTGACAACCTCGTTGACAACCAATATATATTATGTCAATCCGTTTTAATTACTGACATTATTATACATTTTTAAAATGTAAAATACGCCACTATCCGTATATTGTGGATATATGTTGTCGATTCGAAACCTTTATTTAAATACGTTCTTTAATTTTATCGGAGAGTTTACCATATCGACGGGATGAACATTAAATGTTTGACAGTTACGAACACGAACATTATATCTCATACAAATTTTCATTCCAACATTTCAACACCTTAAATCCCTTTTTTCGCATTAAAAAGTTGCCTATGTCCATTCTAAGACTCTAGACTATCTGTATACCAAATTTTATTTAAATCTGTTCAGTAGTTTTGCCGTGATTGCGAGACAGACAGACAGACAGACAGACAGAGTTACTTTCGCATTTATAATATTAGTATGGATTATTATTTTTTTTAAATTTTTCTCTCCGTAATAACCATCCTCGTACTTCAAGGAATATTATAAAAAAAGAATTAGCGAAATCGGATCAGCCGCTCTCGAGATTTGCGCTTAGCAACACATTTAGCGATTCATTTTTATATAGGTACATATACCTATTATAGAGAAGAGATAGAGACATAGAATTCCGGGAGCTAAGAGTTTTTTATTGGTAATTTCCTCCTTTTACAGAATTTTTTTTGATTTCTTAAATATTAATATGAAATATTGACAAAAAATGAAAGGCCATTATTTCCTTTTTTTAGTTGTTTATAACTTTTGCATTTTATTATGAGCTAATACACGCTTTGGGAACATTTTTCTAGGCGGCATTCCGGATCCAATGAGCTATCACACATAATTTTAAGAGCATTATTTCTATTTTCGACCATTTTCAACTTTTCGACTGGACTATATCGTAGGTACTAATCTCTCACCATTGAAATTGAGCTCAGTTGCATGATCTGTATACTGTGTAAGACCGTGATTCAATCATTCATGATTCAATGCCTATTTGACACCCGAATCATCTACGCATTTCCTTCCTAATATCTCCTCTTCTAGGTACTCGACTAGATTACTTCACTTTTAATTTCTTATACTAATTTATTACGCTGTGTAGTTACGGCAGTGAAGAATATAACCACCTCCTCTCTTCCCGTGGGTGTCGTAAGAGGCGACTAAGGTATAAAAAAATTCCATTACCACCTTGGAACTTGTAAAGCCGACCGATGGCGGGATAACCATCCAACTTTTGGCTTTGAAATACACTGGCCGAAGACGGGCAGCAGCGTCTTCGCTGCGACAAAGCCAGCCCTGCGGTTACCAACCTGCCTGCCTAGCGTGGTGACTATGGGCAAAACACATGAGTTCACGCCGTTTTTGGCGTGAACTTGGAAAGACCTATGTCCAGCAATGGACTGCGATAGGCTGAAGTGATGATGATGAAGTGATGAAAAATTTATTTTAATTTAAAACATCTTATAGGCAATGATAAATAAATCTTTTTCTAATTAAAAGAGCTTATCGCTGGGTCATTTTGTCCAATAGCCGAGCTATAATAGGTATAACTTTAAATGTTTCTTCGCAATCCCACAGAAAGCGTTGTAATAGAAATCCTCCATCGATGATGTAGGTACCTATGTTTACTGTTTGAAAACAATTGTAAATGTCGTTAAAATCCCGATGTGTCACACCCAAATACAAAATTTGTTTCCCCTTTTATACTTTATTAAAACTAAAATCACTTAATAATTGAGTCATCTTTTTACTAAGTATGTCTTTCAATCGCATTGTGACATTCACTATTCCTTTTCCTCCCATAAATGTTACATAAATGATAAGGATGCAACATACATCTATTTGTCAAAAACGTGAGGTAACTTTCATAGGGTTTGAACCAATAAATCCGCAGGGATGGCATCGCTATTATGTCAAAATGACAATACAAAAATTGACTGACATGACCGAAAAACTAAACTCCAAAAGTTAATGCGGGCCATCGCATGAAGTTCATTGTCACTGTGAAGTCAATCTTATTTATAGTGTATTAGAGTAAAAAATCTGAAAATGGAGTCTTATAAAGATGTTCAAGAAATTTGGATTTTATTACATACAATTAAAGTTTAAAGTACCCTAACAAGTTCTAATCATTGTTATCAAAACCAGCCGTTGCAAAAAAATTTGAATGGGAGTGAACAAAAGCTCATAAAAGTTGGAGATTAATCGGGGATTTAGACACAATATAAACGAAGCGCACACATGTCACTACTTACAGCAGATGACTATTGATGTACGTTATGGGTTTGTTTGTACGTTGACATTAGTAGAGGAGGGCTCTATCATAATATGCAATAATTATTTATCATACTATACCTACTGTCTATTATATTTTTTTCTGCCTGGCTGGCCTAAAACTGCTACTTTGGTTTTAATGGTTATTTGAGGTGTTAAAATGTTATATACCTAAATTTATTTATAACTAGCTGCTGTGCCCGCGAATTCGTTCGCGTGGAATTTAGCAAAAAAGTTATTGTTCAGTTTGCAGTTATAAAAAAAAATTAAAATAAAAGTAGCCTAATTTAAACTTATTACACCTGCAGCTATCTGCCAATGAAAGTCCCGTCAAGATCGGTCCAGCTGTTTCAGAGATTAGCCGGAACAAACAGACAGACAGACAGACAAAAATTGTAATAATTGTGTTTGCTCGCAAACGAAAAAAAACCGACTTCAATTACATCGACAAGTAAATACAATGTAGATAATAAGACGAAAAAATAGTCAGGTAAATACGTGCTATTAAAGATTACTCAAAAAGTTGTTATCAGATCTCGATCTAATTTAAACAAGACTACATGACAAGTATTAGCTTTCGATTAAAGTAAGAATCATCAAAATCGGTACACCGAGTAAAAAGTTATGCGGTATAATATAACGTAGGTCGACGAAAAAGTAGTCTCGTAAATACGCATTATTAGATATAACTCTAAAAGTACTTGTCAGATCTCAATTAAATTAAAATGGGACCACATGACACGCAATACCTTTCAATTAAAACAAAATTGATCGAAATCGGTCCACCCAGTCAAAAGTTCTGAGCTAACATACATAAAAAATAAAAAAATAAAAAATAAATAAAAAAAACGTACGTGTCGAATTGAGAACCTCCTCCTTTTTTGGAAGTCGGTTAAAAAACGTTATTTAGCGGTTATTTTAATATTACAAACAGACACTCCAATTTTATATATTTGTATAGATAAATATAATTAGTTTTCCTGTAAAGTGAAATATTTAGTTTAGGAATATTTTCCTCTAAAATGTTGTTGTGACGATATTATTCTCAATTTTTTAACCGACTTCAAAAAAGGAGGTTAGATTTTGATAATTATTTTTTTATTGGAAAGGGGATATCCCAACTTAGGTACCATGATAAGGAAACCAGGATGATGGGATCCCAGTGAAATCGAGGGGAACCCTCGAAAATCGTAGTGACGACTAGTGCGTTTGTTAATTTATTTATTACTAGCTTCTGCGCGCGACTTCGTCGGCGTGGACTCCGCTCCTATTGGTCTTAGCGTGATGAAACATAGCCTATAGCCTTCCTCGATAAATGGGCTATCTAACACTGAAAGAATTTTTCAAATCGGCCCAGTAGTTCCAGAGATTATCGCGTTCAAACAAACAAACAAACAAACAAACAAACAAACAAACAAACAAACAAACAAACTCTTCAGCTTTATATATTAGTATAGATTTATTACTTGCCGATGCAATTGAAGTCGGTTTTTTTCGTTTGCTACCAAACACAATTATTATATTATTATTGTTAAAACGAGTATTTTATTCCTTTTTTTAAAATCATTTTATTATTTTTATTTTTTATTATGAAATTTATAGCCTCAAGAATTGCTTCAACGCTAATATGTTTATTGGAACAGTGTTAAAGAAAAAAGTCCATATTAAATATATTCATAGTATAATTTTAGTTTCATTACAAAAATGTTTAAAATTTAATGTTAGGTCTTTCCACTTTCTTACGAGTAGAGAAGATAATTATACCTAATAAGACACAGATAATGGTGAGTGACATTTATTTTTTTTGTCAATACACTAAAACAAGAAAATACCTAATGTAGTTATCCATTATTTGTTACAAAAAAAAAACATTAAGTACTTTCTTATTTCATGCGAAAAGCTATGTCAGCCCCTAAACTTTAATTACAATAGGTGTAATAAATGCCTACGGACTCGACTTATGGTAACCGAGTGAAAAAAATAACTATATAAAATAACTTTTTAGACTCAGTTAGGTGAAAATAACCTAAAAACTTTAATGTATGACTGATTAAGGACTAACTACGCTACTGAAGGCAAGTAAATATAGTAGGTATAATATAAATGCATCAATGTATTGTATAATAGGTAGGTACAGTTTGAATAGGAATATTAAAAATTAGCTAATACTAACTAATGTCTTATAAAATACGTTGAATGTCTATAAATCTACATTTGATAAAACTACTTACCTACGTACTAAAACATTAACAAGCACCGCTCATGGAGCCTTTAAATCGCAAAAAATTAAGATAAAAAATAAACACCAAATTCCGTGTATGACTAGAAATATAATATTGTAAATTGTAATTTAAAATTTTGGTATTTAGCGTGTATTAGTCATCAAATATATTTTTCTTTCATTTTTCTCACAATGTCATATTTATCAAACAAATTTTGCAAGCATGGGTAGGTTAATATTTAGCTTTTATTTAAAACAAAAGTTAACTCAGTTGTTAAGACTTGTAACATATCTCATCACATGTTATTAATATAATCTAATTCTCTGATAGTCGGTAAACATTGGTGTACAGTTAAATTGTTTAATATTCTAAATTACGTAGAGTCTTTACCACTTCTATACATATCACTTATAATCCTTTCAATAGGTATATCACCAATTGTAGCACGAAAAAACAGCTCTACTATAGTACTGCTGGAAACTCTTTTCACAGTCGACAGCATTTGTAGAATTTGTGCCGAGCGCGTAACATCAAGAGGATGCACACGAGCAGTATACTGTAAAATATATTGATGCTATAGCAAAAACTTAAAGATTTTTTTAAATATTATTAAAAATTTAAGATATGTCTATTACCTCGTTGAGAATAACTTGTGAATGATCTTGTAAGGCAGCAACTGCGGGAAGGTCTTGAAGTTTCTTTGTTTCATTACTTAAATTGGATTTATCCGCAAAACTGGTTTTAAAAAGCGCGATTGCACGAAGACATGCGTATTCGTTACTATCTAGACGGAGTTTTGAGAACTCAGAAAGAGTTGTTTGGAATTCTTCAACATCGTTGGGGTATATTCTCAGATTTTTTACATTAAGTAATATTTTTAAGTCAAGAGGATATAGAAACTGCGCTGAGCCTATTACGAAAAGGTCTCGCCAAGATTCTTCTAGCAATAAAAGTCTATCAGAAAGTGATAAAGAAGAAAATGCAGGGACATTTTTTGCCCACTTGACGTTCATAAACAATAATCTAGCAGCTGCCTCGCACATAGCTTCTGGGTCGTTTGGACTCAAAAGAGATGTAGTGATGAGAGAAGGTGATAGTGCTTGTGGTTGACAGGAAGTTATGGGCAAAAAGTTGAGTCTGTTATAGGAATGATATGGATTAGGAAACAAAGATAAGGCTGGAGGAGGAGCCATTAAATTATGTTTGGGTAGGGCTAAATCTAAAACAGGAGTGACCGTTAAGGCCACATCTTGAGGGGGTATTGCTGGATCTTTTAAAAATAATGCCATTTGCCGACGTATAGTTGAGTTCCTTGGCCCTCTTTCATGTTGTACAGCTAAAAAAGACATTTTTTTTTGTTAAAGTCTGCTAATAATTTTTTACAACAATTTTTGGTAAAATTTAAAATAGGTAATTGTTTCGATTTACTAACCATCTTTATTCATGCCGACATCGAGACATTTAGCTAAGCGACATGCTCGACATTGATTTCGGTGAGCCTTATCAACTAAACAAGCACCGGGGTTCCTCGCTTTGCAAGCGTAGCGTCGATCTCTTCTAACAGAACGTTTAAAAAACCCTGCGCAACCATCACATGCAAATACTCCATAATGCTTTCCCGATGAGTGATCACGACACACGGCGCAGGGAACGTCATACAAGATACGACCTGGTAAAGAAATATTAATATCAATACCTATATACCTAAGGAATATACCTACATACGTTGTTTCTAATATAAATGTACGATATGTATCCAGGTATTCTCAACTGGTAAATGACTGTACTCGGACCAGGGATGTCAGACGTACCATTATAATGGTACACGTACCATTATTTAGAGCAATTTAGAGTTACGTACCATGTACCATGACAAAAAGACAATATGTACAATGACATGGTACATGGTACGTGATATACATACGTACCTACGTACAGCAATTTATTATAATATCAAAAAAAGAAAGGTTTGTTTTCTATTAAGAGTACACGAAATTGAAATATAATTTTTTTAACTAATTATAGGCTGTGATTTGCGACACAGTTTATATATTATCATACATCAGTGTTGGCGTACCATGTTTTTGTTGTCACTACCTACCATTTTTTTTAGCTAGTTCGGTACAATGATTTCTGAGTGGCCGTCTAACATCCCTGACTCGGACTTTAAATAAAAACCTTCTAAACGTGTTAACAACCATTAATATTTGCAAAATATGAAAATACACAAAATTCTAACCAAAATAGACCTATACCAATATCAAAAAAGTATAATATATTTACTTATAGATTAATACACCGAATTAATTGTGTTGATGTTATAAGATCCATCATAAATTCTATGGTCAAAATGTGACAACTATTAGGTACAGTAACGTTGATAAAGGGCAGGGAGGTTTCAAACCCCGCCCTAAACGGAATGACTCCTCCCGGCAATTTATTATCACGTCGTAAAGAAGCGCAAATGTGTCTACTACTACTTTATAGTTTACTAGCCGAGCTGGCGAACTTCGTACCGCCTTATTTTTTTTTCTAGAATATAATAATTACATATATCAAAATAAAATATCCCTATCTTTCAAGTTGGATCAAACTGCACACGGTGTGCAAATTTGATCAAAATCAGTTAAGTAGTTTAGGAGTCCATCGCGGACAAACAACGTGATGCGTAATTTATATATATCTATATATATAAAAGAGATACCCACCCATTGACTCATCACGATATCTCTGGAACCATAAGGCGTAGAGACTTGAATTTTGGTAGGAATATTCCTTTTGCCGAGTAGAGGTCAGCTAAGAACGGATTTTACGAAATTCCACCCCTAAGGGGGTTAAACGGGGGTTGGAAGTTTGTATGAAAGTCCTATGTTTTTGAAGTAAAAGAGACTTGAAATTCAAAATGTATATATGCTCTATAGATGGTGTTGAGGTGTACTAATAATGTATTTTGAGAAATAAACCCCCTCTTAGGGTTAAAACAGGCGATGATAGTTTGTATGAAAGTCGAATGAAAAATACACCTACAAACTTGAAATTAGGCAGGTAGGTCCCTTATAGGGAGTAGATATCCGCTAAGAACGGGTTTTACGAAATTCCATACCTAAGGGGGTTAAACGGGGGTTGGAAGTTTGCATGAAAGTCCTATGTTTTTGAAGTAAGAGACTTGAAATTCAAAGTGTGTAGTATATATTTAGTATCGGCATTTCACCCGTGCGAAGCCGGGGCGGGTCGCTAGTATATATATATATATATATATATATATATATATATATATATATATATACACTAGCTGACCCGGCGAACTTCTTACCGCCTAAAGGTCGATTCTTTAATTATTTTTATTTTTAATACTTATCCTTCCCGGAACCCCTCTCCTAACACTTAAACTTGTAGGCATCCTCCTACCCATTATATAATTAAACATTATAAATAAATATATACATATATATATAATTATATAGTATACAGTGCGTGAGGTGCATATAATTATATAGTATACACTGGGTGAGTGCCATTTAAATAAGACTATAAACTATATATCAAATAACCACTACGCCACTACCACAAACTTTATGGTAGGTATGGTATTAAAGTTCTAATTGACTTTTAAGTATTATTACGAATCTTTTGTATGGGAATATAGAAAAGTGTTGTTTTTAGACTTTTTCAGGCAATTTTTTAAATTTTTCTCTCCGTAAGAACAATCCTCGTACTTCAAGGAATATTATAAAAAAAGAATTAGCAAAATCGGTTCAGCCACTCTCGAGATTTGCGCTTAGCAACACATTTAGCGATACATTTATCTATACATATAATAAAATGGTAGAAAAGTCAAAACTGTACATTGAATATTTTTTTAAAAGAATACTTGAGGTGTGATCTACAATCGATACCGAAGCCAAAAATATAGTTTTTAGAATTTTTGTCTGTTTGTCTGTTTGTCTGTTTGTCTGTTTGTCTGTTTGTCTGTATGTATGTCCGGGATAAACTCAAAAAGTACTGCATGGATTTACTTCAAATTTGGCACGAATATTGTTAAGAAGTCGGGTCAGAACATAGGCTATATATTATCACGTTATCACCTACGGGGAACGAGCAGTGAACCTTTATTTCTTCAAATGTATGTCCGGGATAAACTCAAAAAGTACTGCATGGATTTACTTCAAATTTGGCACGAATATTATTAAGAAGTCGGGTCAGAACATAGGCTACATATTATCACGCTATCACCTACGGGGAACGAGCAGTGAACGCACGCAGACGACGTCGCGGGCAGCAGCTAGTATATATATATAGAGATAGAGATAAGAGATATATAGAGATATATAGCTATTTTATTAAATTAATAATAATATGAGTTACTAGGTTATATCTTTCGAAGACGCATTGGCGCAACGGTCACAGTACCTACTGACTGTTGCGCTTGCGGTCGTGGGTTCAATCCGTGCACATGTGATAAATTAATTTGTATTGGCCATATAGATTTTTGTCGTGGTCTAGGTGTTTGTGCTTGTGTCTTGTGTGTGTATGTGGACCCCTGACCAATTAGTATTTATTATCTTACAATTAATTAAAAATTCGTTTCGAGGATTACAAAAACCACATCAAAATGCTTTGGTCAAGGAATCAAACAATATAGAATATAAACAATATATATAGCACATTAATCTACTTCGGTTTTTTTTCATCGGCAGAACTATCCCACGGCACAACAAACCGTTTAGCGAGAGCAGATAATATGGCTATATTAATACACCTCCAAACACGACCGTAGTCGAAAAGGCACAAAGGCACTTCCACACAATACAACATTCCGAATAAAACGGTGCACATGAATGCGTACACTTGCGAGGCAGGAAACGCGGTGTCGAATATAAGATGATGAAAAAAAAAAGATTCACAAAACTGGACTATAGACAAAAGAAGAACATAAGTGGAAGAAGTGGGGGCTTGGGAACAATTTATAACGTATCACTGAAAAGCACATACAGACGATAGCATAAATCCTAAAAGATAATAATTTAGAAATTAGATGTTCATGTGTTCTGTTATTGTTTGTGTTAAATCTATCTTTATTTTGTTTTAATTCAATAAGCGAGAAACCGCAATAGTTCGCCTATAATAATAAGTAAGTAGGTAATTAATGACGTACGAAAAAGATCTTTTTGAAAGCCAATTGTGACATTAATTGATTTACATTTATTCATTTTTTACTATTAACTATTGACAGAACGAAGTCTGTCCGGGCAGCTAGTAAGTACTTATAACAATTATCACTTTACAAAATTATAAATAACCCTTCCTTGGCAGTCGGGTAAAAAGTATTTAAATACGTGAGTTGATTTGAAATTGAACAAAAAATTTACCTACCGTCAATCACGTTGACGTTGTTTCAAAATTAAAGCCGTCATATAATATATAATTTTAATAATTAATTAATTTACAAAACAAAAGCAATAATATTTTTTTTAGTTGTTCATGCCTGTAAAGCACAGAGTACATTGTAATAGTAGGTAGAGCAAGCAATTATCTATAAAATTATACCTATATGAGTAATTTATGTGGAGTAATTGTGAGGTTTTTTCTAAAAATGGAGGCAAGAAGTCAATATTCGACCGTAATTAAAAATTTAAACTAAAGAAAACCAAAAAATTATGAAAATAAAGAACCTTATTTTAAATTTTTTAATTTGACTACAGACTTTGACAATCAACAAAAGTGTATAATATGCGTGTGTGTGCCAAATACATGGTAGTGTGTAATTATTTTTTTTTATTGATTTCATATATTTTTATGCATAATTAAAAAAAATTAGCATTCTGCACGCCTTCTCTATATAAAGTTACTAGCTTCTGCGCGCGACTTCGTCGGCGTGGACTCAGCTCCTATTGGTCTTAGCGTGATGACACATAGCCTATAGCCTTCCTCGATAAATGGGCTATCTAACACTGAAAGAATTTTTCAAATCGGCCCAGTAGTTCCAGAGATTACCGAGTTCAAATAAATAAACAAACAAACAAACAAACTCTTCAGCTTTATATATTAGTATAGATAAACTATAAGTGTACGAAATTTCAGCCCGCGCAATTTTCGTAATAAAGAGTAGGTACTAAGTTTTTTTTGCTTCACATTAGGGGGCGTCCATAAATTACGTGAGATGTTTAAGGGGGGGAGGGGGTCGAGTCAAATCTCATCTAATCTTACGTTGGAGAGAAGGGGGGTCTCGGCAAATATCACGCAATTTTTTTTCTGATTGAAGCAAAAAAAAAATTACACTATTTGGGTCCATTTAATGCAGGTACATGCTTAAGATTTAATCTTAAGCGTAATCGTAATACGATTAAGATCATTCACTAATTCGTTCGAAAGAAAATAATTTCACTCATACTTCGACGTTATACATCTACTGACTGTCAAACCACCATATTTGTTTTATACCATATAGGTCAATTTAATCTGAATTTACGGTACAGTGTAGCCTGTCCTTTGTTCCAATAGTTCCAATAGTCTCTCTTAAGACCGCGCATGATTCTCCAAGGACTGAATTAGAGTAGATTTTCTTTTTTTAATCACAGCACAGTAGTTACGATATGCTATTGTTAAATGTATAGGTATTACACTTATAATAATTAAACTCTCAGCAATATTGATTACTAGTCTTAACTAGTCGTAAATAAAAGCACGAAGCAAATTTTTTTTTCTTTTTACAATAAGAATCCAACGCGTTTATGTAAGAAACCCACATTTTGAAAAATCTCACGTGAGATTGGGGGATGGGGGGAGGGGGTTGAATAAAATCTCATGACATCTCACCACGGGGGGAGGGAGGGACAGAAAATTAAAAAAAATACCTCACGTAATTTATGGACGCCCCCTTATATAGATGACACTAAATTCTCTAATGTAAAATGCTCTGCCTAGTTGTAAATATGTCGTCCTTAAGTTGTAAATTTCGAATAAAATGTACATATATATATATACATATATATATATATACATATATTAAAATGCTGTCGCAGTTACGAAGTATGTTTTAATAGTATCTAATAATAGTAACTTCATAATATTCGAAGTCAAACCTCTATTTTTATTTCATATCTATGAATTTAATAGTGGGATAGGACACTATAACTTCGAGTAGTTAGTATTTCGAGATACTCCTCTTTACCTAAAAAATCGCTTTGAGTTTCTCTGTGATACCTACTTATGAGCGCTCAGGCTCAGGTCATCTTCAACCTTAATACTCAAAACTCCTTCCCATACTACTTCCTTTTATTCAAACTCCTTTTCTGTTAAAGCTGTACAACTTTGGAACTCTCTTCCTCTCTCTATAAAACAAGCTCAATCTCTATCTTGTTTTAAAAAATATGTAAAGGCGCATTTTTTGTCACTAAATACCTCATAAATATCATTAGCATCTCCACAGTATATTTTGTAGTATTTTGTTTATGTAGTGTATATAAATATATATATTTGTATATGTGTGTATATCATATATATATGTAGGTATATGTATGTATATCTTGTATATGTGTATGTGTATATGTACGTATATTAACTTCTTTTTATATCATACTGCTTGTAAACTCTATGCCAATTCTTTATCAACTCTTTGTACACTTCTCTACCGCTTCTCTTTTTCTACGCCCTGTCCTATACCCAAAGGTTGTCTGGAAGAAATCGCTCTTAGCGATAAGACCGCCTTTGTACATCTTTCTTTGTATTTATCACTTTTTGTAATGTTTCCTTATGGTGTACAATAAAGAGTATTTATTATTATTATTATTAATAGATGTGACAGTTTCTAAGCGTTACGAGTTTGAATACAACAACTTTCAGTCGACAGTACTCATCAAAATTAGCTTGTTTTATGATCCCACCCCTGCGTGCGACCTTTCACCTGTACCTACTAGTTACTGCATCGCGTGACACCTACACGGGGTTAGATCGAAAACGGCTGCTATTAATTGTTAGTGATACGGAACGGGATGCTCTTCCCAATTTATCACCAGCATTTGTTTACGTGGGAAATAAGTTAATACTTTTAAAATTGATGTATCGAATGACCAACGGTCTTGTTTTATTAATCATAAACGTTTAGTTTATATGTACTGAATAATAATAATAAAAAACAAGCAATTTTTATTAACATATAATTCACAGAAAAAAAACATTTTACGAAAAATCGCTTCAAGGAATTTATGAACTATTATAATATAAATAAACTTTAAAATTGTGCGACACAACTATAGTAAGATCAGAAATATATTCTCTAAACTAAAATAAAATGGTCTAAGATCCGGAATATAACAAAATCTTCCCTCATCTGTTAATTAGATGAAACAATTTTTTATAGGCTTATTTCAATATTGTGAATTTATAACAAAAACCTCTGCCACCATACGCCTGCTACAATTGATAATACTTAATTAGTTAATCAGTATTTTTTTATGATCTTTTCCCTCTCATGTTAATTACATGTAGTAAGCTAAAACCGGCAATATTGTATATTATATACCTTACTGTAGTAGGCACCCATCTCTATGATTGCTATACTTACCTGCAGCCAGGTCAGAAAAGGTAGATAAATGTAGATTATTACCCTCACATGTTAATTAAAAAATCCAAGTACAAAAATAAACGGCGGCGAATTCTAAACATAATAATGTTTGGCTGCCGTATTAAAAGCTGATGCAGCCAAAGATAAATAGTAAAAAAAATATTTTATGATGACTATGGGAGCTCATTGCAAAGAGTAAGACAGAATAATACTAATTCCTTCAACGAAAAGAGACAGCGTAAAATTCATGCGCGCGCATCACAGGCTCATTTAAACATACTAAAAAATTCGAAATTTTCGAAATCCCTAGTACATTTTTTCACCTGATTAGTATCAAGCTAATTTTCCGGGAGTAGATTCATTTTGATGAGATGAACAAAAAATTCCTCTACGAAAACTCTCGATTGTGGTAGGTAATAGAAATCTGCCTATAAAAAATTGTTTCATCTAATTAACAGATGAGGGAAGATTTACCTTCTCGGATCTTAGACCAAAAATACACTAGTGGTCGACCAGTTGTCGAAATTCGAACATAATTAAAAATTTAAATAAAAAAATAATGAAAATAAAGAACCTTTTTTTATCTTTTTTAATTTGACTACAGACTTTGACAATCAACAACGTAATAACACGAAATAATAGTCAAGTAAATACGCGTTATCAAAGATTACTCAAAAAGTAGAAATCAGACCACGATCAAATTTAAACAAAACGACTTGACAAGTAGCTTTCGATTAAAGTAAGAATCATCAAAATCGATAAACCCCGTGAAAAATTACGCGGTTTAATACGGACGTAGGTCGACGAAAAAGTAGTCAAGTAAATACGCATTATTAGATATAGGTAACTCTAAAAGTACTTTTCAGAACTCAATTAAAATGCGACCACATGACACGCAACGCCTTTCAATTAATACAAAATTCATTGAAATCGGTCCACCCGGATATGTATGTTTGGGTCACCCAGTCAAAAGTTCTGATCTAACATACATAAAATAAAATAAAATACAATCTAATTGAGAACCTCCTCCTTTTTTGGAAGTTAGTTAAAAAGAGTATAATATGCGTGTGTGTGACAAATACATAGTAGTATGTGTAATGTTTTTTTTATTGATTTTATATATTTTTATACATAATTAAAAATATATATATTAATTAGCATTCTGCAGTCCTTCTCTAAACTACTTATAAGTGTGCGAAATTTCATAGTCCTCCGTTCGCGCAATTTTCGTAAAAAGGGGTACAAAGTTTTTGCTTCACGTATTAATATATAGATAGATAAAAATATAATTTAAAATTGATATTAAAGTACATTGATGAATTTATGTAGGATAACTTATTAGTGTTGTTATCGGACTAATTTGCAACGAGCGGAATGGGGTGAGAAGTGAGAACGGAGGCAGATGCGCTGAGCTCGTGGGAATACCATCAATGACAAATTAACTATGACACGTCATATTAACGAAACACTGCAAGTAATTACAATCACGTAAATAAAATAATAATTAATAAAAGCATAGTGATTGCATATTTATGAAGATTTTCTAAACGAACTAATATTTCTCAGCAGCCCCTGCCCCCTTTCCTTTATTAGTACTTACTGGAAGAAGCTGACATTGACTGCATTTCCATTTCGACGTAATTATATTTTCATATTCTGAAAAAAAAAACATAAGACTTTAAAACTTGGCGTACAAGCAAGTTTTATTTATTAGGTATCATAGTTCAAATAGTCATTAAATGAAATAAAATAGACAATTAGATCGCTTTTTTTAATATAAGTAATTATTGTTAAGATTAAACGCTTTCACACGCTTTACTTCGTGCGAAATGAACCTTTAAGAGCTAAACCATCCCTTGCGGTTCTCAAGAGCCCTCAAAATAATATACAAAGTCTAAAGAAAAAGAAAAGAAAACGAAATAATCGCAACAAATGTATGAAAATAATGACCCTTTGTTCCTACGGGTGAACTGACATCTTTTTGGCATAAAGCTGAGTGCTACTTGTAATTTTGTTCATTATTCATATTGTTCTAGTGGCTACTCTTTGAACTAAACGGCTTTTAGTTCGAGTGCAATCGAGGGGCTAACACTTAATTCTTTTTAAGCACTTGCGGTTTCACCAATGAGGTATTTATGTGTGAGAAATATTTTTAATCGAGGTTTTAATTACTTTTGCTTCCTTACTTCTGACATCATTTTTTTAAATCTTAAATAGTTAATCAACACCAAAAAGCTGATATACATAAACATTTCCTACATTTTACGGTATGTTTAACAAAATGTCTATACTTCAAAAATATGTTTACGCCAATAAGACTACTTCATACAAAAAGAAAACGTATTATTTTGCGTCAATCGGAATGAATCTTCACAAACTATAGTAGCCGAAGTCTTCGCACTTCATTGTTTGTTTGTCGGACACGGATAAGTAAAAGTTGTTTTTTCTTTACCCATAATTACAGTTTCGCAAAACAGGTAATTATGTGAGGATAATCTCAATAAGTAGAAAGGCACAATAGCACGGATGAGCCGGGCCGGATCGAATAGGCCCGGTGCACTTCGGAGGGTTATTAACAAAAGCATAGTCAATAATAACATTGGAAAGTCGGTAGCTTCTTGCTTTTGAAATTGCGATATAAAAAAAAAATCACTGTAGGTAAGATTCTCAACAATTATGACTGACTGGACTTTAGTATATTTTTTACCAAAGCTTTGGGTTTACCTTTTATTTACTCGCTAATAAAATTTATCTGATATCGTTTATATGAAATGTGCGTATTTGTATCATATAGGTACATAATCAAATTACAGTACAATAATTCGTATTATTTTTATTTATGTGTTTCCCACACATGAGGAAATTCGAAAATGTTTTCCCCCGATACCACCACCACATCACGCACCACGGTTGCTTAAAAACCAAATAAAATCATATCAAAAATTCAGCTGGACATAGATCCATAGCTTAATGGCTAGAGCACCGGGCACGGTATGTATGTCGGGGGTGCGGGTTCGAGTCCCGCTGGATCGAAATTTTGATATGATAATAAAAAACATTTACAGTACAATATTAAAAAAAAATATATTTTCTTATTGGACTCAACGCGGTAGCAGTTTCTTATAGTTTTGGGTCAATCGTACATTGATCATCTTTTTTGTTTAGATAATATGTATATGTATGTTACCGGAAATGAGCAGTGCAAACTTAGCACCTCATCGATGGAATTTTGGGTCGAAAATGACCTTAATCGATAGGTCTACGTTAGGTCCGTATAGGTCCACTAAATTTTTCGTTAGGTCCGGTATAGTTTTTTAATAAATAATTTTTTAAATTTAGGTTAAAAAAAATGCAATTTTAGCACCCCATCCAAGGATTTTTAAAACCAAAATGACCTTAATCGATAGGTCTACGTTAGGTCCGTATAGGTCCACAATAATTTTTGTTAGGTCCCCTATAGTTTTTTAATAAATAATTTTTTTTAATTTTGGTTAAAAAAAATATGCAATTTTAGCACCCCATCTAAGGATTTTTGAAATTAAAATTACCTTAATCGATAGTTCTACGTTAGGTCCGTATAGGTCCAGTAAATTTTTCGTTAGATCCGCTATAGTTTTTTAATAAATATTTTTTTTTAATTTAGGTAAAGAAAAAGCAATTTTAGCACCCCATCCAAGGATTTTTAAAATCAAAATGACCTTAATCGATAGGTCTACGTTAGGTCCGTATAGGTCCACAATAATTTTTGTTAGGTCCCCTATAGTTATTTAATAAATAATTTTTTTTAATTTGTTAAATAAAATATGCAATTTTAGCACCCCATCTAAGGATTTTTGAAATTAAAATTACCTTAATCGATAAGTCTACGTTAGGTCCGTATAGGTCCACGTAATTTTTCGTTAAATCCTCTTTAGTTTTTTTATAAATAATTTTTATCGTATTTTAGCAGCTAAAAAACTATTGGGGACCTAACAAAAATTATTGTGGACCTATACGGACCTAACGTAGACCTATCGATTAAGGTCATTTTGATTTTAAAAATCCTTGGACGGGGTGCTAAAATTGCATTTTTTTTAACCTAAATTTAAAAAATTATTTATTAAAAAACTATACCGGACCTAACGAAAAATTTAGTGGACCTATACGGACCTAACGTAGACCTATCGATTAAAGTCATTTTCGACCCAAAATTCCATCGATGAGGTGCTAAGTTTGCACTGCTCCGGAAATGTATGAAATTTAGGAATTGTATACAATTCCTAGGAAATTTATACAATTCCGAAGCTATTTAGGAAATGTATAAAATATTGTTTTAAAAACTATTTAATACATAAGTAAATAAAATGTACACATTTCCTAGGAATTGTATACAATTCCAGTATCGTATAATTAGGAAATGTATAAAAAAAATGCTTTCTGTAATAAAACACTAAATGTTTTCTTTGTAATACCTATATTAGAATAAATATAAGATTTATATTTTAACCCTTTATAATTAACTACTTTAATGGCTAGTCTTAATATTAAGACCCGCGTCGGTCTAATTTTGAAGTTAGATAGGTTAAGGTTATTTGGTATCTAAGTCTTTAGATTAAGACCCGTAGACTGTTTAACGGCATGATTTTGTGACAAAAAGAAAACAAAAATAACCCTAACCTATCTAACTTCAAAATTAGACCTCCCCGCTATCCCCGCATACCCATTGATATCTCAAATATTTACATTTCCGATTGCTATTTAGGCAATGTATAAATTTCCTAGGAAATGTGTCTAACATGATTTATTTAACACATTTCCGTGCGATTTTAGGAATTACATACATTTCCTAGGAATTGTATACAATGACGGATTACATACATTTCCGGTAACACACATATATATATATATATATATATATATATATATATATATATATACATATATATATACCAACTGACCCCGCAAACGTTGTTTTGTCATGTATGTCATTAACCACCTTAATCCGCCCCCTTGTAGCTTAAGGGGTATGAAAAATAGATGTTGACCGATTCTCAGACCTACGAGATATCCACACAAAATTTTATAAAAATCGCTCCATCCGTTTCGGAGGAGTATTGTAATGAGTTTATATATAAGATATTATAATTTCACTTCATAGACGGTGCATCAAAAGGAAAACCGACAAGATTTTAAGTTACTTTTCCAGGAATACAACTGAAAAACCACATTCTATTACTTGCACCAGCTTTAGCGCGACGAGAGAACAACAGAGAGATAGTTAAACGAGAAAAAATCGACAGATATTTTTTGGTCTCTTTTGTAAGAGATAAAGATCATTGCTACTAGTCTTTCTTCAATATTTCTTATTTGGACATAATATACACATATTTTTTACATTATATTATATATATATATATATATATATATATATATATATATATATATATATATATATATATATATATATATATATATATATATATATATATATATATATATATAATTTATACATTTTTATTATTAATGAATTGTACCTTTAGATGCATACATCAAATTAAACGCCTTTTTAAAAACATTAATTATTAAAATCAAAATAAAGGTATGACTTACACGGTGTAATTTATTTCTTCGTCGAAATGTAAAAACGGTAACGTTGTAGTTATCGGCTATTGTTAATGTTTAAATAAACAACTTCAAATTAATTGTCAATAGCCGTGTCCAGAACGCATTAATGGTGAAACTTTAACGAGTTAACAAGTAAGTGAAAATTAATTTATAGTAGTTTTAACACCGGTATAAGCTATCGATCTTGATTATAAATTAATTTAACGCCAGGGAACAATAAAATATGATTCAGATATGAATTGTTATGACTACATAAACAAAAAAATTACTGTCAGTCTGTACTTTCGACAGGCATTGAGTTGGTCGCCCATAAACATTTAATTATTTGTATTAAATTCGTAAATTTTGTACGTTATTAATGTAAATTGAAACTATTATCAATAGTCGAACGTAAAAATATACGAAATACCTACTTATATAAAAGAACAAAAAAGAAAATAGGTATCCACTGTTAATAAATTGTACCTAATAGCCTAATTAATACCTATTTACGAACAAAATCCTGTACAAATTGACAAATTATGTATTTCTTTTGTTTTCATATTTATGAAAACAATATTATTGGATTATATAATACTAGCGATCTCTGTTCGTCCATATTTTTTTACACGATAAGTAATCACCAACATATCATATACTAAAACCTTCTACGAAATACGCTGCATCTTATAGTATAAGTACGTAGTACTATTTACTAATCAGTGGTATAAGTATATATTATGCCGATCGGTTAAGTACTCTCCATTTATTCGTATTATACCTATAAGATTATTATAAGTAGTTGCTTGGATAGCTTGTATAGTTTGGTCGAAAAATATATTAATTTAACCATGCAGCTGCTACATATATAAGTTTTTTAGATAGACAGAGTAGGTACTATAGAGATAAGTGTATCTAGTACTTAGGTAACATCTAAAAAGCCGACATTTTACTAAGTAGCTTAGTAAAATTTCTACTTTACAAATAATTGTAGACCTTAAGATTTAAAATAATTTCCATAAGACTTCTCCTGTTTGCTGAGCTTAACTATTGTTGAGTTAGTTTGGTTGCTTAAACGCCCTAATCTCAGGAACTGATGATTCGAATTAAAAAATTTGGTTGTCTGTAAAGTTGGTTTACGGACGATAGTTTAAATTGACAACGTCATAAACATATCTCCTCTGAAGCATAGGCCAATCGAGTGGAAGAGAGATTACCTAGATGCGGCGCAAGCGTACAGTGAGCGTAACGCGACAATGAGCGCAACGCGACAATGAGCGCAACGCTACAATGAGTCATCCTTTTTCGTGCATGCCGCGGGCGTTCATCGATTTAGACGTTGTCACGTCAAAAATTTTTTTTATGTTGAATAGTCCATTTACTGAAGAAGGCTATAGGCTATATAACATTACGCTACGACCAATTGGAGCTGAGCGTTCATAAGAAATGTTGCGGATACGGGAAAAAATATTTTTTTAGAAAGGTTCTGTTGCATACGCCCACCCAAAAACTATGTATGACGGAATTGACCGTCATTAAAATTTCAAAAAAAAGTCTGTGACAGCATAATTAGGTCTAATCTTAAAGTTTAACTCATTGTGATCTCATTTATGATGATCAAGTTTGTTCTAACGTAAAATGCACTATTTGCGAATTTGGTTTTATAGACATAAGTCCTTACCCAAATAAATACGTTATTCATCACATGTATTTATTTTTGAACTAAATTGTCCTTGGTATCATTTGGTTTCAATGAATATCTTTTAAAATATCAATTAATGTTCACAAAAAATGAAAACGTGATTTTATTACATTAGTATTAGCCAGGCATATGAATCCTTGCGAATGAAAAATACTTAATCAACAAAGCAAATTAAGATAAGATAAGCGAGGCAAGATAAGCTTTGTTTTCATAGCTTTTATTTTTGGACGCATAATTTATGAGATACTAGCTGACCCCGCAAACGTCTTGCCATATAGGTTATTAGCCCCGTTAATCCCCCCCCCCCCCTTATAACTTAGGGGTATGAAAAATAGATGTTGGCCGATTCTCGGACCTACCCGATATGCACACAATTTCATAAAAATCGGTCCAGCCGTTTCGGAGGAGTATTGTAACTAACATTGTGAGTTGTGACACGAGAATTTATATAAACAAATAAATATACATATTATAAGATTGTAAAATCAAATGAAACGACGCCGCATCGCGCCGCGCATGTGCAAGTCGCCTGAGTTGCACAGTAATCATTTAAAAATATTTTAGTACGTCTTTTCCTCAAATTAACGCGAGTGAAACCGCAGGGCACAGCTAGTAAATAAATAAAATCACACTCGGAAGAGTAATATGTACTTATTTTAGTACTGTCGAATCGATTTACTTTTAATTTTCTATACACTATAAGGACAAGTCATTTAATAAATAGTAAAGTGGTAATTCAGTAGAATTAAAATAAGTACACGTAAATCGATTATGTTTATATTAACGTAAAAGTTAGGCCTCGTTTACGGAGACGCGGAGCGTAGTGCGTAGCGTATGGCGTAGCTTCTCGCGTGTGTCAAAATGTATGAAAATGAACGCGTGTAAAATCGCTTCTCCGTAAACGCACTCATACAACGCCATACGTTTGAATTTAGTGCGTTCCGCCACGCCACACGCTACGCACTACGCTCCGCGTCTCCGTAAACGAGGCCTTACACGTGCATTACGTGCATTCAGTCTTTTTTAATTTATCGTTACAAAGTGTCATTTTGTTAAATCAGAAAAACTTTTTAATCTCTATTAGGTACATAATTTTACATCTATATAATCATCATGTGCGATCGTCTTGCGCTTAGGGAACAAACATTTTTGTCGATGCGTCTCTTATTATTATTTTTTAATTTAATAAAAATTAGACTAGAATCTGTCTATAGTTTCTTCCGTAGTTAGCCATTCTTACCAAAAAACTGACTAAAAAGAAAATAAATACTATTATGCTCTTATACCAGCTATTTACGTTTTCTTTTTTCCTTTCGCATCGAATAATGTTTTCTCAGTTCAGTACTTCATAGTTAAAGTTAATTAAATATTATTTAGTAGGGATGACTATACGACAAGCACCCGATTTTGAATAAAAAAGAATCATTAAAATCAGTACACCCATTAAATGGTTATGAATATACACATAGAAATACAGTCTAAGTGAGCAGCTTATCCTTTTTCTGAAGTAAGTTAAAACAAAAAGAATGTTATGAATGCCTTAAAAGTCTCTAAAATAAAAAGAATAATTACAAATTATCGCTATTAGTTATAATAATTATGAATATGGTTATTATATGTAAACACAAATTTCCCTAAAGGACAACTTACAAGTAAACCTCTACCCGCATACTCGTAAGTCAGGATCGTTGACATTCAAGCTGATACTTATAGGACCTACCGCAGTACTTTATTTCTGTAGCAAGTACCATAGTACCTATCTAATATAATACATCATTCTAGTTCTCCACCCGCAGCTTCGACTGTGTGGATTACACGATTTTGATTGTTCAGTTATCTCACGTTAAAATGTCACTTAGTGACTTGGCATTCTAGTGATGAACGAAATTTTTAAAATTTGTCTACCAATAGTTTTTCATTTATCCATTACAAAGAAACGAAAAACAAATCATTAACTGTATAATGTTAATATAGAAAAAAAAATAAGACTACTTATCCGCATGCCTGTAATGAAAGCTGCACGTAGGTACCTACCTATCTGATTTGGTGAAAAGTATTAATTACTCAATTTCTTGTTATACAGGGTGTCCCGCGATAAAGTGCAACCCCGAAAGGGGGTGAAACTAGACCATAAATTATCGACAAAAAACATAGAAAAAACTTTTTTAAAAAAATATTTTATTTTTTATTGACGAATTAAGATTTTTATATCTTACCCAGACTCTATGTACAAAAAATGATGATTTCTTCCAAAGTAGTGGGTCGATTACTTTAAAATAAAATAAAATATTACGCCACGTACTTGGCGGTAAGGATAAAATAAAAATTAGCTGGCAAAAAAGTGGCATTATGTCTTTAACTATGCTTCTTGTGAAAAAAAATCCATTTTTTATGACTGTTTTTTTCAATGATCTCTAATTTTCTCAGAATTATGCCCCCAATACCAGGAAATTTTATGATTTATTATTATTTCTTACCATATTGCCATTCAAATAAAAAAAAAATTTACGCCTGTATCCCAAAAAACACGTACAAAAATCATCATTTTTTGTACAAAGAGGCTACGTAAGCTATATAAAAATCTCAATTCGTCAGTAAAAAAAATAAAAAAATTTTTTTTAATTTTTTTAATTTTTTTCTGTTTTTTGTCGATAATTTATGGTCTAGTTTCACCCTCTTTCGGGGTTGTAGATTATCGCGGGACACCCTGTATAGGTATCACGATTTCCTAATTTTAATCGAGTTTTTTCAACAACACAATACTACATTTGACAAATGCTACGTCTTCTCGAATGTAGCACTATTTTAAAAAAAAAGTAGGTACTTGATATATTCTGTACTTTAAAACTGTTAATTTCAACTGAAAAAAATATCCGAAGAATATGAGGTACAAAAATATATTCGCGCAAGTATGTATGTACATATTTGTTTTCATTTATATAATTTTTTTATTCCATATAAATTAAAAAAAAAAACAATTATAACGATATTACAATCAATTAAACAACGAATATTATTCGCAATATTTTTCGTAGTTTCTGTTTTTTATTACTATTTAGTTATATTGTCCTGTTAGAAGTAGAATCATACCAGCCATAAAAATATTAGGTTAATCAAAATGCTGCATTAGCAAGATAATAATGAAATGAAATACAGACACTCCTAATAAAATTAAACTTGAATAAAATGTAGAATTCGCTTGCCATAAACATAACACACAATAATCACACTGTTTGTCTTTGCACTAGACATAATTATATGTATCATAAATTTACTTACCAAAATAATAAATTGTTAGTAAGACACAGCACTCGTAAATTCACTGTACATCATAATATAGGTACGTAGTGTTTACGTCTGTGACGTGGTTGATGGAGTGACGCGCGCGCAGCCTACCGGCGAAGGGATGAAGGGACGCGCGGGGTGAATTCTCCTGCCCTATTTTGCCATCATGAAAAATTTATGTTTTGCGGGAAATATTATTACAAAATTATCATTCGAAAATCAATAAACTTAATAAAAACAATCTCGAGTTTATAAAAACACAAAAAAAACCTTATGGTTTAAACATAAATTTTAAAGAAATGTCTATTGTATATGGAATATTACAATTTTATATTGGAAATTTCAAAATGATACAGAAATCTTGAAATAAACATTATTTATTTATTTTCAAATTAATCTATTCAACATAATAAATTTGTCTTTATATAAATTTGAATTATTTCATTGTTTTAATGTTGTATACCTAAATGAAGTAAACCAAAAATTGATACAAAATTTTCGTTAATTTTATTATTATTAGCGCTACACTGATATATGTATGTATAATGTACCATAGTTTTATGTAGGTTCATTATGTATCGTATTTCATAGATCTTTCAAGAATACCTAAGTATTATACCAGATTATTATCAATCTATTATTGCAATTTTATCAAGAAAAAAATGTACACTATATGATGCTTATTATTATTTTTATAATAATAATAATGACAACGTTTCGGTGCCATCTTAAATCTAATAACGAGTGTCATTGCGGGACATTATTTGAATGCTTAAAGCCCATTGGACGACGCCTCCGCGATCCCTGTGGCGAGGGGAGGCGCTTTTATATTAATTTAGGGCCACTTTGCACAGATTACCCTCTGCATAACTGATTCTGGGGTTGCCTTTGTGACGGATAGTCATTTTTTAATCGCAGCTCATTATTCCTTTTGTCACTAGGAGAATGTTTTTAAAACTTTAAATAATAAAACTTATCATCGTATTAGGAGTTCCCCATGTCTAATTGTCTACGGAAGAAAGTTTTTAATTGGTCTTTAAAAAACTACTTTACGATTAATATGGCTAGATTTTTTTTTATTTTTATTTGACAGTTATTGTAAATAAAATGTACAACCGCTCTGGTATAGTGGTGGGAGTAATCGCCTAAAATATCGACTGTTTGCGGGTTCGATTCCCACTCGGGATGGATATTTGTACAAATATTTCTATCCGGTATGGATGTCTATTCTTGTGGGTCTCCCCACCGTGCCTCGGAGTGCACGTTAAGCCGTCGGTACCAGTTGTTATTCGTAGTAGGGAGCGTATCCTATCCGCCAACTCGCAGTGGAGCAGCGTGTTGGATTTAGCTAAAATCCTTCTCCTACAAGAAAGAAAAGTCCTATGCTCAGCAGTAGGATGTTACAAGCTAAACCCATAAAATGAATTTATACAGTCATAACTATTATTATATAATTTTAGACAATGTTTGTATTCAAAATGTGTTTATCCATGTGTGTATTCAAAAAACCATTCTTATAGTTTGAAATATATATTTACATGTTGTATAATTAGTTATGGTAATTACATTTTACAGTTAAGTTTTATTCCTTACGTTTAAGCTTTGCTATTCTGATTTTGTAGATACCACGCAGGTAAACATACTTAGTAGATATTTATTAGGTATACCTACTTACATAATATAGAATACGAACTTCTCAAAAACAATTAAATTTTTATTAAATAGATATTTCTTACCAAAATATGTATATAAGAATGTATACAAAAGCATTGATAACATAACTAACCCAACATTCTAACAACTGAACTTGAATTTTTTTCTTTTAGTGTACCTATGTCTGTATCTTGAACTCTCGGTGCATTACTTTCAGCTGGCTAGCGCGTATCATTGAATCTAAGCCTATGTTCAGATGACAAGCGTTCAACGCGCGTTGAGCGCGCGCTAAATTTTTTTACGGTGTTCACATGACACGCGCTGGTCAGACGTTGAACGCGCGTTGCCGCGGCCGCCATGGTTCAGTAGAGTTCTTGCATTTGTCGAAGATAAGATTTTTATACCAACGGCAGGAACGACGCGACAGAGACGGAGATATTGAGTCCATCCAATTTTGTCACATAGGCTGACTGAAAGCCAGAACATAATTTTGTACCCAAAATTAAGGCATTCAGACTCAAAATTTTTAACTACTTCAGAATGTCCATCAGTCATTTGATGACTTACTGGCTCTCGTAAACGATGAAGTCGTAATAGATAAAAGCGCTGTGCCATATAGCATTTCACCAAAAGAAAAACTCATAACTACATTGAGTACTGATACTGATGAACCCTAAAATAGGTGAATTCGAGTCGAAAGCGCGCGCTCAACTAAACTTACTAAACGGTAACATAGAAATCCAATATGATCTCAAAGCGCGCGTTAACGCGCGCTGACAACTGTCGAGCGCTAGCGCAGCGTTTAACGTGCGCTTTATTAAAACGCGCGTTAGCATGTTTACCGTGTGTACGCCCTGAATAAAATGTATGTAGTTGTAAACGCGCGTTATCAAAACGCGCGTCATCTGAACATGGGCTACAGTAATAAAATTATTATATTCTGTTAAAACAGCAGACAGTTCAAAATTTACTTGTTTTGGCAGTTGAATTGATAAACTGTAAATGTTAACAATAATACAGACACATTCCTATGCAAAAAAAATCTAAAAATATAGATATACCTACACCACACAACACACACGCACTTTTGTAAACTGTGTGTGTGGCTAATTTTTAGTACTGGTCATACAATTTAATATCTTAAATTACTTAGCAAACCATATACAAGCCCTAATTGAATACTTCTTTTATCGATGTAAGTATTTAATGTTGAATATAATTAATTCCTTTGTATCAATTAATAAGAAATATAAATATAATTATTGGTATAGAAATATGAAAGTAGATAATATTTTACAATAACTTTATTTTCTTTTAAAACACCTCTTATATTATGATTAACAGTGTAAATAGGTACATATCTTTCAACTGAGCGTACCTACTCTTAAATATAATTTAACGTGAAATATCTCTGTACTTTAAAATGTGATGATTTTTTCATTCTTTTTAATTTATTTAATTTTAATTAAATTCGAAATGGTCATTTATTTACAGAGTGCAACTAAATCGTGGCGTACCTAATTAATAAATAATCATTCTTTATAGGTATTTAAACAAAAAATACATTTATAATGCTTACATAGTATAAGAATACAATTAAGATAAGAATACAAACTAAATGCTGAAACTAGATTATTATATTTTTATTTAGTCTTTGGGTAAAGCGCTGTCACTTTTCCCTCTCGAGTAGACTCTATATGCCGTTTTGGAGCCCAACATCCTGTCTAAGAGACTATGTTTAGCTCTTTTTCTGTGAGTCAGTACTTCTCGGCAAAGATCGTGGAACACCTCGCCGACTTGATTCACTTGCTCTGCCGCTGCAACTTCCGCAAAGCTACATTCAAAATCCTTAGCTAATATTTCCCCTTCTTCTGGACTCACCTGTAAATAACAATCAACGGGACCGTGAAAACAGTGAATGCCTCTTCATTTTTGTTTTTATTAGCAATGGCGTATTTCTTAAGAAAGTTTGTTATTAAAATAATAATTTTATACTACACTAATAACAGAATCTAGTCCTTCCTGCCTTTAGAATTATCAATTTTTTACGCAAGTTTCTTAGTTTTCAATTCCGTAATAACTTCTAAAAAATATTAGAAATGTTAAAAAAAAAAATAATGAAATTGTAGTCATTCTCAAACTATGGCGTGAGCAAGGGTAAAAGTGATAAAATTTTTGTATCCACATCATATCGTAACAATTTATAGAACTACGTTTACCACGTAACTGGGAAAAATTTAAAACAAATTAAAATTGCACCTGTCTCAAATGCACCATGTCTGCCTTATTGCCGACGAGGGTGAGCGGTACTTCGGGCTGCAAACTCTGCTTGGCCCGTCGGACATAATTAAATGAATCTCTGTCCGTTATTGAATATACTAGGAACAGGCCATCAGCCCATTGCGCTATTTCATTTCCTGGGAGGTCTTCTAAGCTCTGTAAACAAATGAGTGTGCGAAATTTAATACTCCTCCGTCAGCGCAATGTCGTAAACAGGGGTACAAAGTCTTTGCTTCACGTATATATCTATATCTACCTAGATGATTCTTTTTTATTCGATAGCTGACACTTGTCATGTGTCGAGTACTTTTTGAATTAACTATACTAATATAATAAAGCTGAAGAGTTTGTTTGTTTGATTGTTTGTTTGTTTGTTTGTTTGAACGCGGTAATCTCTGGAACTACTGGGCCGATTTGAAAAATTCTTTCACTGTAAGGGCGCCTTCAAATTAGACGTTGTAAATGTATGTAAATAACAACGCGCGACAGCAGCGCGACAAATTTGAAGGCGCCGCGCTGCTGTCGCGCGTTGTTATTTACATACCTACATTTACAACGTCGCGCGTCAGCAGCGCTGCAGACGCGCTGCCGCTGCGCGGCTAATTTGAAGGCGCCCTTACATAGCTCATTTATCGAGGAAGGCTATAGGCTATGTATCGTCACGCTAAGACCAATAGGAGCGGAGTCAACGCCGACGAAGTCGCGCGCAGAAGCTAGTCCTTAATAAATCGTATCGAATTGACTAATTTATCGACTACCTATGTTGTATTACTTGTTGATCTACTTGAAGTTGGATTGGTTTTTCGTTTGTGAGCAAACACAAGTATGTTGTAGGTAAAGATGAAGGTTTACTTGTATCTCATCGTCAGTAACAGTCTCTTTATTTAGAAAAGTTATACCTATAGTGTTAAAATCACGGCTTATTATATATTATTATTAGGAAACAAGCACAAGAGTAAAAATAATAAAACAATTACCTTAGGACATGTGTCTAAGATTTCGAAAAGTATTGGTTCCCCGTCTAACATCGCTTCGTGCTTGTATTTACTCTCTGTAAATAATTAGTTATTTATTATTTTTGTTACGTTACGAAAAGTTTTTTTTTGACAATTAATGCAATTAAGATTACTACCTTAACTATAAAGTTTTTGGAGTTTATTGGAGTTTACTCCGTAAGAATCGATTTCCATATAAGGCCCCCGGAATAAAAATATGAGGCGTAAAATCTACTGAACGAATGACGTCGTTGCGTTTCTCGTAACGCCATCTATCGCCTAAAGTATAATTTATAATAACGCCTTTTTTTTTAATAACGCCATCTCGTCGTAACGTATCAACAATAGCTTTCTTTATTTGATTTATCATTTGATATGATATTAATCTTTTTTAGACCAGTACCTAATCCTTTTTTTGTGCCTATTTACACAGTCGATCTGAAGGAGTAAACTCCAGTCGTGCTTCGGAGCTGACACACAAACTTTTTTTATTCTAAAATTATGTGAATTAGCATATTAAACCGAAAATAGCGATTTCTTGAAATTATTTAATTATTTACAAGTAAACATTTTCCTTGATTCCTTGTTTACTTTTATATAAAACATAATAGTTCCTTGGGCTCCTTGGCTTCGTTCTGTTACTCAAATGTTATGTACCGATAAATTCAATAAGCAATTAATTTTTGTAGAAATATGAAAATGATGGACTAAGTAGGATTTTTTAGAAACATATTTGGTACTATGAAGACAAAAGAATATACATCCAATACAAATTACGTAACATACTTGCCTTGCCAGGCCTACTAATACCTAGAGAAAGCAAATGTAACTATAGTAACTAACTACCTATATTATTTCTTCATTTTATCAGAAATTCAAAATGTTAATTATTATTAAATTTCTGTCTAAAGTAGAAGAACTTACCCTGTTGATGGTCATACTCCCCGATGTATCTTTTTGTCAGAAATCGTACTGTCAGTGCTGTTAACAAAAGAAAATATATTTAGTTAAAAATATTCGAAAAAATGATACAATGAAAAAGGTAAAAAATTTATAATAGTTAATACAATACGATTCAGCCTGTAATATCCCACTGTTGGGCATAGGCCTCTTTCCCCATGTAGGCGAAGGATCAGAGCTTAAGAGGAAAGGGTACTGAATAGACTTTTGAAGAATAGGTATTTGAATATTTTGTTCCTGTCTCCACTGACTTTTACTGTAGGCCGCCCCGCACACCCGCCAACCCCGCACCGCTTTGTCTATGTGTAAGTGCCGTCGTGTTAGTGTGCGTGTGCCGCTTCGCGAATGCTATTTTTCTGTATTTTGCTTGTTTTATTTCATTAGCCCGTTGGCGCAGTTTGTTGTGGCCCTGCTTTCTGTTCCGCGGGTTGCGGGTTCGTTTCCTGCCCGAGCCTGGGTGTAATATTTGTATTTATATACATATTTATATGTGTATTATTTCTATGTATATTTATAAAAAATATTCATATATACATATAGTTATAGGAGTCGGCTGTTACCTGTAACACAAGCATTAAGTTGCTTACCATAGGAACAGACTAACCATATAAACATATTTAATAAATTTTTTCTGTTTCGTTCTTCTGTAACTCAGCTTACTTTTATTGGATTTCGTAAACTACTTAGTACTTATTATTTTGAATTATTGTTTGTTAATTCATTGGATTGTTATCTACATAACTGTATTTTGGTAAGTAATAATTAAAGAAAGAAAGAAAGAAAGAAGAAGATTTGTGACACATACACTGCTTACAGACACAATTACAATGAAAAATAAAAAAGTAAAATTAGAGTAAAAAATTTAAATAATTAATTTAAAAAAGTAAACTTTTCATCAGATAATCAGATAAAAAATAAAAATAAAAGAATAATCTATACTAATATAATAAAGCTGAAGAGTTTGTTTGATTGTTTGTTTGTTTGTTTGTTTGTTTGAACGCGCTAATCTCAGGATCTACTGGTCCGATTTGAAAAATTCTTTCAGTGTTAGATAGCCCATTTATCGAGGAAGGCTATAGGCTATATATCATCACGCTAAGACCAATAGGAGCGGAGTCCACGCCGACGAAGTCGCGCGCAGAAGCTAGTAATAAATAATTATTGAAATACTTAGATATTTTATTTATGAACTAGCTGCTGCCCGCGACGTCGTCTGCGTGCGTTCACTGCTCGTTCCCCGTAGGTGATAGCGTGATAATATGTAGCCTATGTTCTGACCCGACTTCTTAATAATATTCGTGCCAAATTTGAAGTAAATCCATGCAGTACTTTTTGAGTTTATCCCGGACATACATACAGACAAACAGACAAACAGACAACAATTCTAAAAACTATATTTTTGGCTTCGGTATCGATTGTAGATCACACCCCAAGTAAGTATTCTTTTAAAAAAATATTCAATGTACAGTTTTGACTTTCCTACCATTTTATTATATGTATAGATTAGGTATGTAATTACATGGTTGAGGTGTATGTAAGAATGGGTGTTGAGATACATACATATAGTGTACATGATAAATGTATTGTAGCCATACATACATAGTAATTAATATGTTTCTCTTAGTATAATAATAATAATATACTTTGTTGCACATTTAAATAAAGAACAAAATTTACATTACCTGCAATTATATAGTCACAAATTGTACAACCAGGCGATCTTATTGCTAATAATTGTGTTTGTTCGCAAACGAAAAAAAAACCGACTTCAATTAAGTACATCGGCAAGTAATACGTAAGCAGACGAAAAAAATTAACAAACACACTAGTCACTACGATTTTTGAGGGTCCTCCTCGATTTCTCTGGGATCCCATCATCAGATCCTGGTTTCCTTATCATGGTACCTAAGTTGGGATATCTCCCTTCCAACAAAAAAAGAATTATCAAAATCGGTTCATAAACGACGAAGTTATCCCCGAACATACATAAAAAAAAAACAAAAAATATATATAAGTACCGTCGAATTGAGTAACCTCCTCCTTTGTTGAAGTCGGTTAAAAAGCAATCGAATATAATATGTTTGCACAATGTTACAATGAACACCGCATCCAAATAAGGTTTTATTGTAGTTTATGAAAAGAGAGATTATTTAATTTTGTTTACACGAATTTTTGAAAATATCGACAAAATATTACATCACTAGTGTATCTATATAATTATCGACTATGAGGCATCACTTCGCTGGCGTGTATACGTACTGCTCTGACCCTTCCCTCCCCCAGACCTATCCCACAAACAGCAAGAAAGGGACAACTGAAGCTCAGACCACTTTAGGTAGATAATTATTGACCAAAACAGCATTTCGTATTAGACTGTTTTCTCCCCGAAACATGCCAATTTATTTTTTATTTTTTTTCACGTAAATAAACAAAGCCTTCAGCTATGCCGCTCCGTTCTCTTTTTTTTGTAAATATGAATTATTATTTTTTTATGAGTGTCTGAAAATGAACAAAAAATTAGGCAATATTTCTAGTTTTTGAAGACTCCTACTACCTAATATAATAAGAATATGAAAAAAAACAAAACGTAGGGGCATGGTCATGGCAGGTAAAAGTTTTATGTTGCAAAAATATTGAATCTAGTGTCATTATCCAGGGAGAAAACAGTCGAATACGTTTGTATGGAGAAAGAGCCGGTATCCTTTCCTCTTAAAGCTAGAGGTCAGTGTGTAACCCTCCGGCCTCCACGCACATAACGCAAGTTTTAATGTTTTTGACATCGGATCTTAAACTAAAAATCAAAAAACAAATATATACGTGCCTATTTAAATAAGTTATATAAAATTTTCGTATTTTTATAATTTAAAATTAAATTACATTTGCATACACACATTTATATTACAACTACTGACTTGCACTCCGTATTTTTTAAATCTATAATTTTCATACGTATGATACCTACTTAAGAGGAAAGGGTACTGAATAGACTTTTGAAGAATAGGTATTTGAATATTTTGTTCCTGTCTCCACTGACTTTTACTGTAGGCCGCCCCGCACACCCGCCAACCCCGCACCGCTTTGTCTATGCGTAAGTGCCGTCGTGTTAGTGTGCGTGTGCCGCTTCGCGAATGCTATTTTTCTGTATTTTGCTTGTTTTATTTCATTAGCCCGTTGGCGCAGTTTGTTGTGGCCCTGCTTTCTGTTCCGCGGGTTGCGGGTTCGTTTCCTGCCCGAGCCTGGGTGTAATATTTGTATTTATATACATATTTATATGTGTATTATTTCTATGTATATTTATAAAAAATATTCATATATACATATAGTTATAGGAGTCGGCTGTTACCTGTAACACAAGCATTAAGTTGCTTACCATAGGAACAGACTAACCATATAAACATATTTAATAAATTTTTTCTGTTTCGTTCTTCTGTAACTCAGCTTACTTTTATTGGATTTCGTAAACTACTTAGTACTTATTATTTTGAATTATTGTTTGTTAATTCATTGGATTGTTATCTACATAACTGTATTTTGGTAAGTAATAATTAAAGAAAGAAAGAAAGAAAGACATTAATTTGTGACACATACACTGCTTACAGACACAATTACAATGAAAAATAAAAAAGTAAAATTAGAGTAAAAAATTTAAATAATTAATTTAAAAAAGTAAACTTTTCATCAGATAATCGAATAAAAAATAAAAATAAAAGAATAATAATAAATAATTATTGAAATACTTAGATATTTTATTTATGAATTAGGTATGTAATTACATGGTTGAGGTGTATGTAAGAATGGGTGTTGAGATACATACATATAGTGTACATGATAAATGTATTGTAGCCATACATACATAGTAATTAATATGTTTGTCTTAGTATAATAATAATAATATACTTTGTTGCACATTTAAATAAAGAACAAAATTTACATTACCAGCAATTATATAGTCACAAATTGTACAACCAGGCGATCTTATTGCTAATAATTGTGTTTGTTCGCAAACGAAAAAAAAACGACTTCAATTAAGTACATCGGCAAGTAATACGTAAGCAGACGAAAATAATTAACAAACGCACTAGTCACTACGATTTTTGAGGGTCCTCCTCGATTTCTCTGGGATCCCATCATCAGATCCTGGTTTCCTTATCATGGTACCTAAGTTGGGATATCTCCCTTCCAACAAAAAAAGAATTATCAAAATCGGTTCATAAACGACGAAGTTATTCCCGAACATACATAAAAAAAAACAAAAAAAATATATAAGTACGGTCGAATTGAGTAACCTCCTCCTTTGTTGAAGTCGGTTAAAAAGCAATCGAATATAATCGAATATAATATATAATAAAAAGCTGTCTGTCTGTCTGTCTGTTCGTCGCGCAATCACGCCAAAACTACTGAACAGATTTAAATAAAATTTGGTATACAGATAGTCTAGAGTCTGAGAAAGGACATAGGCTACTTTTTAATGCGAATAAAAGGGTGTAAGGGGTTGAAAGGTGGGAATGAAAATTTGTATGGAACTATGTTCGTGTTTCGTAACTGTCAAACATTTAATGTTCATCCTGTCGATATGGTAAACTCTGGTTTCGAATCGACAACATATATTCACAATATACGGATAGTGGCGTATATTTTACATTTTAAAAATGTATAATAATGTCAGTAATGAAAACGGATTGACATAATATATATTTGTTGTCAAATATAAAACGTAGTGGTCATAATATACTCTTTGGTCAAATATTTATGCGTGCGTTCAGAAATTTATTTAGTGTAAACTAAGGAAAATATATCAAGCTAATTAAATCTTATACTATTGAAAAAAAGGAAAGCATTTTTTTCCCTCAAATCAACGCAGGTGAAACCGCGGGGCACAGCTAGTAATAGTATACATATAAGTTGTAATGTCTCATGTTTGTCGCGGTTATTAATACGTAACACATAATTGGGACGTTATAATAATGTTTAAAAATATGAAAAAATGAGATTCTGGTGACATAATATACAAAGAGAGACTGGTTGACTAATCCTCCAATTTTATGCGTCCGACTGCATATTATGTAGGTACGGTGTTGCATAAAATTTCAAAGGACTACCGTATTGATATTTTTAAGTGTACAGTGTAGTGTTAATAAAATTAAAAAAAAAACATCAAAATAAATGTGGAAGAACAAACTATAAATCAAAAGAAATAATAATTATTATTAAAAAAAAATTGAAACAACTGAACTCAGAATTAACAATAAAATAAAGATATTTAAAATAATAGTCACTAATAAAGGTGGCAGTGTGTCTCACAAAAAGATAAGTCCTCGGCTTCAGTTAGGGATAAACCCTAACACAGATTTTCAGGACCACCTATTGATTTTTTATTTAATTATTTTGTGGTTGATTAAGAATTTTTTACCGACGAAGAAAAACAGAGGAGGTTCTAAAATCGCCACGTATATTTTTTTAATATTTGACCATGCATAACTCTTTACAGAGTAGTCCGAATTTGATTTTAAAAAAATATTGGAAAGACTACGAAGTTACTGCTATTCTATTTTGTGGAGCCCTAAAGGAATCATTTACCAAAAAATTGGTAATTGTGTTTGCTCACAAACGAAAAAAAACGACTTAAATTACATCGACAAATAATACATAATAAGACGAAACAATAGTCAATACGCGCTATTAAAGATTACTCAAAAAGTTGTAATCAGATCTCAATCTAATTTAAACAAGACTACATGACAAGTATTAGCTTTCGATTAAAATAAGAATCATCAAAATCGGTAAACCGAGTAAGAAGTTATGCGGTATAATACAACGTAGGTCGACGAAAAAGTAGTCAAGTAAATACGCATTATTAGATTAGATATAACTCTAAAAGTACTTGTTAGATCTCAATTAAATTTAAATGGGATCACATGACACCTTTCAATTAAAACAAAATTGATCGAAATCGGTCCACCCAGTCAAAAGTTCTAAGAACATACATTAAAAAAATACAGTCGAATTGAGAACCTCCTCCTTTTTTAAAAGTCGGTTAAAAAGAACGATGTTTTCTGGAATTCAATAGAACCATTATTGGAAAAATTTTACTATGATTGCCATATGAGAAAGGAAAGGAAATAATTAAATAACTCTTTACCTACTTGAACTGAATAAATCCTTATTTTGAAACTTTGTATCTTTATTTAGTTAACCTACTTTTCCTAGTGTCTGTCCGTCAGTCTTTCTTCTTACAGTATCCTTCTTTTGCCTCTGAAATAAGACTACCGTTAGCCAAAATTATAGTCAAACCAAAAACATAAACAACATAATTATTTAAATTATTTACCATAATTATCATTTTTATTTGTTAGAGAAACCCTTCTTTAGCCCAGGTTTGCACAATGTTACAATGAACACCGCATCCAAATAAGGTTTTATTGTAGTTTATGAAAAGAGAGATTATTTAATTTTGTTTACACGAATTTTTGAAAATATCGACAAAATATTACATCACTAGTGTATCTATATAATTATCGACTATGAGGCATCACTTCGCTGGCGTGTGTACGTACTGCTTTGACCCTTCCCTCCCCCAGACCTATCCCACAAACAGCAAGAAAGGGACAACTGAAGCTCAGACCACTTTAGGTAGATAATTTTTGACCAAAACAGCATTTCGTATTCGACTGTTTTCTCCCCGAAACATGCCAATTTTTTTTTATTTTTTTTTTACGTAAATAAACAAAGCCTTCAGCTATGCCGCTCCGTTTTCTTTTTTTTGTAAATATGTATTATTATTTTTTTATGAGTGTCTGAAAATGTACAAAAAATTAGGCAATATTTCTAGTTTTTGAAGACTCCTACTACCTAATATAATAAAAATTTGAAAAAAAACAAAACATAGGGGCATGGTCATGGCAGGTAAAAGTGTTATGTTACAAAAATATTTGATCTAGTGTCATTATCCAGGGAGAAAACAGTCGAATACGTTTGTATGGAGAAAGAGCCGGTATCCTTTCCTCTTAATCCACCACGCTGCTTCAATGCGGGTTGGCGGATATATTCCCTATTATGTGTAACGATCGCTATCAGGTGTACATGATAACAACCGAGACCGACGGCTTAAAGTGCTCTCCGAGGACTGCACAAACACCCAGACCACGGCAAACGTCTGTATGACAAACATACAAAATGTTGTCGTGTGCGGGGATCGAACCCGCAACCGCCCGCGCAACAGCCAATCGCAATCCAGTGCTGTGACCGCTGCGCCAACGCGGCAATTCAATAATTATAATAATAATACAATTACATATAGTGAAACAATGAAACTGCATTGACGCTGAGTGTGACGCTGTTACAGCGCTTTTAGCTGGCATATTGTACCGCTACGAATAGACAAAGTCAATTTATGTTTTGATATTATACTTCTAATGTTCTGATTTAATTGACTTAATAGAACATTTTTAATATTTAAATATCACGGTAGTCGTAAGCACTACAACGTAAAGCAGTTATATTTTTAGTTGTTTTTTTTTTTAACCTATATATTGTTACGAAACAAAAATATTTTTAAATCTATACTAGGTATATAATATAATAAAGCTGAAGAGTTTGTTTGTTTGATTGTTGTTTGTTTGTTTGTTTGAACGCGCTAATCTCAGGATCTACTGGTCCGATTTAAAAAATTATTTCAGTGTTATATATAGCTCATTTATCGAGGAAGGCTATAGGCTATATATCATCACGCTAAGACCAACAGGAGCGGAGTCCACGCCGACGAAGTCGCGCGCAGAAGCTAGTATAATATATAACTTGTAAGTATTTTTAATTAAGTACTTAAATTAAAAATAGTTATGTATTAAAATATATAACCATTTTTAAATTTGACTTTGTTTAAATATATAACTGAGGTTAACTGAGCAGGTTTCCTACTCAAAATATGGAGCAGCCCGACGAGCTGTCTACCTTAATTTACACGAACCATTTCGAGCGACTTTTGACCCCTCCATAACTCAAAACCTATTCAAAAGACGAATATTTATTTATATCCATAAGGACAACTAGAATCTCAAATTTCATTAACCTAGTTGAAACGGTTACAAAAATATGAAGGTTCAAAAGTCGCAAATTTTCCACTGACTGACTGACTCATCAAAAACCTAACCCACTTCCAGATGACCTAGGAAGTCGAAATTTGGCATCTAGCTAGGTAATTACGTGTAAGCGCAGGAAAAAATCTGAAAACAAAAGAAAGTTAAAAAATAGAGGGCGTCACCATACAAAAAAAAAACGTTTTTTAATTGTAGCGTCTGAACCGTTATAAGTGGATACTTGAAACTTGCACAAAATATGTATTGTTACATTTTCTATATAAAACATCTATAAAAATAAAATGAAGTCAAAAAATAAAGGCTGTCCCCATACAAAAAACTTGTAATATGCGCTAAACAAACGGCTAACGGAGTGTGTCGGCGCGGCGGCTGGCGCGCGTGGCGCTACAATACACAGATATAGTACAGAAGTCAATCTAAAGTATAAACGCAAGAAAAAAGAATAAATTTCAAATAAATATCTCTACAAAAAGTCATGATATCCCACCAAAACATAAATGTGAAAAATGACAGCCAAGTTCAATAATAAGAATATGTTCTTTGTGGACTTCGCCGAAAAAAGTATTGAGATCTAAATGAGCGCCAAGTAGATATCACTTCGATTAAATTAAGCTAAAGATTTCACTTGGCTAGTTTTTACTTAAAAACAACATTAAAAGCTATTAGCCAAATAAAAGATGAATTATTAGTGAAAACTGGCAAAGTGAAATCTTCATCTTAATTTAATCGAAGTGATATCTACTTGGCGCTCATTTAGATCTCAATCTCAATACTTTTTTCGGCGAAGTCCACAAAGAACATATAGGCCAGTCAAATCGTACACAAAAAAGGGCTAAAATCGCAAATGGTCTGCTAGTTCTGCTTTTTTGATATATTGTTAGGATCAGTACCAGTAGTGTAAATCCAGTTTTGCAACTTCGAAAGACCTGTGCTAACTTTGGGGCGCTCGAAAAACCACGAAATTTTCGCACTTGTTTCGGTTTTTTCACTATATCTTCTAAAGTATGCATTTTTAGAGAATACATGTAGGATACATTTTTAAAGTAGTTTATATTAGCTACAATTTAATCCTAAAACCAGCTCTGTAGGTCAAAAAGAAGCCGAGATACAGCTCTTCAAAAGTTGATCGTTTTTTCCAAAAAAGTGAAGTTTACAGTTTTGACCAACTTTGGACCCAAATTTCGGTGGGAAATACTCATCCTACGACGAACGTCGAATTAAAAGAGGTTGTAGTAAATTTAATTACCTTTAATTTAAGCACAAAACGGCGTCTATAGGCCCAATAGTTTTGTACAATTTTCAAAAAAACCAAAAGCCGGGAAAATAGGCCAGTCAAATTGTACATTAAAATCGCAAATGGTCTGCTAGTTCTGCTTTTTTCATATGTTGTTAGGATCAGTACCAGTAGTGTAAATCCAGTTTTGCAACTTCGAAAGACCTGTGCTAACTTTGGGGCGCTCGAAAAACCACGAAATTTTCGCACTTGTTTCGGTTTTTCACTGTCTTCTAAAGTATGCATTTTTAGAGAATATATGTAGGATACATTTTTAAAGTAGTTTAAATTAGCTACAATTTGAGCCCAAAACCAGCTCTGTAGGTCAAATAGAAGCCGAGATACAGCTCTTCAAAAGTTGATCGTTTTTTCCAAAAAAGTGAAGTTTACAGTTTTGACTAACTTTGGTGGGAACCCAAATTTCGGTGGGAAATACTCATCCTACGACGAACGTCGAATCAAAAGAGGTTGTAGTAAATTTCATTACCTATAATTTAAGCACAAAACGGCGTCTATAGGCCCTATATTTCCCACCGAAATTCGGGTCCAAAGTTGGTCAAAACTGTAAACTTCACTTTTTTGGAAAAAACGATCAACTTTTGAAGAGCTGTATCTCGGCTTCTATTTGACCTACAGAGTTGGTTTTGGGCTCAAATTGTAGCTAATTTAAACTACTTTAAAAATGTATCCTACATTTATTCTCTAAAAATGCATACTTTGGAAGATACAGTGAAAAAACCGAAACAAGTGCCAAAATTTCGTGGTTTTTCGAGCGCCCCAAAGTTAGCACAGGTCTTTCGAAGTTGCAAAACTGGATTTACACTACCGGTACTGATCCTAACAACATATGAAAAAAGCAGAACTAGCAGACCATTTGCGATTTTAATGTACAATTTGACTGGCCTAATATTCTTATTATTGAACTTGGCTGTCATTTTTCACATTTATGTTTTTGGTGGGATTATACTTACCTACAATTGATTGTTGTCCTGAATAAAATAAAATAAATAAAATAAGATATCATAGTTTTAAAATAACTTCGCAACGAATTAATGTCATAAAAAAATTAAAAGATGATTTTATTGCATTATTATTAGCAAGGCTTAAGAATTCTTACGAATGAAAAATATATCAATAAAGCAATTTATAACGATAAACTTTGCTTTTTATAGCATTTCATTTGGACACATAATTTAGAAGACATTTTAAAATCACGCACCCGCGTAATTCGCCCGAGTTGGGTATATTTTACAATAAAAACATTCTACGAGAATAGTTCTTCTTCTTCTTAGTTGTATGCAGCGGTTAGTATTAATATTTCACTTTATCGGCATATCTAATGGCTAATAAAAATAATATTGGACGGTTATGCAGAAGTATACGTTGCCTAGAGTAGCTCGTATATTAAGACAAAGTAAAATTTTAGAAAGGGCTAGGGGGCTAGGTATTTTTTTTCGCGTGGAACGTGATCTATCACACCTACAGAATCCCGCATTTTAAGGAACGCGGTTACAAGTCGAACATCCTGTAAATACATAATATTGGTAAAGCGTTTATTTTTTTATTTAAATGAATCTGTAGGGTTCGATGTGAATTATAAACAGAGTCAAGATCGTGCAAAAATAATCTTTAAAATTCGATCGGAATGTCTTAATATTGAATTCTGTTTATTTGTAGAGCACACAATAAACATACAAAGCACGGCGACCGCTTTCGAAATTACAAGAGTATTATAAGACTAGCATGTGTTTCATGTTTAATAAAAATAAAGTTAACGTTACATCTTTGGTTCAAGAATGGGACTGTTTGAAGTAGGTATAGAGCCAACGTCGAGCCATAAAATTCTATATTTTTAATAGCACCGTATGTTATCATCTCCAACTTATAATGCGTGACTATTAAATAACGACTTAACATACATTTTATTTATTTCGTTAAGAAACTAGCAGCGAAACCCGGCGTTGCTCGAGTTAAAATACATCACAGAAACTTTGTAGACCGTTACAGAAATTTTGAGATTTTTTCAGATGTCCTAATGCGTTAGAAAAGGACAGAAATATATGTTTTAACATTTTCACCACCCACCACCACCCACTTGCACCAACAACACCTGGAGACCAAGGGGTATTTACCACACCAACGGGTAGTTGATTGGGTTTTGTGGTGATAGAGAAAACTGCATTTACGTACAAAAAAGCTTTTTATATCTCTATATAGATAAAAATGAATCGCTGAATGTGTTGCTAAGCGCAAATCTCGAGAGCGGCTGGACCGATTTCACTAATTCTTTTTTTATAATATTACTTGAAGTACGAGAGCGAGGTACGATGGTTCTTATGGGGAGGAAAATTTTAAAAAATTCCTGGAAAAGTCTAAAAACAACACTTTTCTATATTCCCATAAAAAACCCCCCCCCCCCCCCCCAACAATCCCATACAAAAGATTCGTAATAATACTTAAAAGTCAATTTGAACTTTAATATCATACCATAAAGTTTACGGGACCACGGGTGTAGGTTTAAGGCGGCCGCCTCTAAGATACGTACCAACGCTCACCTTCACTGCTCGAGTTGCCCGCCCTGTCTTAGTCAAATTATAGATCGTAATACAATATGCAACAATTAATTCGTTGTTACAAATTAATTATATTGAAAGAGTCGAGGATAAGCTACTAGCAGGATACAACGAGTGCATCGTGCCAAACCAGAGCCAAGACTGATGCCTTAGCTGCGTTTGTACCGGTCTTTTATACACGACAGAATGACTCGAATAATAGAGTGAGGGTAGGTGAATATCGACAATAGCGCAGGTACCGACATACACGTCAGAATGACTCGAACAATAGAATGAATGAAGGTAGATGAGTATTGACAACAGCACAGATACCGACACTAATAACCATCTGCATTGATTCTCCGACATATATGACTTTAATATATTTTTTAGATCATTTTATCACTAGTTATAGTGGTCGCCTAGAGGTCGAAATTCGACCATAATTAAAAATTTAAATTAAAGAAAACCATAAAATAATTAAAATAAAGAACCTTAAACTTCAAAGTAGTAATACTTTGACATACGTATCTATCATAATTATAACAAATTAAAGAAACAACCAGTCTTGTCTTTTAATAAATACTCGTATCAAATAAAACTATTTTATTAATAAAACAGTTCTTTTATAACAAACGAAACAAGTCAAAACAAAATGAAACATTAACTAAGTTGAGTTGACTATTAAACTGAGATGTTATTTATTATCAACTAGCTGTGACCCGCGGTTTCACCTGCGTTGATTTAAGGAAAAAAAATGCTTTCCTTTTTTTCAATAGTATAAGATTTAATTAGTTTGATATATTTTCCTTAGTTTACACTAAATAAATTTCTGAACGCACGCATAAATATTTGACCAAAGAGTATATAACCACTACGTTTTATATTTGACAACCAATATATATATATTATGTCAATCCGTTTTCATTACTGACATTATTATACATTTTTAAAATGTAAAATACGCCACTATCCGTATATTGTGGATATATGTTGTCGATTCGAAATCTTTATTTAAATACGTTATTTAATTTTATCGGAGAGTTTACCATATCGACGGCCGGATGAATATTAAATGTTTGACAGTTACGAAACACGAACATAGTTCCATACAAATTTTCATTCCCACCTTTCAACCCCTTACACCCTATTATTCGCATTAAAAAGTAGCCTATGTCCTTTCTCAGACTCTAGACTATCTGTATACCAAATTTTATTTAAATCTGTTCAGTAGTTTTGGCGTGATTGCGCGACAGACAGACAGACAGAGATACTTTCGTATTTATAATATTAGTATGGATTAAATAAAACTATCTCTACTCAGTAGATCTATTAGATTTTACAGCTTAGTTACCAAAAAATACCAATCAAATGACAGATTTGTTCAGTTCAAATCACAAGTAATTTACTTGTGATTTGTTCCGTACCCAAAGGGTAAAAACGGAACCCTATTACTAAGACTTCGCTGTCCGTCCGTCTGTCACCAGGCTGTGTCTCAAGAAGACAGTTGAAATTTTCACAAATTATGTATTTCTGTTGCCGCTATAACAACAAATACTGAAAAATTAATAAAATAAATATTTAAGGGGGGGCTCCCATACAACAAACGCGATTTTTTACCTGTTTTTGCTCGATATCAATAAATGGTAACAGGTAGGCACTTGAAATATTACTTTAATAATAAATAATAAAATTAAAATAAAAAAAATATTTAGGGGGCTCATACAACAAAAGTGACTTTTTTGCCGCTTTTTGGCCGATATTAAAATCAATGTACCTACTATTATTTACCTAGCCGATGGTACGGAAGACGGAACGGAACCCTTCGTGCGCGAGTCTGACTCGCACTTGACCGATTTTTTTATTGAATTAATATATTTTTATATGCATAATTGTAAAAAATTATTAGTGTTCTGCACTCTTTCTCTATAAAACTATAAGTGTACGAAATTTCATACACCTCAATTCGCGCAATTTTCGTAAAAAGGGGTACAAAGTTTTTGCTTCACGTATTAATATATAGAAGATTACATAGAGTCATATTTGTGTCGAATGAGGATGTTCTCAATTCTTTTTGTTGTTGTAGGAACAATTCTATCTTCATCGATGATTCTTTCGAAACTTTAACTGTTAACGCAGTAACGCAGCGCACGCAGCGTAAGCTCTCAAAATACCCCGATTTTGAAACATTCTTCATTGGTGCTACGCTCCTATTGGTCTTAGCGTGATGATATATAACCAGCCTTCCTCGATAAATGGGCTATCTAATACTGAAAAAATTTTTGAAATCAAACCAGTAGTTCCTGAGATTAGCGCGTTCAAACAAACTCTTCAGCTTTATAATATTACTAGCTGACCCCGCAAACGTTGTTTTGCCATATATGATATTAACCCCAGCAACCCCCTCTTGTGGGTGGAATTTGTAACTGAATTTCCTGCAAACTTTATTGTTTTGATTGAATGAAACTGAAAGCTAGTTCAGCTACTCTATTGATTACAAATACAAGTATACTTTATTGTACAACGAAAAACAATACATGTAACATAAAACATAAGAAAGACATGAGAAAAATAAATAAAAAAAGAAATGTACAAAAGGCGGTCTTATCGCTAAAGAGCGATCTCTTCCAGACAACCTTTAGAAAAAGGACATGAATAAGAAAAAGAATAAAGCGGCATAGAGGTGTACTTTAAAATAATACATATAAACACATACACTTAAATATAGATACTTGCAGGCATGTAACTACATATACATACATAAACATACACATACATGCATACATATACATACATACATACATACATATAGAATATAAACGACAGAGTGCAAGAGAAATATAGCACTAAATCAGTAATGATATTACATATATGATTATTGATTACAGTAACATAACTCATAGGTACGTCTACGTTATGATTAGTGGTGGTTAATATAGCGTATAGCATAAAAGTATAGCATGCTAAATGTTTATAGCATATAGCATTTGCTATACCGACTATGACTTCGCGCTAAATTTATAACGTCTCAAACGCTAAACGTACACAGCGCGCTGCAGCGAGGCTAGAGTGGGATAACATTACTTTTTAGCGTTTTCGAACTTTTACGTATGTCCACTCACGAAAAAAAACTGTTATTACCAATTTTTATTTTTATTATAAATCAATGTACGAATAAAATTTCCCTAATACAGTGACCAATAAAATAAACATCATAAGTTCATAACACTTTAAGATGCTACAAAAATAACTTATAAATTCAAAATTCAATTTCAATACCTCACCTTTCGATAGTGGCAGATTTTTATCACAAACAACACAATAATATTTACACTTAATACTTTTTTATACACATTACCACTTATTATTATTTAACACATAATTACACTTACCTATTATTAATTATTATTTAATCACTGTCGTTGTCGCTGCAAAATCAAATCACACTTAATACCTACTAACACTAAATAAAACAAAATTAATACTAACACTAGATAAAACAATTAAAACTAAATAAAACAAACTGAATACTATAACATTATTAAACTAATTACTAATACTAATAATAAAAATTAACAACAATAAAAACGAAAACTTTTGTAGCCGATAGTGTTAAAGACAGAGATAGTGGCACGAATACTAACGTGTGACTGAGACAGATTACCGTATACCGAGCATTTCCGAATAAGCACGAAGCTGTATGAAGTAAGCAAGAAGGGATGTGCAATACGCGCGCCTGAGGGTGTTGTTTAATCGATTTTTATTGAAATCGATTAAAATTAAGTCATAAAAATACATTTATTTTTAATTTTAAAAAGTTTTAAATTTTCTCAAATAGTTGTTACTTAAGTAGTCGTTAATAGATAACTGATATTCAAGTAAATGTGTGAAAGGTGTCACACCAGAAATATCAAAGTTGTGGATTTAGCCAAAAAAACCATATTCGCTTGCTGTCTCTGCCTCCACACTCAAGTCATATAATGCAGCCACTTGATAAAACATTCATGGGTCCATTAAAAAAATACTTGACTGAAGAAACTCGCAAACGACTACGAATGCAACCTACCTAAATCCTTATGGTGGTCCATAATTGGCACACTTACTCTACATAAAATTTTATAACAATCAACTTGCATCAGTTGCAACAGGCGGCCTTATCGCTAATACAGCGATCTCTTCCAGGCAACCTTTGGGCAGACGACTTGCATATAAACTAGGCGTTTCTTAGTTCACGCATCTCTTATAAAATGGTGGGTTCCTTTCCGTTCATCCTAAGTTACTCCTTACTACATCAGCTATCTGCCAGTGATAGTCCCGTCAAAATCGGTCCAGCCGTTTCAGAGATTAGCCGGAACAAACAGACAGACAGATAAAAATTGTAAAAAATGTTATTTTGGTATATGTACCGTGTATACATCCATATGCATTTAGTAAAAAGAGGTTATTTTAATATTACAAACAGACACTCCAATTTTATTTATTTGTATAGATATATAAGACACTCCTGTTTATACATACACTCGTAACAAAAAAAAAAAAAAAACTAATTGAATAAAATTCACCCAAAAACAAAAATAATATTGTTTAACTCACTTTTATTAAAATTAAGTATCTATGTTCACATATATATTTAATTATAAAATCGAAGTTTACGAAGTCCTAGACAAAAACTAATTAAAGAAAGTTTTATTAATATAGTTGAGTGTTATGTCACATATTATGTGAAAGGATAAACTTAATGTAACCTAATCGGTAAATGATATAGTAACCTCCTTCTTAAAATTCCTTCTCATTCTTCTTCTTTTTACTCTAACTCATTCTCTGTTAAGCGGCCCGACTATGAAATTCTTTACCCGTAAGTTTGTATAAGGCGTGTACAATCATTAGTCATTTAAGAGCCGCTGTTTTTTTATTATTTTTATTGTATTTTTTCAATCATAACCTGTGATGTTCAAATCTGCTATAAACTAAAAACATGCTATAGACTAAATGCTAAATTTTTTTAGCATGCTATTTTATATGCTATCTTTATAGCACATTGTTAACCATATGTAAACACAATCGATCCTTTGATCAACCGAATTGCGCAATCGATTAGTTTTATTTAGGATTTATTGATTTTTGTTTATCTAAGATATTAAACGATATAAGATATTATTAGATTTACAAATATAGTTAATTTTGTCATTAATAAACGAGATTTCGAAATTGATAAAAAAAAACTACAAAAATTAAATTTTCTCAGTTGAAAGACACGATTTACTTGAATATCAGTTATCTATTAACGACTACTTAAGTAACAACTATTTGAGAAAATTTAAAACTTTTTAAAATTAAAAATAAATGTATTTTTATGACTTAATTTTAATCGATTTCAATAAAAATCGATTAAACAACACCCTCAGGCGCGCGTATTGCACATCCCTTCTTGCTTACTTCATACAGCTTCGTGCTTATTCGGAAATGCTCGGTATACGGTAATCTGTCTCAGTCACACGTTAGTATTCGTGCCACTATCTCTGTCTTTAACACTATCGGCTACAAAAGTTTTCGTTTTTATTGTTGTTAATTTTTATTATTAGTATTAGTAATTAGTTTCTAAAACGCGCGTCGACAGCGCGTTTGTATCGCGACATACGCGCGTTTGCATCGCGTCTGTATCGCGTGACACGCGCGTCGACGGCGCGTTTTTATCCTACAGAGCAGTTTGTTGGCATTTGTATCGATTCAAACGCGCGTCGACGGCGCGTTTGTATCGCGTCATACGCGCGTTTGCATCGCGTTTGTATCGCGTCACACGCGCGTTTGCATCGCGTCTGTATCGCGTTTAAAAAACGCGGTTTGCATAGGCCCCTACGTTGTATTACTTGTCGATGTAATTGAAGTCGGTTTTTTTTTTCGTTTGCTAGCAAACATTATCTTTGTTAAATCCTTTCATTCTAGCGATTGATGTGCCTGATGGACGGCGACAGGATAGGTTAGGATCAACCTCTCACGTCCTCAACCTCAACCATGATCTTTCCGCAGATTCATTATTCTGTGAAAACGTGTGCTTTAAATTATTCTTTTCCGCTAGCTGGTAAGCCAAAGATCTGATGTCGCTGCGCGCAAGACCAAATCCAGATTTTTCAATTTCTAGGATATAATCATATAATTCAGCTTCCAATTCACTCGGCAAAGTTGATTTTCTTCCAAGTTTATGATTCGTAACGTCGCTAAGTGATTGGTCTTCCATTTTCGATAAGCGTATAAGCGTAGTTTTGGGTACTGCGTATGTTTTAGATGCTTGAAAAAAAAAAACATTTGCTTATCTCGTATAGCTTTAATTGAATTAGCTATTGCATCTTTATCCCATGTTTGTCTGGTCTTTTCTTTGGTTGTAGAATTTTTAGATGCCATCCTAAAACAATCAAATTAAAATGTGAGTGTTTGTAATATGGACCACTAGTCCATATTCAAAACATGCCGGTGGTGCATATTATAATACACATACATTTCTAGGTTAATATTGTTGCTAAAAAAATTATTAAAACTATTGGATATATCAACTTATTATGAATAATTTTAAAATAACTAACCTTTCTCCTAGTTTAATCCACTTTCCTAAACAGTAATATTTGCTGAAATTATGACCTCACGAAGTTAAGTAAAAAATTACATCGCACGATTATAAAAACGAAAAATGGCCGCCGTGAATGCGTGAGTACTCTGAGCTCTCTGACGACCGGCAAGCGACTAACGAGCCGCGGAAGGGGTGAAACTTAGGCCAATGCATACGTAACGTGTTTTTCCCGTACGGGCCGGGGACGTGAAGTCGTTTTATACAAAATCACGTGCCCCGTCCCGTACGTGATTCCGTTGTGTATGCATTGTCCTCATATTGTCCTATACATCTCTTGCTCTTTGCTATACATTTTGTATGAAACGATATTCCAAAACTTCACGTCCCCGGCCCGTCCCCGTCCCGTCCACGTTACGTATGCATTGGCCTTAGTGTGCGGAGTTCGATAACTAAATACGACCGACGGTTTTTGAGAAATGTAGGTAGTCCATATTACGGGACTAGTCCATAATTGGCGCACTTACTCTACCTACTGTTTTTTAGTGTATTAGTGTGCAAAAAGAGTAAATAAATAAATAACACAATGACAATATTTTAATCACTTGCATTAATTTTCTACATAGGTACATTACACAAAATTAGGAAGAATCATAATATGAGTAAGAATAAATTAAAGAATCATTAATATACATTCAAAAAAAAATTTGCGTTCTACAAGTATTTACATTTAAAAAAAACTGCGTGCTACAAGTATTTAGCTACTTTTTTTTTTGAAAGTATGATGCTAATTAAAAAATATTAAATTTATGTGTTTTTTAATATCACCTATATAATCATCACACATAAGCTGGCTTTATTCCAAAATTAATGATTCGTGGTAAGCCAAATATCGGATTATTGGCATGTTTTCAGTATAACATTTGATATTACTTTAATGTAATTAATGATGCACTATGAACATTCAGAAGGAAGTCTTAGTAATAAAAATATCATCAATAAAATCTTTAATACATGTACAATTATTTGTGGCGTATAAAATAAATAATACGTAGGTAATTTCTCCCAGATGTTTCAGAATTGTTTATTTCCATTATTAAACATAATATATATTTTAAAACTAGTCGTATGATTTTAAACACAAAAGTGTTAGATATCACAGTAACACCTCAGTCGTATCGTCATAACATATCATTGTCATAACATTGTGTGCGTCCACACTGAATGCGCGGTGGCGGGCGCGGAGGCGGTTGCGGCGGCGGAGGCGTATGGTGGCCACAGTGACGCGCGAGTTCATGTAGCGATTTGACGTATATCAGGTGTTGCAAACTATGGACGAGGATTTATTACTTTTACTAGACAATCCAATCTTGAGATAGGAGGTGTTGAACATAAGAGATAGTGTGTACGAAATAAATAAAAACAGATATAAGCAGTGATTTTTTTTAATTTATATGAAGAATTGAGATTAGTGACCACGAAGTATAGATACAAAGAGTGCGGACGTAATGTTGAACGAATTGTCTCAATTTAGGGGACAGAATTTTATTTCTAATTTTAATTTCCCACGTAAAAAAAAGGTATAAATTACAGAAAGCGAATACATATATAGCGACAAGACCGAAATGGTTTGATACCCCTGCCACCCGCGTATTAGATCGCTTGCTGACTAGGCCCGTAGTGTGGACAGAACGCGCGGATAGGAATGTTTGAAAACTACGCTCGTTGTATCGCTCAGTCGCTTCCGCTTTAGCCACTGCAGTGTGGACGCAAAGACGCGTTTCATATGTTCGATATTTCGCGCCCGCCGCCGCCACCGCGTTAGGCTCGCAGTGTGGTCCTAACCATTGAATCGTGACGAAAAATGTCTAACATCTTCGTACGTTTTTCAAAGTGGCATATATCATTTGAATGGTAGATTATCATTGAACACGGCGAAAACCTTTTGTAGTTTTAAAAGACGCAATCAGGCGCTCCAAAGGGTAAATCGTTAATTACGTTACTAAAAATATTCCTACTAATATATTTACATTCCTACTGGATAGTGGAAATCTGTTGTTCCGTTCATAACGAATTGTAATTCCCATAAAAGCTATTTTTTCAACTTGTGTAGAAAACGTACTTTATCTACAGTAGCCACTGAGGCAGATGAACCAATAAATCTTAACAATATCAACTCTCATGGGAGCCTGTCAACCTGTCATATGAAACACGTGCTATATTTCACTTTTTGAACGGAACATCTAAATATTTACATAAGTCGAAGAGGAAAAATTGAAACAAAGTTTTCTTATTAAAAGATCTCGAGAAAAAACTATGTATAGAAACGTTCATTGTTAACCGTTGTGGGGACTATCGCGAGATTAAACATCACTTCGTTGTAATGGAATAGCATAGATCAAAGAAAAACCTAGGTAATTGAGTTTGCGCGCAAACGAAAAAAAAAACGACTTCAATTAAGTACATCGGCTAGACACGCGAACGCGACTAAATACGCGTTATCAAAGATTCTAATAATTGTGTTTGCGCGCAAACGAAAAAAAAAAACCGACTTCAATTACATCGACAAGTAATACAACGTAGTAAGACGAAAAAATATTCAAGTAAATACGCGCTATTAAAGATATAAACTGAAAAAGTTGTAATCAGATCTCGATCTAATTTAAACAAGAGTACATGACAAGTATTAGCTTTCGATTAAACTAAGAATCATCAAAATCGGTACACCGAGTAAAAATTTATACGGTATAATACAACGTAGGTCGACGAAAAAGTAGTCAAGTAAATACGCATTATTAGATACTAGCTTCTGCGCGCGACTTCGTCGGCGTGGACTCCGCTCCTATCGGTCTTAGCGTGACCATACATAGCCTATAGCCTTCCTCGATAAATGGGCTATCTAACACTGAAAGAATTTTTCAAATCGGCCCAGTAGTTCCAGAGATTACCGCGTTCAAACAAACAAACAAACAAACAAACAATCAAACAAACAAATTCTTCAGCTTTATATATTAGTATAGATAACTGTAAAAGTACCTACTTGTCAGATCTCAATTAAATTTAAATGGGACCACATGACACACAACACCTTTCAATTAAAACAAAACTGATCGAAATCGGTCCACCCAGTCAAAAGTTCTGAGTTAACATACATAAAAAAATACAGTCGAATTGAGAACCTCCTCCTTTTTTGGAAGTGGGTTAAAAAGTAGTCATCCGATCTCGATCAAATTTAAATGGGACCACAGGACACGCACCAGTTTTCGATTAAAAAACCCATTGAAATCAGTACACCCAGTGAAAAATTATGCATTATAATACCTTTTTGATATTTTTTTTTGATATCGCAGGGTAACCCATTTACGGGTGATATCCAGGACGCCCGGGTAGGCAGTCCTAGACCGTATGTCGGACTCAGCACTTGGGGGTGCTACTACCGCACTAAACCCCCTGCGGGAGCCTTCAGTCGCTTTAATTGGAGGGTCCCGGATCTGCAGGCAACAGGATCCCTCCAGCGACAGGCTGGCCTCGGCGAAAAGGCCAGACTTCTCCTCCATGGGGACTGTCCGGCTCACCTCTGAACAGTCCCGACGACGCCGTGTCTAGCAGGCCCGGGTTCCCATCCCGGCCCGACACGGGCACAGGGGCGTTACTGGAAGCGCATTAAGTAGCGCCTCCCACGCACCCCCATTCGTCGCCCGCGGGTGGAAGCCACGTCGGCAGCCTCCTCTCTCACCCGCTCGTCAGCCTCCTTCTGGGACATAACTGTCTCGCAGAAGGAGACCATCGCCTTCCAGGACTCGTCGTTGCCGAGCATCGCGGTGATGACGCTCGGGAGTGACAAGTCCCCTCCGAGGACTGTCGTCAGATCGCGACGCAGCGCCGCCCATCTCGGGCACACCTCGAGGGTATGCTGGGCAAAGTCCACCACCGCACCACAATCGTGACATTGTCGTCGGCTCCCTTTGGGCCGTCCGACACAGGTAGTCACCAAGCAACCGTGCCCGGTGAGAACCTGCGTCAGACGGAAGGTGAGGGGCTTGCGTTTTCGACGCATCCACCGCTCAAGGACCGGGCGCAGGGCAGCCGTAACGCGTGATGCATTATAATACCTAATACAACATAGGTCGACGAAAAAATAGTGAAATAAAAAATACGAATTATTAGATATAACTCGATAAGTACTTGGCCGATCTCATGGGACTACGTGACACGCACCACCTTTCGATTAAAATAAAAATCATCGAAATCGATTAGCCCAGTAAAAAGTTCTGAGGTAACATAATAAAAAAAATACAGTCGAATTGAGAACCTCCTCCTTTTTTGGAAGTCGGTTAAAAAGCGATAGTTTTACCTTAAACGGATGCAGTAGTTACATATTTACCTATTGTTAAAAAAAAAAATAATAATTTGTTTTCAATCATTACAATCATAAGATTGTAATGTAATCAAATTTTTAAATTACTATTTAATACTATAAAAAAATTATTTTAGGTGATATAACGGCTTTTTAGACGGCACGTATATGGCGTAACGACCGCGCGTAGTACTATTTTCAGCGTTAAAATAAATTATAAATAATAGAGATAGAGTTCTGGAAATTAAGACTTTTTTATTGGAAAATTCCTCTTTTTTCAGGATCTTTTTTTAAAATTCCTTCATTTCATTATTTTAGAAATTATTAACTAAAAACTAAATACCTTCTTTTTTTTCTTATTTTGTTAATAACAATCGCAATTTTTCATGTGCTAATAAACCCTTAAAAACATTTTTCTTCACATAATTCCGAAGCGAATGAGCTATCACCCATATTTTTACGAGCTTTATCTCTATTTAACACGTTTTTCAACGTGTTGACTAGACTACATTGTCGATAACGCTATTCGACGGATGATGTTAAAGTTTTTGATTCATTGTTCTTATTTTACCATCGAATTCTACTGCATTTGTGAAATATTTCTTTTCGCATATATTAATCTTAAAGTTGTATTTTATTAATTAAGGAGAAACAGGTCCTATTCTACCTTCCGCTATCAAAGTCTATTTGTAACTTATCTTCAGGATAAACTTTATAACATAATTATTTTACAAATATTAATTTAAAAACAGTCGTTTAAATGGTCGAGTAACCCTTTGAAAAACGACAATAAATTACATACCTAATTTTAATTGAATCAATAGGTAGGTATAGCGTTTATGTTTCCAAGATAACTGGTGACTTAATAGAGGTCGTGACGTTGAGTTAGTATGTTTTTTTTATGTTTATATACATTTAATTAAGCTTTTAAACAGTTACTTTTTGTATTTTTCATCAGAAGAAGTCAACTGCTACATTTTAATAGTTGAGAAATATTTATTTTGGGTTAAAGCAATTATTACGTCTATCACCTCTTAAAAGTGCTTATCTATACTTATACTTACCTACTTTAATAAATAAAATTGGAGTGTCTGTTTTTAATATTAAAATAAACGCTTTTTACTAAATGCATAATATGGATGTATACACGGTACATATACCAAAATAGCATTTTTTACAATTGTTGTCTGTCTGTTTGTTCCGGCTAATTTCTAAAACGGCTGGACCGATTTTGACGGGACTTTCACTGGCAGATAGCTGATGTAATAAGGCGTAACTTAGGCTACTTTTATTTTAGTTTTTTTTTGTTACATGTCTGCGAACTGAACAATAACTTTTTTGTTTAATTCCACGCGGACTAAGTCGCGGGCACAGCAGCTAGTAATAAATAAACTGGCTGGAATATTGTTTAGTCAAAAAATTTAAGTAAAAGACATAAATATGATCCAAGTCAGTCATTGTCTAGCTGTATGGAGAATGTTCACCAACTCGGCAACTCGACATTTAAGCGGTGGATTAACTAGCCCTCGTTTAAACGACTACCTAGGATCAGAGGATTAGTGCTACTGAAACTAGATTAAACAATGCACAAATATTTTTTATGATACATTTATCATATTACCTCTAGTCTTTTAGTTATTAGTTATTAACCAGCTAATACCGTAAAACAATTCACTAGTAAAGGTAAGATGATTTACAGCATATACCGACATAATTATGTATATTATATACATATTTACAAGAATTGCTCGTTTAATAGTATTAGATATACTAAACACAGCGACACTACAGCGAAGAGCAGCTGACTGTATCCCGACTTCACCCGATCGAGCCTTTCACCTCAGCAGAGCCGGATCTACCATATGGCTTTTTGGGCTTCAGCCCAGGGCCCCGTGGATTCAAGGGGCCCCCAGCTAAGTCATTTCAAAGTCAAAAATAGACGACAATTCGAAAGAATCAATAATTTTATTAAATTCTTATATTACTGACAGTTAAAATGTTGGGCTGCTATTACACATTCATCTCAATCGCGGTCAAATTTGGTGGGCCCCTAATTAGTAGTAGCCCAGGGCCCCCTGACCTCACGGTCCGGCCCTGCACCTCAGAGCGTGACGGATCAGCCTAACTTACTACCTACGAAAAAATGTGTGCGGTGATGGTGCGGTGCGCAAAAAGAAGTTTTCACTTTTTTTAAAAAGTGTACTAAGAACACACGACTGAAGTATAACTTCTTTAGCTCCTGCAGTAATATACGAAACGTACCTAACTCTCTCTCTTTCTACATTCACTAACTTTATATATCTCCCTTTCAACTTCCGCTCGTAGCTTACCTACTCCCCAAGTCAAGGGTGCGTAAAGCACGTTTTATTTCAATAATGTAAAGTGGGAGACTGGTACAAAAGCATCTATTTAATAATTAACATTAACTAATTAACTAAGTGTTGGCACAGAGGTTGTTTTTTTAAAGTAACCTACACGTGATGTTTTTATCGATGGTCACCATGACTGACTGACACGGTTGACGTAATGATCTGAGATATTGTTCCGATCGGTTCGGTATAAACAGAAATAGTTCTACATATTTCCAAACATATTTTTAGCTCTCTAGAGGTCGATCTAATAAGCACGTCATTGTCTTGTCTTTGGCACAATTCGCGTCAAGTCTCTAATACTATTTCTAGTATTAGTTTTAAGGCGGCGGGATTCTCTTTACAAAGTTTATTTTAAATCCTTATTTTCATCTGAATTTTATTCAATTACCTATGTGGTACTCTGTAACACTATACCTGCATACTCCTTGAGAGTGATGAATTCGTCAAAAGCTTTACACAGCCAGTCAAACTGATGACTATGCGAAGATTTTTATAGGCTTTATTATAAGCACGCAAAGAAACGGCGCAGTTAAACCATAAACGTAATAGACCGAGAGCCCAGGAGGGCCAGACCTTCGTCATTTTATAAAAGCTGAAAATTTCTCAGTGCATGCTCCCAACACCGATAGAAGCAATGGCCAAATATGAAGTTTAACTAATGGTTACTTTGGCAGATACCATACCATATACTCTTTGAAAAACGTTCATTATAATATACCTACGGCGTTCTGGAACGTTTAAGGCCATTTACACAATGCAATCCAAATGATTTTTTTTGCAGTTAAAGTTTTAGTTTTTAGTTTTCAGTTTTAGTTTTTAGTAAGTACCGTGAATAGAAGGAAAACTGAATGACAAGGCTATAATAACGTAATATATAATATTATAGTAGTAAAAAGTGTACATAGTAATGTATTAAGAAATTTAGTAGGTATCTATGTCTTGTGGAAAATGGTGTCTTTACTAGAAAATTAAATTACGTATATATATTATATATATATATATATATATATATATATATATATATAAATTTGTACGACTCAGTATGTAAAAGTGCATTAAATTATGCTCATTGACCCAAATACTTATCAGATGTACATGGCGCGGCAAGCCAATAACAAAATTAACTCCAAAATTAGACGAAACCAAGCTAAATTTTAACAAGCAAGACATTGGTACCTACGTATATTTTGTCATCTTCTCGTCGGCTTGCCATTATAATGCTTCTGAGGCTACATAGGTAACTAGCAGTTACCTATGTAGGTACATATAAGTTATATTATTGCAACTACTTTCATTCGATATTAATTCATTATTTTATTTACAAGTGAAACAACATTTTAAATAAAGAAGGTCACTTTGAAACGATAATTATATTGTTACATTCGCTTTATTAATTTAGAATAAACAGGTATTATAGGTAGAATAAACAGGACGCCGCGTTGGTCACAGCGGACACAGCCTCACAGCACTGGTTTGTGGCTGTTGCGCGGGCGGTTGCGGGTTCGATCCCCGCAAGCGACAAACATTTGTACTGGCCATACAGATGTTTGCTGTGGTTTGGGTGTTTGTGCAGTCCTTGTGGGTCTCCCACCGTGCCTCGGAGAGGACGTTAAGCCGTCGGTCCCGGTTGTTATCATGTACACCTGATAGCGATCGTTACTCACAGTATATATATCGTTACTCATAGTAGGGAATATATCCGCCATCCCGCATTGCAGCAGCGTGGTGGATTAAGCTCTGATCCTTCTCTTACATGAGGAAAGAGGCACAGTTTTAAAGACCTATGCCCGACAGTGGGATATTACAGGCTGAAGCGTAAACAGGTATTAATCCTCTAGTAAATAATCGCTATACGCGCAGTAATGTTCTTAATTATTAATATAATGACTATTAAAAAATCGGTTCGAGTGAGATCCACAAAGAGTTACATAGCACCATACGACAGGTTGGTACTGCTATATTATAAACATATTTCCTAAAACAGAAGAAACAATTATTAAAAATACACTCTGAAGCCCCCCTACAAGTTTTGGCTTTGTTTTATATATTTCTTTTAGTTGAAGTCAAACTGCAATTGTATAAATGTAATTTTTGTATGCGTACTAATATTGTTTAAATGGTTAAAATACTGATAGTCTGATCCAAGATAACAGGCCAGGTTATTACATACGGACGAACAGCGAAGCTTAGTAATATAGGGATTCGTATAAATCCTTTGACTACCGAACCCTAGTGACTCCTACGAGTATATTAAATCTCATTTTACGACAAATTCTTTCAGTAGCTATTTGAACCTTGAACAGTTTTAAAATAATCTTGAAGTAGGAAATAAAAACAAAATACTTTGTGTCCTCTTACTTTAGCAATTATTATTGGCACACATGAAACATTTGTTGTAGGTACATTTGTATTCTATTAATGGAATCAACACAAAAGAATTGTAAATTTACTACATAAAAACCGTTTAAAAGATTTGTTAATTATCATAGCATATATGTACCTACTACTAAGAGTTGAGATACTTCTTTAAATCAAAAAGTAGGATTTAAAATTTTGCCATAACTGATCATTTAACAGTTCCAACAATAGCAAACTTTGATGCATTATCTTTGATTCGTTAATTTCTTAACATCGATCAAAACACACAATACTCGCACGCGAGTCCACTGCTCTAAGCCGTGTAGTTGTTGCACACATACCACTTTTGCCGACTGATGGAGCACCGATCACTGCCACTTTCACTTCGGACAGCGACGATTTCTTCCGCCTAATCCCTCGAGTTGTCATTTTACAGTGTGCATTACCCGAGCGCGCGGTGAGCCTGCCGATTGCTCCGCGAACGGCGTTTGACGTACCGCTCACGGCTTCACTCAACGAAAACCCCGCTCCCGCCTACCAGCTAAAAATATATTAAGCGACACTGCGATCTGACATCGGTTCCCGTGTTAATGGGTCAAGATCTGGCCAAGATCAGTCGTGCAAATAGTCATGTTTACGTCGTGTCCAGCTTCCTGACGCCCCACGCCACGTGTTCGTGGCGACACGCCAATCCCATTCACGGCTCTTAACTTTAATATTTATATGACAGTTATTTACGACGAGAGAAAGTAGTTTAATAGCTCTACTTTTTATAGTAATTTCTAGCTGGATTTAATAGTTTATGACGATAGAGTAGGTAATCCTATTAAATATATTTTTTGCATCGCTTATTAAAATGGTTAAGTTTCTAGAACGATATCGACCACTACATATCAGTAGGTATATATAAAATACTAGCGGCCCGTCCCGGCTCCACACGTTTGAAAAAAATTAGAGTTCCTGATAATAAACCTTCCTGTGGAATCACTCTATTTACTAAAGAAAACCGCATTAAAATTCGTGGCGCAGTTTTTAAGATCTAAGCATACAGACAGCGGGAAGCGACATTGTTTTTTTTATTAATTATCTTATACTATTATTCTTGTGTATATATATATAGGTATATTATAGAATCTGAATCTCGGAATCGGCTCCAACGATTTTCGTGAAATTTAGTATGCAGGGGATTTCGGGGGCGAAAAATTGATCTAGCTAGGATTAATTTTTAGAAAATGTCCTTTTATCCCTGTTTTTAGGCAATGAAAAGAATTACCTAAGTATTAAAGTACCTACAAAATTTTATATATCCGTGTATCAAGAAAAATCATCGTTTATTATTTCGTCCAGTTTAATTGCTTAGGGCTCAAGACTAACAGGTTGCCACGGAACCCTATAGCTATGGCGTTATTGTTCGTCTATTTTAACTGAGGTAGGCCATAACAGGAAATATCCTGCTCATAAATCACTTAACTAGCCCGTTGGCGCAGTTTGTAGTGACCCTGCTTTCTGGTCTTCTTGGTCACGGATTGCTACCACAGGATTTGATGCATACTGTAGTTGTACCAATTATTAAAAACAAGACTGGGGATGTCTCTGACGTGTCCAATTACAGGCCGATATCTTTGGCTACAGTTATTGCTAAGGTGCTGGACAGTTTGCTTGACAAATAGATGGCTAAACACTTTGAACCCCATGACTCTCAGTTTGGGTTCAGGCCTGGACTGTCTACTGAAAGTGCCATACTGTGCCTCAAGCAGACTGTACAGTACTACACAGCTAGAAAAACGCCGGTCCTGCATGTTTTTTGGACCTGTCAAAGGCATTTGACCTTGTATCTTACGATATGCTTTGGGATACTGTCTAATGATACCACGCTGCCACCTGAAATAACATCTCTCTTCGCATACTAGTATCAAAATCAAACAAAATGTGTGAGGTGGGCTGGAGCATACTCGGACGTGTACAGGTTGGAGTGCGGGGTGCGGCAGGGGGGGTTGAGTTCGCCCCGGCTCATCAATCTCTACATGAACCGGTTGATCGGTGAGCTCAGTAGCACCAATGTCGGATGTCATGTTGATGGAGTTTGTATGAACAATATCAGCTATGCGGATGACATGTTGCTGCTGAGCCCATCCATTGGTGCTCTACGGAAGCTGTTGGCTATTTGTGAATTCTATGCGGTGGCTCACGGGCTCAGGTACAATGCTGTAAAAAGTGAGCTTATGGTCTTTAAGTCTGGATCTAAGACCTATTTGGAGATACCGGTACGGTAGTCTCGCTCTGTGGCAGACCGCTGTGCAGAGTAAATAAATTTAAATACCTGGGCCACTGGGTTACCGAAAATTTAAAAGACGACTGTGCTATTGAGAGGGAACGTAGGTCGCTGTCTGTCTGATGCAACATGTTAGCTTGGAGACTTGCAAGGTGTACAACAAAGCCAGTCAAATTAACGCTTTTTAAAGCATACTGTCAGTCATTTTACACCTGCAGTCTCTGTTCTGACTACACGCGGCGGCATACAGTGATCTACGCATCCAGTACAACAACGCATTCAGGGTTCTGATGGGGCTGCCGCGCCAGTTCAGTGCCTCAGGCATGTTTGCGGAGGCGCATACGGATGACTTTTACGCCATTATGAGAAAACTCCCCCAGCGGAATGCTGAATGTGTTTGTTGACCGGTGGGACTCACCACTGATGTATCGGTGGGTGCAGCTTTACAAAAGACCGAATTGTGTAACTGTGTCGTTTTCGTACTAACATTAGTCTCTAAGTTTTTTTTAAAATGTTTATTATATTCATTTATATATGTAAGTACTAGATGACCCGGTGAACTTCGTATCACCTACCTATGTTGGTGAACAATATGGACGAAACAGATTCTGAACGCACCTATAAATATTTGCCAACTTTTTTTGACAAAAGACATCAAATGTTTTTTTTGATGTCTTTTGACAAAAATCAACTTTTTGTATTGCAAAATTAAATTGTCGTTTTTACTATTTTCCGTTACTTATTATTTATGTTTCTCGCCGTTTAAACCTTCCCTGAACTTCCACAAATATTTCAAGATCAAAATTAGCCAAATCGGTCCAGCCATTCTCGAGTGTTAATTTTTTAAATTGATTTATATAAATATACAGGGTGTTAGGGGAATGGTTAGCCATAGAGGTATGTTGGGCAGGGGGGGTCATTTGGAACCTATTTAGGCTAACTTACCTATATGCAAAGTGTTACGGATTTTTTTTATGATTATTTTTTCATTTTTCGAAAAAAGTGCCGAAAATTAGTGATTTGACCATCAATCTTTTTTGTTTATTGATATATCAACGCCATTTCTTTTTTGTTTTGATCATCAATACATTGCGCATGTAAAATAAATGTGATTTAATTTAGAAAACATCTACAAAAAAAAATTATGGACCAAAGAAATCTTGACAGAGACAAAAAGTAGATCAAACCTTCAAGTTTACGTATAAATTAAAAAAAAAATTAAAGCCTCCAGACAATTTAAAATAATTTAAAAAATTACTCTAGTTAACACTGTTTTAAATAATATTACTTTCATTCATCTACCTTACTTACTTTTTTTTTAAATGATGAAATAACGAAATGGTTTCTACCTGAACCCGCACTCTACGCTGACAATTATAACAATAATTGTTATTACGCAGGGCGGTATGTCCCTGTATAGCACATGGTAAACTACCATCTTGACTTGTGCGACATGTTGGCGCAGCGGTCACAGCACTGGCTGATGCGCTGGCGGTCGCGCGTTCGATTCCCGCTCACGGCAGATATTTGTATTGGTCATATAGATGTTTGTCGTGGTCTGGGCGTTTGTGCTCGTGTATTGTGTGTGTTTCCGGACCCCCGACACAGGAGAAAATCCTACTGGAGACCGTCGAGTGTGAAGCGTTTATTATTTTAAAAAAAAAAATCTTGAGTGCTCTCATCAGGCGAGGATTTACATCCTTATTTGAAGATCATCCTTATTTCTAGTAATGTAGATTATGGAAATTCACGACCGAATTCACTGTATTTATAAAAATAAAATAAATTTGTTACTCGAATTTATGACTTGTTTTGTTTTGATACCTACCGGCATTAATTTCACCCTATGAGAGACATTTGTGGTGCCCGTGGAAACTAATACCCCAAATTCCAAGATAAAAAGAAACAGCAGGTAGTTTACCATGTGCCGTACAGGGACATATCGCCCTGCGTAATAACAATTATTGTTATAATTGTCAGCGTAGAGTGCGGGTTCAGGTAGAAAAACCATTTCGTTATTTCATCATTAAAAAAAAAGTAAGTAAGGTAGGTGAATGAAAGTAATATTATTTAAAACAGTGTTAACTAGAGTAATTTTTTAAATTATTTTAAATTGTCTGGAGGCTTTAATTTTTTTTTTTTATTTATACCTAAACTTGAAGGTTTGATCTACTTTTTGTCTCTGTCAAGATTTCTTTGGTCCATAATTTTTTTTTGTAGATGTTTTCTAAATTAAATCACATTTATTTTACATGCGCAATGTATTGATGATCAAAACAAAAAAGAAATGGCGTTGATATATCAATAAACAAAAAAGATTGATGGTCAAATCACTAATTTTCGGCACTTTTTTCGAAAAATGAAAAAATAATCATAAAAAAAATCCGTAACACTTTGCATATAGGTAAGTTAGCCTAAATAGGTTCCAAATGACCCCCCCTGCCCAACATACCTCTATGGCTAACCATTCCCCTAACACCCTGTATATATATATATATATATATATATATATATATATATAGTTGCTTGATAAATTTTATTGTCAATTAAAAACTATTATTTTCCTTACTTTCCACTTTACTCACCATCCGAACTTTTGCATACTCGTTTAATACATTAAGTACCTGGGTGACCGAGCCCAGCTCGGTATTTTTATTTTATTTTTTGTTTTTTTTTTTCGGTATTTTTATATTTTAATTTTATTTAAATAATAAATCACGAGTGAAATTAAAAAAAAAGAAAAAAAATAATCTGGAGACAGATTCGAACCCGGGTCAAAACGATTTGCAATCCGTCGCTTTCCTAATTACGCTAATACAGCTACAATAATAATGTTGAAATTAAGCTTCGTATTCTAATGATATTTTTTCATTGCCTAAAAATAGGGATAAAACGACATTTTTTTTTAATGAATCCTAGCTAGATCAATTTTTCGCCCCCGAAATCCCCTGCATACTAAATTTCACGAAAATCGTTGGAGCCGATTCCGAGATTCAGAAAATATATATATACACAAGAATTGCTCGTTTAATAGTATAAGATAATATTTGTGACAAAACCATTGAACTACCATTTGAATAACTATCTACTGTATCTATTTGAACAAATAATAATAATTATTATCCTTAATTATTCTTTATTTTGTACAATGTTACATTTTACAATATGTACACATAAAATATGTTATATTTTATTACACTTTAACAATATTTCTAAGGTATATTCTTAAAAGAATATTGCTTTCAATGAAAAGTTACTTTAAATTAATTAAATAACAATACCTCTTACAGATACAGCAAATCAATTCAACAGGACTAAACATAACATAAAAAAGTATATTTGAAATATTTTTCAAAAATAATAAAATATGATGTTAAATTCTTTGTAAGAATTGAAAATAAAATAAGACAAAAGAATAATTATAGGTTCATGTGTTTTTTTTATACTTATATGAATATATGAGCTTGTCATGTCAATCTATTATATTATACAAACAAAAATTAAATAATTCATTGTTTAACGCTAACTTCTATTTCAACTTTACTAGACACGCTTTAAAAACTACTTTCATGGTATATTTTAATATTATTATATTTATTTTTAAAAGTTATTTTAGTTAAGCTGCTATTCTGCATACTAACTTCACATACATCATAAAATATCTGCCACAAAAATGGATATTAGGTTGTTGTGCTCTTGGTATAGCCGTTTGTCAAAAAATAACACTATACCCTCCACTATATACGAATCAATTTGTTTACATGGCTATCTTGCATTGCGGGTCGTGTCGTGTCGCGTCGACCTTTTTGCTATAAGTAATTGCTATAGCGCTAACAATTTAATTTAGAAAACGTTTAATATTTGACATAGCGTAATATAAATCGTACAGAAGCAGCACACATTTAAGAACATAATTATTCGCCCACAAATGCCCACAATACAATTTAAAAGAAAACGACACATACTAAAATCCCTTTTTGACAGGGTTAAAGAAATATAATGATACCGATTATTAAAATATGTAAACAAAGTCGTCATTACACCTTATCGTTTAAAGCCAAACATTTTATTGTCATATATATACACCGACAAATTATTTAATTTAAAAATGTTATGGTCTGAAAAAAAACGTAGTGACAAAAATTGAGAAAGGTATACTGAGATGGTTTGGCCATGTCGAGATAATGAATGAAAAACGATTGACGAAAATAGTGTATAAGGCGATTGTGAATGGAAGTGTTGGAAGGGGTAGACCTAGGCGGACATTTCGAGACCAGATCAGAGACGTCTTGAAAAAAGGCCAGCTCAAGAGTACCCTAAACCGAAGAAGCCGTGTATGAAAGGAATAATGAAAGTTGACGAAGCGAAACAAGTATGTAAGGATCGTAGCAAGTGGAAAGAAGTGGTCTCTGCCTACCCCACCGGGAAAGAGGTATGATTTATATGTATGTAATACAGGTATCCCATAACTCAACGTCAAGCCGAAACCGGGTGATAGGGTTGGTTGTAACCATCATGAGAAAGAAAAAAAAAATCTATCCCATGCAGTTCAAAAGTTATGGGCATTTAAGAAAAATTAGAAATTTGGTCAAAATGTAACCATTTTTCGGTTATTGTGGTTAATTTTTATTATTAGGTTGTTACGAAAGTTTTGTCCGTTTTTGTGTTTTTGTAGCTTCGTCTCTATATATATAAAAATGAATCGCAGAATGTGTTGCTAAGCGCAAATCTCGAAAGCGGCTGAACCGATTTCGCTAATTCTTTTTTTATAATATTCCTTGAAGTACGAGGATGGTTCTTACGGAGAAAAATTTGAAAAATTGCCTAAAAAGTCTAAAAACGACACGTTTTTATATTCCCATACAAAAGATTCGTAATAATACTTAAAAGTCAATTTGAACCACACCATACCATAAAGTTTAAGGGCGCCTTCAAATTTGCCGCGCGGTTGCAGCGCGGCCGCAGCGCTGCTGCCGCGCTACTTTGTAAATATATGTAAAAGCAACTCGCGGTTGCAGCGCTACAGTAGCGCGGCGGCAGCGCGACAACCGCGCGTTGTTGTTTACATATATTTACAAAGTCGCGCGGCAGCAGCGCTGCAGCCGCGCTGCCGCCGCGCGGCAAATTTGAAGGCGCCCTAAGTGTTAGTGGAGGGGTTCCGGGAAGGATAAGTATTAAAATAAAGAATCGACTGTTAGGCGGTACGAAGTTCGCCGGGTCAGCTAGTATCTCAATAAATATTTATTCTACTATGTCGTGGTATATACTGATCTATAGAGAATTTTGTACTCTATACATTGATGCTGTTCATTTTTCTCAAAAAAAATTTTTTATTTTTTATTTTTTTGCCTCTTTTCAGGTTATTACTATATAATGTCGGTAAGCGATTTTCGGCCAATTTTTCTCTACGAATTCAAATTGAACCAAAGCGCTGCCGAAACAGCCCGAAAAATTAACCAGGCATTTTGGCAATGACAGTGTTAATGAACGCACTGTTCGACGTTGGTTTGCGAAATTTCGTTCCGGAGATTTTAGCCTCGAAGATGAGCCCCGAAGTGGTCGACCTAGAGTAATCCAGGACGAAGATTTGAGGACCCTGGTGGAAACTGACCCATCACAAACGGTGCGTGGCATGGCGGAAGAACTGGGCGTCAGCTCCCATGCAGTTTTTGATGGTTTAAAACGTATTGGAAAGGTGAAAAAGCTCGAAAAGTGGGTGCCCCACGATTTGAACGATCGACAAAAATTGTCACGTTTCGAGGTCCGTTCTTCTTTGCTTTTGCGCAACCAAAACGATCCTTTTTTGGATCGGATCGTCACGTGTGATGAAAAGTGGATCCTCTACGACAACAAGAGACGTTCAGGACAGTGGTTGAACACCGATGAGCCACCCAGGCACTTCCCAAAGGCGAAACCCCACCAAAAAAAGACCATCGTTACTATATGGTGGTCAGCGGCTGGTGTGATTCACTATAACTTTCTGCAACCGGGCCAAACCATCACAGCAGAGTCCTATTGTGAGGAAATCGCCGACATTGGCACACACGGACGCCGGCACTGGTCAACAGAAGAGGTCCAATCCTGCTCCACGACAATGCCCGTCCGCACGTTTCACAAATCACCATCCGGAAATTAAACGAATTGAGCGTCGAAGTTTTGCCTCACCCACCATACTCCCCAGACCTCTCGCCAACCGACTATCATCTTTTCAAGCATTTCGATAACTTTCTCACCGGTAGAACCTTCGCCAATCAGGACCAGGCAAAAACGGCCTTCGTCGACTTCATCGAATCCCGAGCACCCAGTTTTTATGCAGATGGGATTAATCGACTTGCGTTACGTTGGCAAAAGTGCACTGATTCAAATCGCGCTTATTTCGATTAAATTGAATAAGTATTCACTGAGATATTACATTTTAAAGTAGACTCATAAAAACGGACAAAACTTTTGTAACAACCCAATATTTTTGTTCATTTAAACTTTGGAACCGTAACCCTAAATAACATTTCTAGAACCACAGTCAAAAATAATGACACAATTGCCCCAAGTTTTCTAGAATTAAGACTATTTGTTAAACTATGAACTTAAAATTTTCAAAATATTATGTAGACTTTGAAAGGAAAAAAAATTTACTAAAGTGCCTTGGCAAGTGCTATTAAAAGTTCGCGCATTTAATCAGGATAGTTAAATGGTACAATACTTGTTAGTTTCAAACTAGAAAAAAAAAAACGAGTAAAAAAAATAAAAACCTCAAGTAACCCGATTTTTGCCAACTCATTTTACTCCAATATCCATATATTAAACAAGCAAATGAATTTTTCAAATGAAGTTAATCTGAATATTAAATGACTTCCTTGCGCAAGACATAACTTTAGGTCGATGGAAAGTACTTAACATAAGTTTATCGATGAGGCTGAAGTTATTCGATGAAAAAAATTTTGTATAAAGCTAAAAATTGTATACAGGTTTTAACTTAAAGATATAACTAAAACGCATAATCTTAACTTGTTTTTGAATAAAAGGACCTAAACAAAAAACAACGATATACTATTTTATGTTCTAGGTTTTCCTTATTGCGATGTACATAATTCTAAATGGATAAAGAATATTTAATTAATTATATTTTACTCGTATATGTAATCGAATTATTATATTTTTACATACAATATTAAAACATGAATTTGCTTACAAATCTACGATTATTTTATAAACATCATTAAAAACTATGTGATGATGAAGATGATGATGATACACATATCAAAACTTCAAATAGTTAAGATTTATCTGAAATACCTGTAACTTTATATATATTTACAAGCTTGGACCAACTCTCAGTCAATTACAGGGATGTCAGACGTACCATTATAATGGTATACGTACCATTATTTAGAGTATTTTAGAGTCACGTACCATGTACCATGACAAATAGTCATGGTACATGGTACGCGATGTACATACGTACGTACAGTAATTAATTAGAATATCAAAAAAAGAAAGGTTTGTTTTCTATTAACGGTACACGAAATTGATATATAATTTTTTTTCACTAATTATAGGCTGCGATTTCCGACAAAATTTACACATTAGTGTTGGCGTACCATGTTTTTGTGGCCAGTACCATCTTTTCAGCTAGTTCGGTACAATTATTTCTAAGTGGCCGTCTAACATCCCTGAGTCAATATAAGAACTTATCCCATCATCCTGGGAGCGACGAACAACGATAAGACATAATATGTTGACGACGAAGACATATGTTGGCGCGACGGTCACAGAACTGGTTTGAAGCCGATGCGCTGGCGGTTGCGGGTTCGATCCCCGCACATGGCAGACACTTGTATTGGCCATACAGATGTTTGCCGTAGTCTTGTTCTCGTCTCGTGGTCTTTGCTCGTTTGTAGTTGTGTTTGTGTATTGTGTTTGTGTGTGTGTGTTTCCGGACCTCCAACACAGGAGACAATCCTATTGGGGGGCCGGTGAGTGTGAAGCGTTTATGTTTATGTTTATCTATACTCGTAGATATTCCTAGCAGGTGCTAATTCTCAAAACTTTTAAAAATTAAATTTGGATATTATGACTTTTGACTCAAAAGTCATATCCAAATTTAATTTTCTTTCAAAACCAGTCTAATATAATCTAAATTACTTAAAATTAAATTCAAGCTTGTCACTATTTAAAAAAATAGCCTATCACAAACAGGTTAATTTTCAAGTGTTGTCGTAGGTAAAATTGTGGAAAAAAATTATGGACTTGACTAGTTTTGAAGGCTACCTCCTGATATTGTATAGTACAGGCGAACTATAGGGTCGCATATATTTACATGCAGTGATAGAAAGTCGATAAAAAAATAACACATTTGGTACAAGCATGTTACATAAAACCGCATGCATTTTATATAATAGTATCTCATCGGCTTCTTCCGTAATCGAAACAGAATAAATACATATATTATATAAGGTTGTCTTATTGATATGTTTTTGTAGACTCACGCTTTGACCGTGACCTTGTATGAACCAGACATATCGGTTGTCAAATTGTCGCATCATTTGCCGCAGAAAAACAAACTATTTCTGTATCCTAAAAATATGAAAATCGCGTTACGTTTTCGCATTTGTCACTCACCAGAACAATGGCTTATCAGTTTCGCATCAGCCATGTCATAAGTTGAATGACTGAAAAGCGACGATAATTTTACATCGTTGAAGCCTCAGTGAACTAGATTTTGTTTTTTTTTTTTTTTACTTAGGTACGATCTATGATTTAATGTTCATTAAATATTTATTGAATTTGTATGGCTTGAAAAATAAAATGGAATACTGACGTGACAACACAAGGGTCTACATCGACCCCGAAAGGAAAGTATATTTAAATTACAGTCGGTATACACTAGTTATACAAAGAACAGATTTAAAAGATTACCTTAAGCTAAATAAAAGTTTATAACTATAGTCTGACACACGAAAGTCAAGCTTATAAATGTTGCTTACTGGATAATTTCACGAATCCTCAGTTTTTAAGTCCAGTAAGATTGTAAAGTATAGCAATTGTTTGATAGTAAGCTATAGGCGATAGGTAATAAGTCTGTTTTGTACTTGACGAACAATTTTATAATAATATAGATAAAATACTTTCGTGATAGGACGAGTGTTAGATGTATATTGTATAGTCCAAGAATCAAAATTCGACTTAAATGAGTCAGACTAAGAGTCTATAGCAAGTTACGATACTATGGTACAAAATATTACAATTTAATCGGAGTTCGTCTCCTGCATGAGAGGTTGCATGTCTTCTCTCTTCTTCTCCCTATTGGTCACACCGTCGAGAACGCCGATGTCTGACAATCTGTAAACATAAATTAAAATACTTACACATATTATATTTGTTGCTTAATGGTATTTTTTTATATATATACAACTAGGTCGGCAAACAAGCTTACGGCTCACCTGATGGTAAGCGATTACGCGTAGTTTATAGATGTCTGCAACACCAGAAGCATAGCAAGCGCATTGCTGACCCTATCACCAATTCCCCCCCAGGAGCTCTGGTCACCTTATTTATTTATTTTTTATTTTATTTTATACTTTATTGTACACCACAAATATATTACAAACAAAGCTTAAAGATATATTATAGTTACAGACAGTGAAGTACAATGGGCGGACCTTACTCACCAACAGGAACACAACACTGCTTGAAAACAGTATTATTTAGCTGTGGTCTTCTGTAAGGTCGAGGTACTACCCAATTCGGGCTGCTGCATATTTTGAGCAGGAAATTTCCTGCTCTGCCCTACCTCAGTGAGACCTCGGTATTTTATAGCAAAAAGTTGAAAGTAGAGTTGTAGTCAAATGATAATCAATGGTAATTCTCGTGTTATCTTCTAGTAATATTTAAACTCACCTTTTAGTGAGCTGATCACAAAACAAAAGTGTACACTTCATGTTAAAGCTTATCGAGGTAGGACAGGGTGAGGTTACTGAGGCAACTCACAGCAAGAACTTGCTAAAATTTGGAGCAGCTTGACTGGATAAGTAAATACTTACTATATAATCTTACATCAAGATCACAGCCAAATAACACTGCTCTCAAGTATTGTTGTTTTTCCGTTGTAAGATGGCTAGATCTCCTGGACTGATTCAGAGATAGAGTCTGCAACACGCTTGCAATGATACTGCAGATTTTGCAGGCGTCCACAGACTATGTATAGTTTTACCATCAACTGGACCCTACACTTACTATACTCCGTTTTTTTTTCGGTACGGACTAAATTGACATAAGCTGTGTTGCTAGTTTTTTGCGAATCATTAATAGTGATGTGCCACTACCGTAACTTTACGTAATTTACAATCTAGTATCGTTTTTCAGTAATAATTACAAAAATCTTTGTCTTTAAAATTTTAGAATGTGGCGACAACCGTAATGTACCTATAGGCATACCTATATAATGTATGTACCTGTATGGCTAATGTATAGATTTATGATAAATGAAAAACACTTATTTTTTAAAGTATTTATTAATCTTAGTAACCACAAGCAAATTGAAATGAAATGAAAACATTTATTTCGCTTTAAGGTGATACACAACACACTTAACGAAAGTAAAAAAAATGTCATTTAAAAAAAAAAAAAAAAAAAAAACTAAACAATAATAAAAGAAAGTTAAGGTAGCAAAATATCAAATACCTACTCAAACAATAAATTTTTTTTTTTTTACCTTAACATTCGGTACATTACAAACTTAGGTAATGTACCTAGTGTTATAAGCAACCTTAAGTTAGTCAAAATGTTAAAATATTAAATTACTCAAAATTTCTGTCTCGGTAGACATTACCTATCTATTTTATCCTCGACTTTATTAAATATTAATACATAAATATATTTTTTTATCGGTGATGCTCCATAGTTACCATGACTTTTAAAAGATTCGTCTATTGTCAAATAATAATAAAATTATGACTGTGGTAAAAGTAAAAAGTTACGATTCATAAAACCGGTATTGTATTCATAAAATCGGTATACAACACTATTACAAAAAAGCTGGTATCATTATTTCGAAAATTGACATTTGCATGTGTCAATTTAGTCCGTACCGAAAAAAAAACAGGGTATAGCTAACCTACTGATACATAAAATGCTACTTACACTTTAGGCTCGATGTCGTCTCCATGTGTAGGTGTAAAGTAAGGGTTGGCAGCGGCTGGACGGAACTTGTAACCCGTCATCACAAAGAATACGAAGGTAGCCATCTCGCGGAACATCTCGTCTATCCACGAGTATTGGAACGGCACCGTATTCTGTTTGCATTTTGATTATATTAAAACACTTCATATTATACAATTGTCGATATATTTTACATCTAGTATACTCGTACATTGACGGTAGTTGTACTTTTTTAATAGTGTGAACTGTCATAGCATGACATTTAGCAAAGCTAAATTAGAAAACAAATTTTGATTTAATAACTTGTACTGAGCTAGGGCACAGCATGAAAGATCCTGGTCAAAATCGGAAGCAGCCCGACTGGGGAAGTACCTTGACATAACAGAAGATCACACCTAAATAATACTGCTTTCAAGCAGTGTTGTGTTTCTTGGTGAGTAAGGTGAGCAGAGCTCCTGGAGTGATTGGCAGTAGGGTCGGCAACGCGCTTGCTACGCTTCTGATGTTGTAAGCGTCCTGAGGCTACGGTAATCGCTTACCATCAAGTTAGCCGTTTGTTTGTCGACCCATTTATACTCATATATAAAAAACCTCACCTCTAATATCGTGATAATGATCCTAGTGAAGTATATGTAGCAGAGGATCATCACGTAGAAGTGTCGGAACAGCTTCAGTTTCCGCAGGTTGACGGCCGCCTTGCCGTCTGTGGTCGACGAGTCCTCTAGGTGGTGTATCGACCTGCACATTTCGAATTATAATAATTGTACCAAGTTTACAGTCATATAATACTACTTTATGTACACATAAAAACTATTACCCACTGTATACATTTTCACAATCAAGTAAAGTGTTCCTTTAACAATATTTTTTATGATACTTCAACTGAGCTGGAAAGTCATTGCACAATTTCGATCATCAGAATAGAAACAAAAGGGATTTGCGTATTTTACATCCATTTTATAGATAAAAAATATTTTGCTAAGTGAACATTGTTTTTGATTCTATTATTCTATAATAAAAAAATCGATGGATATATCGAAGATTTTATCATTACTTCATCCGTTAAGTAGCTCATTCGCTAAACAATAAATACATTAATGTCGACAAGAGGAAAAAAGAATGGAGGGAAAAAAAACTCTCGGTACTTTTAAAATCTAAAGTATTGTACGTGATAAAAAAAGCTACAGTATCGTCACGAAACAATTAGGATAAAGACGAGGCAACTAATCGTGTGTGCTAAAACTATAAGTTACCAAACAACAGGGAACATGATGGCACCGCAACAGAGCATGTCCACGAATATGAACAGTATCCTCCAAGCGTTGTGTTCCGCGGCACCCTCTTCACTCTCCGCTATTATTATCTCCGCCACATTGGCAACCACCTGCAAGCATATCAACAGTTTATCAACCGACTTCAAAAAAAGAGGAGTTTCTAAATTAGATTGTATTCCTTTTTTTATGTGTATCATCTCAGAACTTACGACGGTGATTCTTTTTTAATCAAAGGCTGTTGCTATTTCAATTGTGATCCCATTTAAATTGAATCGAGATCTGACAAGTACATTTTGAGTACAATCTGCTGTGTGGTTACGGTAGTAAAGAATATAATCATCCCGTCTCTTCCCGTCGGTGTCGTAAGAGGCGACTAAGGGACAACAGAGTTCCACTACCACCTTGGATGGCGGGATAAGCATCCAACTGCTGGCTTTGAAGTACACAGGCCGAAGACGGGCAGCAGCGTCTTCGGTGCGACAAAGCCAGCCCTGCGGTCACCAACCCGCCTGCCCAGCGTGGTGACTATGGGCAACACACATGAGTTCACGCCATTTTTGGCGCGAACTTGTGGAGGCCTATGTCCAGCAGTGGACAGCAATAGGCTGAAGTGAGTGAAGTGAGATATCAATCAAAATTACCCACCACCACCCACATGACAAGCATCAGTTTTCGATTAAAAAAGAATTATCGAAATAGGCCTACACAGTAATAAGTTATGAGGTATAATACGACGTAGAACGACGAAAAAGTAGTCAACTAAATACTTCTAATTGAGAACCTCCTTGTTTTTCACGAATTTTACATCTTATTACCATTTAACGTTTTACAGCTTTAAAACAAGGGCCTCAAAAAATATAATTCAAGCCTTCATCGATGGTATCATTTATTATAACTTAGCATGTAAAATAATACATCATATTCTTTTATCGTGAAAATAGCCATATATATATATATATATGTATATCTTGTATATGTGTATGTGTATATGTACGTATATTAACTTCTTTTTATATCATACTGCTTGTAAACTCTAAGCCAATTCTTTTATCAACTCTTTGTACACTTCTCTACCGCTTCTCTTTTTCTACGCCCTGTCCTACACCCAAAGGTTGTCTGGAAGAAATCGCTCTTAGCGATAAGACCGCCTTTGTACATCTTTCTTTGTATTTATCACTTTTTGTAATGTTTCTTTATGGTGTACAATAAAGAGTATTTATTATTATTATTATTATTATAGCCAATGCATGATTAGGCGCGAGCGCGCAAGACGACAAAGACCGGCCATTTGCACCAATCAGACCTCCATCTAAAGCCGAAATCAATCTTAGAGTGTTTAAAGAAAAACACTGAACTTAAAATAGCTACAAAACTTGACGCCACCATTAGAGGCAAATGCGCAACCGTTTGGATTATAATTGTGTTTGCTAGCAAACTAAAAAAACCGACATCAATTACATCGACAAGTACTACAACGTAAGTAGACGAAAAAAAAACAAATGCACTAGTTGTCACTACGATTTTCGAGGGTTCCCCTCGATTTCTCTGGGATTCCGTCATCAGATCCTGGTTTCCTTATCATGGTACCTAAGTTGGGGTCTCTCCTTTCCAACAAAAAAATAATTATCAAAATCGGTTCATAAACGACGAAGTTATCCCTTCTCATCTTCTTATTATATATATTATGTATGTTCTTTTGGTAGAAGTTTATTGTTTGAATGCATGTTATAAATTTAGATGCTAAAAAATAAACACCATGCTGAGTTGTATTTAGAGTGGCTTACATAGAAGATAACTGGTGGCTAAAATAGTGTAATTTAGACGCTCGTTAATTGTGGCTGACTTATTAATTTAGAGGACAATGTAGATTCTCAGAGGCAAATAATGCTATTTAAAAGATGGCTGTTTAAATAGCACCCATATATTTTTATGTTATCGTGAAGCTACCGCCAATTCGTGTAGGTTTTTCTGTGAAGAACTGTCAGGCTATTACTTAATATCAGACTATTACTTAGTTATCATGTACCCTGTCACATATCCTGCATGAATCATTCCGTCATTTATAAAATCTTATTTTAATTACAAATAAATTCATTTTAAGGTTTTACAAAAACCTTTATTAGTATTTTATTATATACAATTTTTTCCAAGTCGGAAATATAGAGTTACGATATTAACTTTATTAAAAACATTCGAAAATATAAATAAATTTTCAAAATCATGATACCCTTTATTTTTAACATATCTTTATTTTTATTATATTTTATACTTTCAATGTTTACACAGTATAGAATAGTTTCTAATAAATATAACTAAAAAAAACACAGTATTTAAAAAACATTTCTAACCGCGAATACCACAAAACTGAGTGTACCAGTCATATAAATGATAAATGAGAATCCTAATGACATTACAACTTTAAATTTGTCCTTAATTATACTGTGATGATACACAAAGCAATATACACCAAGCACTACAATATCTACATTATTTATTATTAAATTATAAATTAAATGTTTAACATTGAGAAAAGTAAACTATTAATTACAAGAATAAATTTGTTTTAAAACAACAGGAAAATTAAATAGTTAGTTTAATAGGTGTTTTTTTTCCTGTTGTTTTAAAACAAATTTATTCTTGACGAGTTCTAGCTGTAATAAATCCGTTGTCATCCATTTATCAATTTTTTTTTTACTTTAAAATGAAAGCTATATCAATACATATAATAATAATGTAAATGTAATATGTTTGTGCACGCTAATCTCAGAAACGGCTAACCCGATTTAGATGCGGTTTTCAGTAATATATTATGGTAACCTAATCTTAAGATTTAGTGTTTGTTTCATGTCAATCGGTGCATAAATAAAAAAGTTATGACAATTTAAAGAATCACGTTGAACATGTAAACGCCCAAACAATGGTATTTATAATCTATACTAATATTATAAAGCTGAAGAGTTTGTTTACTTGAACGGGCTAATCTTAAGAACTGCTAGTCCGATTTGAAAAATCATTTCAGTGTTAGATAGCCCATTTATCGAGGAAGGCGAAGGCTATAGGGTATATAATATTTTAGTAACTTTTTTCTTAAATTAACGTGGGCGAAACCGCGGGGCACATCTAGTAAATCTATTCATTTATATATTCATCTTATAAGATGACTCTCAAATATATGTATATGACAAGAGCTGAATTATACTTAAAATGTAATAACATACCTGTAGGGGAATAACAATCATGAAGATCTTTTTATCGCGGTCAGCCAGGATGTGCTTTATGAAGTTCCAACCAGTTCCCACGAGTACTATAGTCACGAACAACACCGCTCCCTTCAGTCTGAAATAAATGTATTAATTACTAGCTGACCCGGCGAACTTCGTACCGCCCAACAGTCGATAATACTTTCTCTTCCAGTAATCCCTCCACTAAGACTTGAACTTTATGGTATGGTATTATAGTTCAAATTGACTTTTAAGTATTATTACGAATCTTTTGTATGAGAATATAGAAAAGTGTTGTTTTCAGACTTTTCAGAATTTTTTTTTAAATTTTTCTCTCCGTAATAACCATCCTCGCACTTCAAGGAATATTATTAAAAAAAAGCGAAATCGGATCAGCCGCTCTCGAGATTTGCGCTTAGTAACACATTTAGCAATTCATCTATACTAATATATAAAGCTGAAGAGTTTGTTTGTTTGGTTGTTTGTTTGTTTGTTTGAACGCGGTAATCTCTGGAACTACTGGGCCGATTTGAAAAATTCTTTCACTGTTAGATAGCCCATTTATCGAGGAAGGCTATAGGCTATGTGTCATCATGCTAAGACCAATAGGAGCGGAGTCCACGCCGACGAAGTCGCGCGCAGAAGCTAGTTTTTATATATATAGAGATAGATTTTTTCACAAATATAATTAGAGGCACAATTAATCGTCCACCCATTGAAAATAGTCAGTCCAGGATTTTTATTATAAAGCATGTTTCATTCTATTATCAGCTCGGTGAAGATCGACTTAGGTTCGGATCTTCTACCATCAGAAGTTGTAGCGAACAGACTTCGAAGAACGTTCAAGACGTTGTAACGATCATCTCTCTGTATTTGAGGCGGATCGCTAGAAAACAAAATAGTATTTTAAACAGCTAAAATACTCACAAATGTGTGATATAGTAGAGTATAGCCCAAGCGGTCACATGTTCTCCCCTTGTCTGAATAAAATGGAAGTTGATTCCGTGAAAGGCCAAGGACATTGCCTTCAAGTACACCAACACACACATAATAATGTGTATTCTGTACACTTTGTGTCTACTCGTCTTCAAGATGAACGTCCAGAAACCGGCGCTCAGGAGGAATATTAGAGACATCATACTGTATAGGGCGGGTAGCGGCATCTCTCCGGCTGACAGGAAATTACCATCGTTGCTCTCATATATTTCGATCTTTGAAAAAGTAAAAATGCATTACCTTTCATATAAAGAGTATTAAGGAATAATAATTTCAGAACACACAGAACATGGTAAATTTTTATACAAAAGAAAATTTTAAGCGATGGAAGGATAGTATACTTATATTATAGATATAAAATACAAATAATTACTCACCATAACATTGATGGGCGGCGGGTTCTCAGCGTCCTCGCGGGGACAATTGTGGAAATAAAGGTTGTAGAGGCCCTCCTCTTTCTCCGAGGCCACGTACATCGCAAACTGTGCAAGCATACATATGATATAAATCTCAACTTTAGTTTTCTTAAGCTTAAAGCAGCAAATCTTGTGGTGATGAGATAATTATATACAGTGTTATTAAAATAATTAATGAATTATGTTGCCAAAAACATGCCAAAAACTATTAGGATTTACAGGGTAAAAGTAGAACCATTATCGATTAAAAACCCATTCCATCAAATTTAACATAAATTTTACCTTACAGTATTAGTACTTGTTAGAAGTCTTTTGAAACTTTTTCATAATTTCAAGTTTCTGAGTAGTTAGTTTAATTTTAATACACACAACAATTAATTTAGAAACTTACACTTGTATTATAATAGTCAAATCCATTACGGGTTTCTTTTGTGATAGGAAGAACAGCGTAGGAGCATTGTGGACCCAATGTATCTTCTGCATCGACTGGAGCTATTAGGGTATAGGATAGAGGATATACTTTTATTTAATAATACAACTTCCTACAACTATGAGTTATTTATACAGAACTTTTAAAAGACGACAGTTGTTTTTTTATATATGAATAGGTCGGCAAACAAGCATACAGCCACCTGATGGTCTGCGGATACCATAGCCTAGACGCCTGCAACATCACAGGAGCATCGCAAGCACGTTGCCGACCCCCCACCCTCCCCAGGAGAAAATTTCCTGCCCAAAATCTGCAGCAACTGTCTGGTAGTACCTCTATCTTACAGAAGATCACAGCTAAATAATACTGTTTTCAAGCAGTGTTGTTTCTTGGTGAGTAAGGTGACCAGACCTCCTGGGGAAATTGGGGATAGTCTATAAACTACGGTAATCGCGACGGTACGGTAGGTGAGCCGTACGCTTGTTTGCCGACCTAGTTATATAAAAAAAAACTCATTACAGGAACACAATACTTCATGAGAAGTGTTATTTAGCTGTGATCTTCTGTATGGTTGATGAGATACTTCCTCATTGGCTGTTCCAGATTTTGAGCAGAATGATTCCTGCTATGCCGCCCTACCTTAATATATTAATTTATATTTCATAATTATTTTTCTATGTTATTAAAGCAAGCTGGCCTTTATACGGACAACTAAACGACAGATTCATATAGTTTGTCTTGTTTTGTATAAGAAATGGTACTGATATTATAAAGTTGAAAGATTTGGATATTTTATGATGATTATATTAGGAAAATTGTGAACCAATTTTAAGTATTCTTTAAACACAAATGTTAACCAAATTTACTAGAAGCTATTGAGGATTAGAGAACCAATTTGTTTCAAAAAAAGTCTATACCCCGTCCGGCGAGTAAATACCTTTTTGACAGCTCACGCCTATAAATTACAGTTTTTTTTTTTCGGAATAACGTACTAAAAATTTTACAGTAATGTCATACTTTATTGACGATTTGATTGATTGAGTGAAGTACCCTGTGCATAACAAACAACCACAGACTATGAAACAGTTCTTGAAATAATAAATCGATAATAAATCGATCATATTATAAAAATAATTTTACGTCATGTGATTATTGTTTCTATAAATTTAATACAAAAAAGGAAATAAAAATAGTATCATGACCCCAAGATTGATTATTTACTTGCAAGGAATTAAGTCGGAATCTTGAAATTTAATTGCAAACCAAGAATAAAGAGCAATAACTCTGTTAATTCATTTATTAATTATTTATATATTTCATTTATAATTAAAAAAACTAATAAACGCATAAATAATATTTTTAAACTAAATGTATTTAATTAAATCGATTGAAAGTTCTTCTTAAATAAAGTCGATTATTATTTCGAATCGAATAAATAATGTGTGAGGCAGTCACTAATGTCAAAATTTCTTGAAGTGTCAAAAAGATCATTAGTCGCCGGACGGGGTATAGGTAATGTAATGTAAATTTTTTAAAAACAAATGTGTTTATTAAGAGGGTGATTCTGGAAAAGAGGATTTAAGTGGTTTTGTACATTACATCCTAAAATGTCAACTAGTTAGACGTTTACCAATATTTAAAACAGCTGAATAATATATCATAGATAAATGAAAATAAAATATTACCATCAATCGATCGTCTACGTCTGTTCACAAACATATATTGTGAATGCCTCTTAGTCCTATCTATTGGGATCATTGAACGGTTTTGGTACAAATGAAGCGCTGTTACTTCACCCTCACAAGTTATGTTTAATCTGAAAAAAACGTATACTCCGATTAATGCTTGTATGCGAAAATCTTCATTACATAAAAACAGTTAACACAACTATATCTTTTTATTTATTTTTTTTTATTATGAAAGTAGCAAGTAAATTTAAGTCATTAATAGTCCTTTAAATAATAATATTCTAGATTCTTCTGAATTGTTTTAAATGCTTGCTGCGACTGCTGAGTGCAGATATACATTTACTGCATTTTTATTATTTTGTATTTTATTCATGTACTTAATTTTGTTGTAAATGCAAAACTAATGGTATCTGTCATGTCTTCACTATAAATCACTAATGCAATTTTCATGATTTATCTATACTAATGTAATAAAGCTGAAGAGTTTGATTGTTTGTTTGAACGCGTTCTCATCAGGATCATCTCAGGATCTACTGGTCCGATTTGAAAAATTCTTTCAGTGTTAGATAGCCCATTTATCGAGGAAGGCTAAAGGCTATATATTACCACGCTAAGACTAATAGGAGCGTAGCACCAATGAAGAATGTTTCAAAATCGTTTTTTTTTTCCTTTTGAGAGCTTCCGCTGCGTAAACCAGTTAAATTTTCGCACAAATCATGTATGACAGAATTGATCCTATTCCACGCGGACGAAGTCGCGCGCAGAAGCTAGTAATAGTTATATTGGACCGCGACAAAGAACATAGAACCTTAGTTTCATAAATAAAACTTAAAGAACCCTCACTTCTTAGGTTTAACTACCCTTTAGGTTTATAAATATAAATCACCTACACTAAAAAAAAAAAAAGAATATCAGTATTTTAAAAAATAGCATCCAACAAGACAGTAGGTGTAAGACTATAAGTGACATATCTTCTTTCTAAAAATGAATCGCTGAATGTGTTGCTAAGCGCAAATCTCGAGAGTAGCTAAACCGTTTTTGCTAATTCTTTTTTTATAATATTCCTTGAAGTACGAATATGGTTCTTATGGAGAAAAAAATTTAAAAAATTGCCTGAAAAAGTCTAAAAACAACACTTTTAAAGTAAAGACAGGACAACCAACGTCTGTCGGGTCAGCTAGTCTATACTAATATAATAAAGCTGAAGAGTTTGTTTGATTGTTTGTTTGTTTGTTTGTTTGTTTGTTTGTTTGTTTGAACGCGCTAATCTCAGGATCTACTGGTCCGATTTGAAAAATTCTTTCAGTGTTAGATAGCCCATTTATCGAGGAAGGCTATAGGATATATTATATCATCACGCTAAGACCAATAGGAGCGGAGTCCACGCCGACGAAGTCGCGCGCAGAAGCTAGTCAGTTAATAAAATTAATTATATTGGGTACAAACGGTAAAGCAATGCTTTTGAATTAAATAACTTTTAGCAGTTTTAATATTTGCAATACATTTCACTCAGCTATATTTTTTAATTACAAATTCGCAAATAGGTTAGCTATTGCAGTTTTCTATGTCATAAATAATCATAATCTCTATCAATATATTTTGATAACTAAGACTTCATTTACGGAGACGCGGGGCGTTGCGCGTAGCGTGTGGCGTAGCATCGCGCGTGTGTCAAAATGTATGAAAATGAATGCGTGTAAAATCGCTTCTCCGTAAACGCACTCATCCAACGCCCTACATTTGAATTTAGTGCGTTCCGCCACGCCACACGCTACGCACTACGCTCTGCGTCTCCGTAAATGAGGCCTTAAGCATATTATGTAAATAAAAATACGCATATTGAGATTGATAAGCATATTGAGAAGCAATGCTAGTGTTATTATAATTAAGCAATAAAAAATTAAAATATCAATTGGTATTTGCACAGATAAATTTCACAAGAAAACATTACATGTTAAGATATAAATATAAGTACAATAGAGCCGATATTTCGCAATGCTATTATATAAACTAGTAAATATTATTTTTTGAGACGTATTAACCGCACTTAAGTCTACACCAGCAATTGATAATGACCCTACTTTCAACTTTCCGTCTGTGAGTTAGATTCTCTCTCCTATAAGTATGTACATATGTCAGCTGTTCCAAAACATATGCGTACCTTAGGAGCATACAACTTTGTGTTAAGTATATTAAAAATACTAATGTTTTATATAAAATATCACCAAATATTTTCATGTTTTGTCGCTAAGCATCTATAAAGTAGTTGGTACTAATACAATACAGCATAATTATAAAGTCTGCTTGTATTTCAGAATTTAACAATCAATAAATAACTTGCTAAGAATTAGTCTACCCATTGACCGTTTATATATTATATTCTAATAATGCAGCAACCTAAAATTGCAGATATATAGCATTAACGATAATTATTATTACTTTTAACAAGTATGAGTAGCAAAATAGCAATAATTGTAGTTCCTGTAAAAAAAAAATGTAGCCAATACCTTAGACTTTTAAAATCCATTTTCAAGAAAACAATAGCAGGGTGATGTGGTGAAAGGAGTGTGCTACTCTTCTCCACTCCTTTCAGTATACATGTGTCTGAGTGTACTTCCAAATATGGATTGATTGCATCATTTACTGTTCGATCCAGGGTAAAGCCATACTACAACATACATACATAATTTAAGCAATTAATCATAAAATGATGACCAGCCTTTTGTCTTGTACAGGCAAAAAATTCTAAGACAACAAATAAGTCATAGACAGATTTGAAAATTGTTAGCCGACTTCCATATTTTGTATAAGTACAAATAGGGCAAAATTCTCAGATTTATATTAATTTGTAAAAATACATCAATTAAGGATAATTCCTTAATTAAAAAATGTAATTGAAACTACAAAAATTAATTGCCATTTTTAAATGTAACATTTAAGAAGCTAATAAATACCTCGCCAACTGGCCCGGAAGGTAACATGAAATTTATCATATGTACTTCAAGAATACCCCCCTGGAAGAACCCGAATGTTGTGAGGTCTACATAGTGTCGTTCATCATCCTGAAATATAATTTAAATTAAAAAGTAGGTATGACACATTATATGACAATTATGTGAATTTATAACAAAAACTGAGCTAACTTTTTTTTATGAAGATCAAAAAGTCCAATTTGCTTGGAAAGATAAATAAAAAAATACTTTCACATTGTCATATGTGCGCAATTTGTTATATTGTTAAAATGATTAAAGGTAACAATATTGAAATATTTAAATAGCGAAATTCAAAACAACTTCTCGCGACAGTATGTAAAATATTGTTGTAACAAATATGTAATAATTAAATAATTTCACTTATACAAACTGTCATATAATTAGGAAATGTTAAAGTTATTCACCGTAAGAGGCAGTTTATGTATTCTTGAAGTAACAGTCGGTACAATTATAAGGATCGCTAATAAAGATTTTGCCAAAATCGAAGTCATATTTCATGACTCCACAATCACTAAGTCAATGTCTAAAACTCTATGAAAAATAAACTTAAACTTTATAAGATTGGATTTTCATAAAAACTAGGATAGAACAATAATAATTATTACAATTACAAGTGATTATGAGATTTACATATGTCACACTCACAAGCACAACCAGTCACAACACTATTACAATGTACTCCACAGATGTACTCTGTGGTCACAACTTTCAAGTTTCAATAAAAAGTCACGCACGGGTCACAGATTACAGATAACAAGATCTAATTGTCAAATACATATTAAATCATGGAGCATAGAGAGGAGGAGAACGATCGTTACGTACTCTATGATACTATGATATTAAATCGTTAAATATTTAGTTGATAAAATAAACGAAAACGTGCTCGGCACAACTGAAAACCTTAAAATCAATCAATCAATCAATAAACAAAAAAGGAAGCCATTAAAATTAAGGGGGTATTCTGGTCTAGAAATCTGAAAAATCGATATTTTTTTGTTGCATATTTTCAAAGTTTAGACCCTTAAAAATATGTCTTTAAATTGATTTTTCAAAATTCGAATTATTTTCGGAGTTACAGTGGATTTTGTGACGCAGCATCTAAGACGGCCAATCGGAGCGAATCACACAGTATAAACAGTGGCGGTTGCCGGACGACTTGAGCACTCGTTCTTTCCGAGAATTCGTTTGCTTTCGACATAAGCCTTTATATATATTCTATATATATAACTTTATACTACTATATATACCTACATACTAACAACTGAACAACGTAGGTCGGCGAAAAAAGTAGTTAAGTACTTAAGTCTATACGCATTATTAGAACTGTAAAAGTACTTGTCAGATCTCAATTAAATTTAAATGGGACCACATGATACGCAATACCTTTCAATTGAAACAAAATTCATCGAAAACCGTCCACCCAGTCAAAAGTTCTGAGCTAACATACATAAAAAATTAAGTCGGTTAAAAACGCAAAACATCGAATATGAAGTAGAAGAAGGCCCGATGTATGGATCTGGGATCGCCGATTAATCCAAAGTGAGTATTAAATATTATTATACGAGTTATTCTACTGGAATTGTTTCTTCAACTATATACACGTTTTTCTCGAAACTACTTTTTTTGAAGTGGTTGACATGATATCTCAAGTTCTACCTAACCGATTCCTTTTAATTTGGTGGGAATCTTCTTTATATATTTCTCTATCGCATCTGCCTTGGATTTAAAAAAAAAATCAATTTGGAGTATTTTTAAAAAATTCGAAAATGTCAAAAAAGGGGGTAAAGACTAGTATCCTTCATCCTAGGGGTAAAGAAATCGATATTTCACTCGGATATTTCATGTCGACGCCATCTTGTGAATTTCTTTTTTTTTTTTTGGCTAAGGTCAACGCGGTAGTGACATCTTTACAGATTATGAATGTTTCAATTTTTTTTGTTTCAGATCATTACAAGGGCTGGACTCTTAATATTGAAGATTCGATACTTGGAGATATCTGCTGTTTTTAATCCATTTGAATAAAAATTCCTTGTGTAGAAAACCCTGACTAACCCTGACCTAACACTTTTTAACTGAGGTAGGGCACAGCAGGAAATTTCCTGCTCAAAATATTGAGCAGCCCGACTGGGGCAGTACCTCGACCTTACAGAAGACCACAGCTAAATAATACTGTTTTCAAGCAGTATTGTGTTCCTGTTGGTGAGTAAGGTGACCAGAGCTCCTGGGGGATTTGGTCGATTTGGCCCATTGGGGATAGGGTCGGCAACGCGCTTGCGACACTTCTGGTGCTGCAGTCGTCTATAGGCTACGGTAAACATTTACCATCAGCTCAAGAATAAAGAGCAATAACTCTGTTAATTCATTTATTTATTATTTATGTATTTCATTTATAATTTAAAAAACTAATAAACGCATAAATAAATAATATTTTTAAACTAAATAATATTTCTAACTAAAATTATCAGTGCGTGATTTTTGTGAACGAGAAAAAGCCAATAATGCTCCTTTAATTCCATTTGGAAATGTTCGTCAACGAGTGGCTGCCATGCAGTGTTGCCAACTTTATTTTTACCAATCCACCAAATGAGGCCGTGTAAACCACCAGAAACCACTAAAACTTAGCGGCCTCTCAAACCACCAGAATTCCACTAGAAAACCCAAAGACAACGGCTACCTACCTAAATATAATTTGAAAATAAAACAACAACAACGTAATTATTATCTTGAAATAAAATAATTATTTATGTTACGTAGTAGAGGAAACAATTAATCTACTTGTACAGAAAAAAAAGAAACAGGTTACAATGTCATAACTACCTAACTAAAGAAGATCGTATTCTGAGGAATCAGCTTCATCTGCACTTTGCATATAATAAAATTCTTACTGTCAATTTCTTGATCTAGATACGGCATTAGGTATTCACTTCATCACTTCAGCCTCTTGCAGTCCACTACTGGACATAAGCCTCCCCAAGTTTGCGCCAGACATCCCGGTTTTCCGCAATCCTCATCCAGCCTACACCGGCAATCTTTCGTAGATGACGCGGTCTCCACTCCAGGACACGTCTTCTCCAACGGCCATCAGTCCTGTGACACAAGTGACCAGCCCATTGCCACTTCAACTTAATAGCCTATATATAAGCTATGTCGGTTACTTTCGTTCTCTCGCGGGCGGATAGCCTCATTTCTAATTCTATCTTTGAGAGAAATCCCAAGCATAGCCCGTTCCATTGCACGTTGAGCGACTTTAAACTTGTGAACCAGTCCCCTCTTCAGTGTCCACGTCTTGGCGCCATATGTTAACACAGGCAGGACGCATTGATCGTAGACTTTTGTCTTTAAGCATTGCGGAATCTTCAAAGTGAAGACTCGGCGAAGGCCGCCAAATGCCGCCCAGCCCAACCGGATCCTCCTATTGGCCTCCTTCTCGACGTTGTTGCGGCCTAGTTGAATTGTATGGCCTAGGTAAACATAATCCTGAACAACTTCGAGAAGTGTAACATCGACCGATAACGGTCTCGGTATGATTTGGTTGACGTTTGTCCAAGTTCATACTGAGACCAACTCGTCGGGAGGATTCGTTTAGGCCGGACAGCATCTGGCCTAGCTCATCCAACGTCTCCGCAAAGATGACGATATCGTCGGCGAAACGAAGATGACAGATGTATTCGCCGTTGACGTTGATGCCTCGTCCCCCCCTATCCAAGGTCTTGAGTATTATATAATTATTTATTGCAGCATTTCCTTTAGCGTGTAATCAAATTTCATTCGGTTTCTCTGTTTCGTCTTGACCACGTTCATAATACTAAATAATCGCTCTAAATTTGCGTTAGAGTGCACAACTAATAGAGATATCGCTAATGTGACTAAATCTTTAAGTATTTTTAAACAAATCCTAGAAAAATACTAGATCATTTTTAGTGGTAAGCTCCGAAGCTTACCACTAACTGTAACAAACCTAAACCACTAAAAAATCCACTAGCCACTAAAACCAATTTTTTCCCGCCAAGAGGGGTGTCCAAACCACCAGATCTAGTGGAAAATCCACTAAGTTGGCAACACTGCTGCCATGACAGGTATGTAAAATAGGGTTACCAGTCTTTAACATTTTACCCAATTTAAATTTTATTTTAATTTAAACGATAGTATATATATATATATATGATATAAATGAAAAATATATTATATTGGCATGTTCGACTGCTTGTATTTTTTGTGAATCTACTTACACGAAGACAACGATTATGTTGTTATGTTTTTTACGTATTATTTTTATATATTACGGATTAATTCTATATTTAATTTTCATGTCCTTTCTATTTGTGTTTTTAATATAAAATAAACAAGGGACCTAGCCTATCTGTCCTCTATTTTGTACTAAGTACTTCACTTTTTTTAGAATGGAATGATTGTACCTTAAACGTAAATAGGAACATTAATGAGAAGAAATAGGCTAAGAAATACCTAGACTATTAAATAAAGCTTTTTTCTTGTTTCAGGTATATCTGAAAAAACCGTCAGCACCATTACCAAAGAAGGCGAATCCACATCTCAAAAAATTTCCATGCCAAGAAAAAAACGCAGGCAAGAAAAGAAAATTATACTAGATGATTTCGATCTGTGTGCAGTGCGAAATAAAATACACGAAATGTATACCGTCAGAAAGGAGGTACCGACTTTAGGGAAACTCTTAGCTGAGTTAAAAATTGACAAATTGGATTTCAATTTAAAAATGTGGGTCAAAAAGGAAGTTACTAATGGAAAGGCCTGATATTGTAGCTTGGAGATACAGATACCTAACTATTTTGAAACAATATCGAGATGAAGGTAGGCCTATTGTATTCCTGGACGAGACTTATATATACGCGTCTTACACAGTGAATAAATGCTGGCAAATAGAAAATGAAGGTGTCCTAAAAAATGATTGTGCTGGTGCGCGATGGATAATTGTTCATGCGGGTGGTGAAATGGGGTTTATACCAAATGCTTTATTAATATTTAAATCCCAGACGAAGTCAGATGACTACCATGATGATATGAACAAAACAAATTTCATGAAATGGCTTCAGGAAAAACTAATTCCTAACTTGCCGGCTAATAGTTTAGTAGTTATGGATAATGCCCCTTATCACACGGTAATGTTAAACAAGGCACCAACATTAAGCTCTACCAAAGCAGAAATGCAAAACTGGATCATAAATAAGGGGTTATCTTATCTGCCTACCATGGTAAAAGCTCAACTTTATGAAATTATAAAAGAACATAAAGAAACTCCAATATATGAAGCCGATCAAATGCTTCAAGCTCATGGCCACAAAGTGGCTAGATTACCGCCGTATCATTGCGAGTTAAACGCAATTGAATTTATGTGGAGTCTTGTCAAAAGGCGAGTAGCTAGTAAAAACGTAGGACAAGAAACAAACAATATATTCAATTTAACTGAAGAAGCTTTTCAAAGTATCACTGCAGACGACTGGCAAAAGCAATGCGAACATGTGCGCCACATTGAAAACAAACTGTTTGAAAGAGATGGGTGTATGGACGCTGAAATGGACAAGTTCATTATAGAGTTAGATCATGAGTCTGATACAGAATCTGACAGCAGTTACGAAGATTCATCTGATTGTGATTATTCATCATTGGCAATGCATATGGATCATGCTTATTCAAAATAAATATTTTAATTATAATTCAAATTGCTGTTATAATTTATATTTAATAATTAATATATCACACATGTAATTTTGATCGAAAAGTTACTTCTGTATATTAAATATAACAAAATTTAAATTTTGTTAACCAAATTTTGATACAACCATCATCTCCCTGCCCTTATCCTATTTATATAGGGTCGGCACAACATGTTCTTCTCTTCCTCAGACTCATGTTGTAAGTGATTTGGCATAATATTGTTTTTTACGACCGGCCGCCTGCCTGACATCAACCCTACCGAACTGATTTATTAAATAGACAAATTTAATTGCGTTAAGCAGTCCCGATAACAAAAGTTTTATTATCTTATTACAAACATTACAAAATTATCGTGTAAGAAAAAATAATAACTATACCTCTTTTATATAAAAATAATTATATAAAAAATTTAACATTTCTTATAAGGGAGTCATATAACCTAAATATGGCAACATAAAGCTCAAACTGGCCAACATAGCAACTAACAGCTAGAGGTAAAATAACTGTGAACCTACTGTGAACGCACTGTAGTCGCCGGACGGGGTATAATTACAGCGTTGCCAACTCTACCAACTTTTCGGTAGATCTACCAACTTTCCGTGTCTCGCTCAAATCTACCACCTCACGAGAAAAATCTACCAACTTTTCAAGTTTTTGAAAATTTTTAATATTATATTATACTAGCTTCTGCGCGCGACTTCGTCGGCGTGGACTCCGCTCCTATTGGTCTTAACGCGATGATATATAGCCTATAGCCTTCCTCGATAAATGGGCTATCTAACACTGAAAGAATTTTTCAAATCGGCCAGTAGATCCTGAGATTAGCGCGTTCAAACAAACAAACAAACAAACAATCAAACAAACAAACTCTTGAGCTTTATTATATTAGTATAGATATACTAGAAATTTAAACAGCGTATTCGTATTTTTGAACACAAAAAAAATCCGAAAATTATTTTTTCGAGTACGGCACCATTTTGGCACTTCACCATACGTACGGTGTAATTTTACCAAAGCATAGTTGTTTTTTTCAAGTTTGGAAATGATTGAAATGCTATATCGTTACAATTCGTTCCAATATTTTTTTTCATATCTTGCTCGAGTGTGACAGTCTTCCACCCCATAGTTATAGTATGGGATAATTTTTTTACAAGCTTTTATTTAACTTGCGATGTATGTATGTATGTATGTAACTTTAATGAATGTTTGTTCGGGTGAAATCTTGCAACTCAGTTTTGAAGCAGATATCTTCAACCAATTGAGCTGAATTTTTGTATACAGGTTCAATTTGGATGACAATGCATGGTTTGTATGTATGCATGTATGTATGTATGTATGTTTGTTCGGGTGAAATCTTGCAACTCAATTTTGAAGCAACCAATTGAGCTGAAATTTTGTATGCAGGTTCAATTTGGATGAAAATGCATGGTTAACTTTGTTACGTCATTCTAAATCCAATATGGCAGCATATCCAAGAGTGCGGACTAGTTATTTTTAGTGCACTTCTACAATAAGGGTATCAAATGAAAGGGCTTGCTAAGAATAATTCGAATAAAGTGACGTGATAACAGACTAAAAAGTCAAAAATAAATTAAAAGTAAAAAACCTTTTTAAAAAACAAGCTTTTATTTGAATTTGCTAGAACGAAAAAAATAAATTTTTACTTTAAAACTTTTACTATCTACTTATAAAGTCATTGCACATAATCTATATGATATAAAAGCTTGTCGCGAGATTTGCTTGTAAACAAGTAAATTAAATAAATTAATGTGATTGATTTTAACTATTAAAATTTTCAAACTAAGGAAATACGAGTAGGTACTCATATCTCGCGACAAGCTTTTCTATCATGTAGATTATGTGTAATTACTTTATAAGTAGATAGTAAAAGTTTTAAAGTAAAAATTTATTTTTTTCGTTCTAGCAAATTCAAATAAAAGCTTGTTTTTTAAAAAGGTTTTTTACTTTTAATTTATTTAAGTTGAATTTTATCCAAATGAACCAAATAGAATGATGCCATACTGTAACAAATCATTTTATGTCTTGTACCTTGAAAACGTGTCAAAAAATCAGGTTTTTCAAGTATGGCGCCACTTTTTCCCCCTACTAGAAGTATGGGATAAATAATAACGGTCACATTTTGTCAAATACTTTCCAAAAATCGAAATGCAATACTGGTACAAATCGTCAAACTTTTTTTTTCACCTTTTAGCTCAAGTCCGACAGTAGTCGTCCGCCCGATGGTTACAATCTGTAATAATTTTTTTTAGGTACATTTGCATCCAAATGACGAGAATACAATGATGCCATGATGTTAAAAATGATTTTACGTATTTTACAGTCGTATTTTAAAAACGTGTCAAATAAATAAGTATTTCAAGTATGGATAACGGTCACATTTTGTCAAATACTTACCAAAAATTCAAATGCAATACTGGTACAAATCGTTTGGCGAAAAAAAAAATTACTCCTTTGCAGTGGTATGGCGGCCAATGGAACTGTCGGAAAAGTATGGCAAGGTGATTTTCGTGAATGGCTACTCGACGATGATTAGCTATGCAAAAATTAGCCTCGTACAAATGGTTGAATTGTTTTATTTAAATTAATGTATTCGCGTCGGTATGGCGTGGCGGGCTGTAAGTCACACCCGAGAAGTATGGCATTCCGCTACCGCCTACTTCTTTTTTTTTCGACTATCTGAAAATACAATACAAGCATTTTTGTGGAACAAATCGTTCGACACTCGTTATTTATCCGACGCGTTTGATTAACGCCCACGCGATTGGGCCGCCCCGGTGCGAGCGCTATGACCATCATTTTCCTTTTTGCCTTTACGTCAGGGTTTCTTAACCTGTGGTCCATGGACCCCTAAGGGGTCCGTGTTATGAAAGCTGGGGGTCCATGGCAAGCCTACTTATGTTGTGAGTAAATATTTTTACTTTGCGCGTAATCAAAAACAACTCCTCAATTTGATATTCTAATCCAGCATAAGCAGCAGCAACCCTCACACTAGTTATTTATATGTAAAGTTTAATCGCAAACAATAAAAGGCGATTGAAGTAAAGCATCGTTGTTCTTCTTTTCTTTTTTTTGGAAAGGGTCCGTGGACTCTTTGAAATTTTTAAAGGGGTCCATCACTAGAAAAAGGTTAAGAAACCCTGCTTTACGTAATTAGACCCATGACGAACCGCCATACTGGTACAAATGACCTAATATTTTGTGTCACTATCTCTCGGTCTATGTGTAAGTATTTCTTAGACAAAGCCAATGGTAATAAGTTATGGGTAATTAATATACGAATAAGAGTAATAAATATTTTGCCAAAAAAATTGTGACCATCGTTAAAGCGCCACCTATCGGATCTAATTGAGAATCTAAACCATTCGGTACCTACACATGAAAATAAAAAATCATGTTAAATTAATGAAACCTTCGAACCAAATGTGACACGCAGCTACATACATACATACATATAATCACGCCTCTTTCCCGTAGGGGGTAGGCAGAGACCACTTCTTTCCACTTGCTACGATCCTTACATACTTGTTTCGCTTCGTCCACTTTCATTATTCCTTTCATACATGCTCTTCGGTTTAGGGTACTCTTGACCTGGCCTTTTTTCAAGATGTCCCTGATTTGGTCTTGAAATGTCCGCCTAGGTCTACCCTTCCAACACTCCCATTCACACTCGCCTTATACACTTTTTTCGTCAATCGCTCTTCATTCATTCTCTCAACATGGCCAAACCATCTCAGCATACCCTTCTCAATTTTTGTCACTACATCTTCTTTCAGACCACAACGTTTCCGTTGCACAGAAATTGCACAAATTGCACACGCAGCTACAGAACAGTGGAATAGCTACAATAAGACATATTATCTACGGTTTTTCCTAGTGTTTATGTGTCATAAAGGGTATGTTAAGAAGATAAATTATGCTGGGTGCACTTTGGGAAACAATGTTTTTTTTTCTTTTCAACCATTTTCTACTATAGTTTTGAAACTGCCTAAAAGTATCGTCCAGGTTATGTTCCGGTTATGAACCCAATCCCCTCCACTATACTACGAAGATTTAGGACTACATAATAATCACATGTACAATATTACAATTACAGTAATTCTCTATTGACTGTATAACATAAAAGTTTTTTTTTATGATTAGGTCGGCAAACAAGCGTAAGGCCCTCCTAATGGTAAGCGTTTACTGTAGCTTATTGTGTGGACATAGCTGACGGCTACAACACCAGAATCTTCACAAGCCTGTTGCCGACACTATCCCCGAGCCTCCCCAAGAGTTCTGGTCAACTTACTCACCACTGGAACACTCCACTCCACATACACTCACTACTTGATAACAGTATTCTTAGTTTGTACTTTCCCAGTCGAGCTGCTCCATATTTTGAGCAGGATATTTCCTGCTGTGCCCTACCTCAATAAGTATTTTCAATGAAGTTATTAGTTAGACATTAATTTTGATTCATTAGGGCGCCCGTGCACATCGTGACCGGCTCCGCTGGCTGCCAGGAAGGCCGCGACCACTTCCGACGTGAGCTGACAGTTTATTATCACTATTCTTAACGCCTAGGTCATTTAATAAACAGAATAGTTATAAGTACCTACTCTAATGAGGTCAACAATAACAATAAATCGGGCAAGTGCGAGTCGGACTCGCGCACGAAGGGTTCCGTACTACACTAAATACAAGTAAATCTGTAAAATATTTATTTAATTGTGACGCTATCTATGCCGCTATTAGAAAACTATTATTAGTCTATTGACGAAGTTTTCCTAATTTCTGATAGATGGCGTTTTAGACTAATAAAAAACAAAAATAATTATCGCCCCCCTTAAATATTTATATTAGTATTTGTTGTTATAGCGGCAAGAGAAATACATAATTTGTGAAAATTTCAACTGTCTAGCTATCGCCGCTCTTGAGATACAGCCTGGTGACAGACAGATGGACGGACGAATCGACGGACAGCGAAGTCTTAGTAATAGGGTCCCGTTTTTACCCTTTGGGTACGGAACCCTGATACTTGAAATGGATTTTCAACTTCATTTCTTAATAATTAATCTTCATTTCTAATAATTAGGGACCAAAATGAACGTCATTTATTTAACTATTGTAATAATTGTATAATGTTAAAAATAAAGTTATTATTTGTGATTAAAAAATATCGACAAGTTTAGACGTAATTTAAATCTTGTTTTTAACTCTATAGATAGGTTAGATATTAGGGTTATCTATATACTCTATATATAGATAACCCTATGGAAAAAAGATCATAAACCTCTGAATTAAGAACATGGGCAAATGCATGCAGTCCAAATTTTCATAGGTACCTACAGTCAATCGGGGTAACTTTGACACATCATTTCTATATTTTTTTAACTAACTTTGACAATGTTGAATATGAGACAAAAGAGTTAATTTAATAGATGCTCTCGGGTTGGTTTTCATACTCTCAAGTTATTTAATGTCTATAAAAATCATGGTAATATGTATCAAAAATTGGCAATTTTTTGTTTTAATCTAAGCTCGAGAGCATAGAAATTGTACACCTCTACATTATCATTTTGACCGCAAATATTTAAAATTATCTCTGTATCGAAAATTAAACATATTAAAAGTTTTAATATGTTTTAACATACTTTGATAGTGGCAAAATTTTCGAGTTATCTTATCTCTCTATCTAAAAGTTTTCCACTGAAAAAAATACAAAAATTGCGCGCGGAATTTTTAGCAAGTTTCTGACATCAACTTCGTTTAACAAGTTTCTTCAACAACAGTTTCTTTTTTTTTTCAGAGTTCATTTACCAAGTTTGTTAAGTAAACAAATTTTATAAATTTAACTTTATGCACTATGTGGACCACGTAAAAATCAAAAAATAATTTTGCGATTTGACTGTCAAAGTTACCTGGTCAATCAAAGTTATTGTACCCTGATTGACTGTACCGAGTTACAAAAGGTAGGATATGCGATCTATGAGAATTAGGTCTGCATATCCCTGCTCCAAGTTCCAAATAAAAAACAATGGCTTATAATTGAAGTTAATCTAAACTATTGTGTGTACAGTGTAGGTATTCCAAAATTTTCATATAATACAATTTTTATCTGTTTTTATCTGGGCTATCTGGAATTCTGGATTCCGAATAGCCTATTTGGTTTAGGTAGGTACAATAACTTCCCATACAATCATCGTTTTTTATTTGGAACTTTCAGCAGGAATCGTTTATGAGATTTATTCCATATGGTAGTTTGTTGTCATTAAAAAATATGAAATAAAAAAGCTCCATCGTATATTTTCAGGTAATGCGTTCAAGTGGTCAGCGTTCCGATCGCAAGACTTCGGCTACACGCGGTTCAAAGCTTATAACAAGACTCACATTAATATTGAACAAGTTAGTGTATGTTTACCTTCTATAAGTTATATTCAAACAAACTGTACTAATCTATACTAATATTATAAAGAGGTAAAGTTTATAACTTTGTTTGTATATACGGGGTAATCTTCGCAAATACTGATCCGATCATGAAAATTCTTTCGCTAACAGAAAGCTACACTATTCAGGAGTGACAAGATAAAAGGAAAAAGATAAAAATATATAAATATTTTAAATCAGCAGGATTTGAACCTGCGCCCTCTGACGTGCCGTGTCAACAATTCAATCTAATCAAGCATTATTATTTGCCTTAGAAATTAATTGGTGATTTTAAAACATTTATATTTATCTGATTTGCTGAAAATAGTGAGAGTGTATTGGAACATATCAAATTTCACCGTACCCTTCTTATGTGAAATGGATTATAACGCCCAAAGAAGTGGGCACGGGTCGGCTAGTAAGTAATATGGTTAGACTGTCTAACCATACTAGTACATGAGCAGACAGCGAACTCGCCTGTCTAACTTAGACAGGCGAGTTCGCTGTCTGCTCATGGGGAATGTATTATGGACTATGGTTTATGGACCATATTTTCTATGGTTTATGGTTTTCTAGTTTTTTCCTCTAGTTTTCGGGCCCCCAAAAAATCTAGTAGGTAATATTTTACTAACCAATGTTTAATATAAATTATTCAAAAATACGTATAAATAAAGGGTGGGGTATGGATGTATTTAGTATCTAAAATCTGAAATTATATTATGAAACTATTTTCAACCATATTATATAGGATTTTGGCGCCTCTAGATGGATTTTTAACTGCATCTGTTCAAAATACTCAGAAGAGGTATCTACATACAAAACACTACATAGTAACTCGTTATAATTTCGTTTCACTTCACACATTTCGTTATACACACAAAAATTATTATATTTTTCAGATATCAGTGGATCTCGACGGGGAGGTCATCGACTCGTTTTGGCTCGTTAAGAATAAAACAAGTAATTTTTGACGTAAATTCAAATTGTATGCAAAATAACATATAAATGTGTTTTAGTTTTGATCGAAATAAACTTATCCTAAGTTCGTAATTACGATTATTAATTTATTTTAGAGTAATAATCTTCACGAAAAAAACTTTAATTTTTCATCATCTGCGCAAGTATTCTGTAACATATTATATCAATCAATCAGTCACATCAGGCTATCGCAGTCCACTGCTGGACACAGGCCTCCCCAAGTTCGCGCCAGAAACATAGGTAGGCATTTATTGTGGTATATATATTCATTTTTACTTTTGACTGGTGACTGGGCGTTTGTCTCCCAAAGTTCTCACGCCATGAAGAGCACTTGTAAGCCGTCGGTCCTGGTTGTAATTTTGTAGTGGAAATTGTAGTGGAATGTTTTTAGTGTTCCAAGTATTTACTTTTGCTCGGCAGTCCAACTCATTGCCAGTAAAATGTGTGTTAACCACTGAACAGAAAAGGGTTAAAAAAAAAACAATTTCAAAAATTATTCATTCTTATTAAAGAATGAGGTACTTAGTAGTTTACTAATTAAGGGAATAGTTATAAGTGATAGAGGGGTTCCGGGAAGGATAAGTATTAAAAAAATTTGAATCGACTGTTAGGCGGTACAAAGTTTGCCGTGTCAGCTAGTATGAAATAAATACAACTTTTTGAACCACAGTTTATGAATAGAAGTATCTGACAAATAATGTGGGCTATAGTGTTGTCACTTGTCAGATACTTTTATTAGCAACTGGTCAATCTGGCAGTTCTACAACTAACCCAAAACTCCTCATAATTATTTACAAAGTAAGTTTCATTTTAAAGACATAATCAAACATATAATCCATTTCAGATAAGAAGGGTACGGTGACATTTGATATGTTCCAATACACTCTTACTATTTTCAGCAAATCAGATAAATATAAATGTTTAAAAATCACCAATTAATTTCTAAGGCAAATAGTAATGCTTGATTAGATTGAATTGTATTTAATAATACGCAATATATTGCGTTTTTACATTTTAAACAAATTAAAAAAAGGTACAGAAAAAATAATAACCTAAAATTAGAGGCATGAGACGAAACGTTTAATGGAGGTATAGGGATTGACACGTAAACGTAGTAATCGATAAAAACAAATAATCGTAACGGCCATCTTGTTAATCGAGTCAACTCACTTATTGTTATAGTTGTATTTGAAGTTGTTTTATTGTTATTATACTTGTATTTGTTGCCGTTTTATTCTTGTTAAGTTCTATTATTCTGTTGTTCTATTTTTTGTTAGTTATTCCACTTTGTGTGTGTGTTTTGTTCTGCAAAATGCCGAAAAGAACAAAGAAAATCGTTTTAAACAGTCAAGCCCGAAAGTTGGTTGTCCGCTTTCGCGAATACGAAAATTAATTTTTAATAAGTAACTTAAAAGTAATTTTTTGTAATCGATTAAAGGATAACCGCAATTGTATGCGATAATCGAATCACATAAAATTAGTTATGCATGGTCACCTCACTAAAGAGTTAATTTGACATGTGTCACCGTACCCTTCTTAGGTGAAATGGAGTATAATTAACAACAAAAGTAACAAGTTTTTTGTCAAAGAACAATCATCAAATCATTATCTCCTCTTATTTTTAACTTTGAAATAGTTTTGTACAATATATTTGACATTGTGTTGTATGTTCAGATTTTGTTTGTATTTCTTTTTGACTCCGTTGAGCACCGCGGGTTTCTTACGTTGCCTATTTCTCGGCTTATTTGAACCTATTTCTAATAGTAATCGTCTGAGAAAACTTTTCTCATCCATACTATCAAATATCTCTGACGCTTTGCGAAAATGGGATATGATATCCTGAGCTAGTCTTGGATGTACGGAAACAGCACAGTTTCTGTTGTGCTCAAAGGGATCTTGCACACACATACATGTGTCCAATCTTATAGGTTTGCATTCACTATTACTACTACTAACATTTATCTTATAAAGTTGAAATTCCAATGGAACTGATTCAACCTTCGAAAACAGATCTCTCTCAACTGGTTTTCCAATATACGGAGATATGATAAGCTTTTCAAAATTAAATGTACTGTAGTATTTAAAGAATCCTCCCAGCAACTGGTATAGTGTTTCATTAATTTGACTAAATTGATACTCCTCACAGAAAGCTGCGTTCCAACAATCTACAAAGTGTTCATCGACCTTCTCTTGCAAATGCATCACTGATGGCAGAATATTCTTTTGTTGTAAATAAAATACAACAAGTAACGTTAGACAGTAGTTTGACATCATATTGAGACCGGCTAAATTATGAATTTTCGCCCAGTATTTGACTAAAATAGCTAGATATAGTATCTTTTGGTCTGATAGGAAATAATTAATTAATGCACTGTTGCACACACCAGCCATACTAGTAAAGTTAACGTCGCAAAATCTCCTCGTTGGTGTGTGGTAAAATTTAACTAAGGGTATTTTTGCATTTATTAGTGAAAATAATTCCTGGTAAATCTGCGGTCTCTGTCTCAATATATTCCTAGCTTGTATAACAAACGGCTGATCCGGTGGATAGAACCAGCTCGGAAGCTCTACGTAGCAATCAATATCACTTGTCTTTATTCCTAATCCAGTGATTATTGAGCCAAAGCCGTGAACTTTACAACCTGAAATAATAACATTTATATTATATATAAATAGAAAAGAATAGCCGAAATGTATGTACGTGCGTAGCACCTGACTTCACCAAAATGGATTTTTTTGTGTTCGTTATTGAGAAACCGGGTATGAAGTAAAAGAGAATTATAATATTATAATACATATATATACACGAAAAAATTCAGCAATGACAATTACATCTCAAAGATTTTTTTTTGCTGTTGAATACCAGACAACATTTATTATTTTAAACTTTGAAATTTTGACCCTTTGGAAGACACTTCTGTGGGGTCAGCTACTTAAGAATAAATTCCTTCTTGTTACTCTCATGAATAGACCCAGTGTTGGCGCATCTGTCACAGCACTGGTTTGTGGCTGTTGTGCTGGTGGTTGCGGGTTCGATCCCCGCACATAACAAACATTTGGATTGGACATACAGATGTTTACTGTGGTCTGGGTGTTTGTGCAGTCCTTGTGGGTCTGCCCACGTGCCTCGGAGAGCACGTTAAACCATCGGTTCCGGGTATTATCATGTAGACCTGATAGCGATTCTTACTCAAAGTAGGAATATATCCGCCAACCCGTTTTGGAGCAGCATGATGGATTAAGCTCTGATCCTTCTCCTACATGGGGTAAGAGGCCTATGGCCATCAGTGGGATATTACAGGCTGAAGCATGTTAATCTATTACCTGGCCACACAATGCTGAGAGATTGGTGCAAATCATCAAATAACAACTGCAGAGTCTCCACCTCTTGCCTCGTGAGTCGAACATATTGCATTATTTCCTCCACTTGTTGATGGAAATCACCGGCAAAAGTTAGTCTTGATATGTCACATATATCACCTATAAGTTTTATTAAAATAAAAATCAATACTAGTTTATATAGAGGATTATTTAACTTTGTACATTTTTGAGGACAATATTGTGACGTAGAATAAATTCTGAAGTTAAATTTAATTAGTTTTAATAATTCTGAGTTCTCTGTCAAGTATACTGAGTGTATCTACATGACAATAACAATTGAAACATTATGTACACAAACATCCGAAAATTTAAATTATTAATTACAAGTATGTTAAAGTAAAGGGAAATTTAGGTATTATTTTATTTTTTAAATAATAAAATTACACAATCAAGCAGTTACTAAGATTTAACAGACAAGAATTGAATATTTTCTATTGACATAATGACCACTTGAATCTTGATAAATCCATTTAAAACTTGATCCTGTAGCTTAGTTAATTCCTAAATAATCATACATTCATTTTATTTTTTGAAAATTATTACCGTTTGAGTCCATCGCCTTGCTGGTATGAGGACTATGAGGTATTACTCTATTACTATTATATTGAACTTAGAGCATACGCAAGTGCTTTCAAACGTTTTGAATCTTATTAAATATGTACACGGAAACGGTTAGTATGCTAATATTCTGTTTATGATTTTTAAGATTCACATTGTAGAAAATAAAAATAAAGCATTAAACGTAAAGGTTCAATAAGAAATAATGAAACCACAACATGAGGTCAAGCGTCAAGAGCACGGGAACCAGTGACCAGTGTTGCCAACTTTATTTTTCAGAAGATCGGACAATATCCTAGAAAAGATCGTATTTTGCCTATATTTCAAGGAAAAAAATCGTACGTAATGAAATTTCAATAAAACAACGTAAATAATTTTAAAACGGAATGCTATTATAATTTTGATTCAATATTTATCATTTAAGGAACGAATCAACATTTGGCGCCCAACGTAAATTCTCTAATCTCTAATATTTATAATTGTTTGTTTGTTCGTAAATTATTTTAGATTATTTTTTTTTTCTTATTCCTGGCTCGTGGTTTCTCTGGGTTCGGAAATGACTTGTCTGTGTGTCTTTATATGTTTTGTGTATTGTGATAAAATTGTTACTCTTTATTTTTGTTAATTAAATTTTACTACTGTTTCGTTTAGGTTGTGTATTTATAGTGTTTAAAATATAAATTTAAAATTTAAAGTTAAAATTTCATGTTAATATTCAAAGTTTTATTTAAATTTAAAAGTTTGTACGAGCATAGTCGAGGTTTTTTCATTGTTAATCGATTCTTTGTTAAAATTTTCAGTTTACCTACTTTTGTATTAATTATTTCTTACTCAATAATTTTGCCGTAACTAAATATTTTTAACTATTCTGTATTAACGAATATTTTTGAATACTTTGTACATCTTTATAATATTTTAACATTCATTTAAATCGAACTTTTTTTTTTTGTTGTACTTTTGTTTCGTTTGGAATTGTAATTGTACTACAATGACTCACCGTATTAAGTTCAATATCTTGCTTATGTTTAAATTAGTTTTGTTTTTTAATGAATCGGTTTTACTTTTAATATCGATATTAGTTTTTATAAATAGGTAGATGTTGGAATTTTAACTATGTTACCGTCAGAGGGAATTTTGGTCAGCTCGAAGTATGGCTAGTTTTATAGTTTTTTTTAGTCAGTTTCTAATTAAATTTAAATCTTTATAGATTTGATATTTTATAATGATTAATTAATATATTTAAATAGTAGTTCTTTTTCTAAAATTATAAATTTTTACTCGTATTCCAATCAGCGACGGGTGATGATCGTTTTTTATTATTTTGTGCATTTATGTGTACATGACTTATAATAGTTGTGTGGTGGGTACATCTCTAATTGTACTCATGTGGATTTAATTGTTGGGTCATTCCACTGAGCAATGACTTGACTAGTGGTGTGTTGGGTACATCTCTAATGTACTCATTGTGTTGTTTTATGAGGTTATTCCACTGAGCAATAACTCGTATTATTTTATTAAAGCCTACGCCTTATCTTTGGAACGGGTGGCGATTCCATATGTGTATTTAATAAAGCCTACGCCTTTATCTCTGGGACGGGTGGCGATCCCAAGTACCTATTTATTTTTGTTATGCGCATTTTAAAAAAGCCTACATCATGGAATACGTACTTATTTGCTTGTTGCGTAATTAGTAGCTGTTGAGTAGTGTTCTTTTATAGATCGTTACTCTGTGTGTTAGGGCGTTTGTCTAAGTCGATTAACGCACATTGTTAGGTGAAGTTCAGGATGTTGAATGTTAGTGATGTATGTTGGGATGTATGACAGTGTTGCAGTTTACTATGATAGCATATAGTGCAATTTAGTATTTTTACTAACTCGCAATTTAATTTATTTTTCTCTTAGTGTTTTAATACATATTAATAATATATCAAAAATTTTTTTCTTGTTTAGTTATTATTAACTTAAAATTTTTTCTCTTAGACTGTGTAATTATTAAAATATTTCACTTGAATTCAATTTTTTCCTCTTTTCTCTGTGAGCTGAACCAAAGTTTTTTTTCTAGATTTTTAGAGTCTTCGGAATTTTGTCTAGAGACGCAAAATTCTTCTCTGACGGGGGGGGGGGGGGGTATTGTAACATATATATATATATTGCGATTCAATTATTGAATTTATGCCTAGCGACGGGTCGTGGTTCGTGAAGTATTTTCGTTAAGAGGTCCGTGTTATGGGCGTGGGACGTGAGGAGGGCTTCGGTCTTCGTTTATAAGCAGCTGTCGCGGATGGCTCGGTCATTTCATTCGTCCGCCTTGCTTCAATTCCTTTGGTTACGTAGTCTCTTTAGTGGGTGAGTTGTTGAAGTACAAACCTTTGTTAAGCTTTTCTGTGTGTAATCTAAATTTAATTTGTTTAAGTAAATTTAAAGAAAGTTATTGGATTTTTTTTTTGTGTCTGTGTAGTTTATATAGCAGTTTGCTCATAATATTTGTCGCGTAATGTTAACGTGTCCTTGTCTATAATGGGCCGTTTCCGTTGTCAACCCGGAGTGAGTGGAGGGTTGGCTTCGGAAGGGCTCACCGTTTTGGGTGTGTCCTTTCAGGGTCGTTGGCGTGGCGTCTGGCGGTCGGCGTGAAGGTCGAGACAACCACGTGGCGTTACTATCGGGCCAGGGGCCCCACATAACCAGTTGAATCAGCCCCCCAGGCACCCCTCTCTCGGGACCTGGGTGGGAGCGACGGACGGCAGGAGACCAGCCCTATTTTTTCGGCCCTGGAGGCATCGGGAAGCAGCGCCCGGCCACGTGGCGAGCCCGGCGTTTCGGAGAGAGAGCCGTGGGCCGTCGGACTCACCCAAGGACGCAGCTAAGTTTTAATTCACTCTCCACGCCACTAGGCAGGAATAAGCCACTTTTTGTTTTGTTTTAATAAATTGTTGAATAGTAATAATTTTGTTTTCTTTTCTCTGAATCTAAATTTAATTTAAGAAATTCGTAGATTAATTTTCTCTTCTCTTACTTATGATCTCGGGTTGGAATGGTGGGCATCTCTCTAATCCCATAAACCATTTTTTAACACTCGCTTCAAATATTTTTTTATTTTTTTATTTTTAGATATGAGAAAAGTTACATAGGTATATTCTCAAACTCAGATGAAACCGTGATTAGGTGTCATTTCCCTAGATATATAGATTAGTCCAGTCAAATTACGGCTGAAAATGGGTTAAAAAAACATAAAATACCGCAGTTTGGGCATTATGAAGGGTCGATAAAGGTCGGGTGTATTCTGAGCAAAAATTCTAATTGGAGGGGTTCTCCGAAGGTCAGCTCAAGGTAATTTAGATGAAAACGCGTTCAATTCGATATCTCGAGAATGGTTAGTGTTAGGCAAAATTTTTCAAATTTTTCCCAATTTTTCATTTTTCGCCATTTTCTCCCCAACCGTTCAATTTTATGAAAGGAGGATGGGCAAAAATGTATGGAGCTTGGTCCAAAAAATTTTTTTTCTGCCCCCAGGGTTGGCACTACCGCCGTTTGGCACATCACGTACGTTTATCTCTGCGAGTTGAACCTCATTGAATTCTAACCTGTAGTTGCTGAGTTATACTACAGTTAATAAAATTATAAAAATGCATACTAAATAAAAAAATAAAATAATTCTTATCATATACTTGACTTTGACTAAATATTTTATACAACGGGGATATTCCTTTAGATTTAAATGATGGTGTGCGAGAAAATCGTTCTTATTAATTTGGTGACTTTATTTAAACCAAAAAATCAAGCCCGCTCAGGTAGTGCTACCGGGTGGGTACCAGTGGTTTCTGGGATGGGCACGATATGACGCCGTTAGTCATCCTGTAGCATTTTTAGACTCTGTTATTGTAGATGATGAAAATATATAATAACTGAAATAAAAATAAATAAAAATGTTTGCGTTTTAATGTAGGTACTCATCTACCAAATTCGTACCTACTTTCGGATCTTTTTTATTCATTATTTCTTTTTCTGTAGGTTGGATTGTTACAATTCCATATAAAGAAATGGTCCGTATATAAAACTCTTTTGAATGCACTACGTGCCAACCCTAGGGACAGACTTTTGTATCTTTGGGCCAATTTGCCCAGTCTCCTTTATAATTTCCTTTAATTATGAACAACTTTTTCCTAAAACTTTTTTCTAACACCAATATTTTTGGAGTCAATTCTAGTCAAATTTCGCAATTTGACTGGACTATTTAAAATCTCGAATTTTTATACGGATACAAGTTGTCCTCTCCTCTAATGCCAACAATTTGAACAATTCTCGAGTTTAGTTTATATTGAAATCGTTTCTTTTCCGATTATGTATGTATAATTTGACATTTTCAGTACTTTTAGTTGCTTTCAGCACTAACAGTAATCCATTTCTATAATAATGTATAGTTCGCGTCATGTAAAAAGAACGCTAGTCTTCAGGTCGCAGAAACGATTTATCGGTCTAACCGATGGTATGAGGTAGGGGAGGGGCGGGTGTATCACTCGCCGCATGCTTGCCGGTGTGCCATTGGTTGGACAGTTCGACGCCGACTCAAAATCGCTCGCGCACAAAAGTTAATTACGAAATAGTTTTACATACGGAAGTGAGAAAAATTATTTATAACGTATATTGTTTTATGAAGAGAGAGGCTGATAATAATGCATCGACAGGGAAAACCTGTTCAAGATACGGTACAGCAGACCTAACCTGACAGTGGGTATCTCGTGTGAGCTGTCTTGCACGCATCGAAACCCAAAAGACGTTGCTTTCGCCATCAGTGAGGTGTACGACGTGATCTACAGCTCGAGTCCGATCATCCACTCCCTGCGCATGGAAGGATTCACCGGCTCACGAATCCCAGTAAAACAGGACCGGACCCTGTACCTGACTTTCACGCAAGAGGAGAAGAAGGCGTTGTTGAGTCGGGGATACGGTGCCGGGGAGGGTTCGAGAATCATGACCATCCACGAGGCGCAGGGACAGACAAGTGAAAATGTCATTGTCGTCCAGACAAGGGCAGAGAGGCTCAGTATCCACGATAGTGTCTCGCATGCGGTGGTCGCTGTGACTAGACACACAAACACCTGTGTCTATTACAGTGACAACAAGGACGACGCGGTCGGTCATTTTGTCGGAAGGGCGGTGGAGGCAAACAGTAAGCAGATCCTCGAGCACAGCCTCAAAATGGCAATCCATAATAGGGATGCCGTCGTTATTGAGGATGTGCTCGCGAAGCTGGCAGCGGATGCTGTTTAGGACATGGTGAAATGAGATTTAAAAAAAAATTAATTTGAAATAGTATTAAGAAAATGTATAGTATAGCATGTTTTAAGCATTATAAAAAAAAAACCGTCAGCGTCGGACCACGTCCTAGTTTTACTAGGCAGTCACAGGACTGTCGATTTGTAGTCATATTGCCTGTAATATTATAATTATAATGCATGTTTATCAAAAGGCATAGGCATTTTGAGCCCGTGGAAGTAAATTCTAAAAAAAAAAAAAAGTTGGGGCGAGCGTTGGTAGTTGGCCGTCTCGTGTCGGTTTTATCAAACGAATCTGCGCCAACGCTCGCGATCCGTCCACACGTTGGCGCGTTGCTCAGTTCTGTTGCAAGTTTCAAGTTTGCGAGTGCGTACGTCGAGCGAGAATGGCTTCCTCATCCACGAAATGGCCACCGGCATGGAAAAATGAAAGGGTCATAGAATTTATTGGACTTTTGATAAAGTTCAATAAATTCTATGACTTTTTCATATCCAATAATATGGGACGCAACTCGAAAGGATCATAAAAATAAAAATTTATTAGCTGATGCATGGCGCACTATTCAACAGAATATGCGAATAAATTTCTCAATTGAAGATTTAAAAAAAAAGCGAGAATCATTAATGAGCACATATCGCCTTTACAGAAAAAAATTAGTGACTAGTGACTACTCGATCGTTGTCGTGGTTTTTATTTTTTCTCAGTAACAAATATAAATGTGTACTCAGTACTATAAAAGCGCTCAGAGCAGTTTCGATTTCTCTATCGGACATCTTCACATTGGCCCTGACGGGACAGAACTTGTTTATTAGCCAACGGTTAGGACCGTCGGTTAGGATACGTCAAATCGCTACATGAGCTCGCGCGTCACTGTGGCCTCCGCCGCCGCAACCGCCTCCGCGCTCGCCACCGCGCATGCAGTGTGGACGCACGCAACGTGTGTACGCCTCTCCGAATTTGCAGTCCAACGTTGGTACGAGCGTTGGGGCCAACGTGTGGAGCCGGCCTGAAGTTTGATTGACACTTGACAGCAACACAATGCTGCCACTAATTACCTATTCCTCTTTGAGGCAGGGCTGCCAGATGTACTCGGACTAAGAATCAATCAGATGTACTCGGACTAAGAATCCTTTGATTCTTAGTCCGAGCAGATGTAGGATTTAAATCGTACTCATACGATTTTTGGCATTTTTACTTATGTACGATCGCTAGACAAAGATCGTACGCAAAATGTACGATTTTTTTATACCTGGAAACATTTCATAATAAAACAAACGTCATCCACCGGCAAGCATGAATTTTGGGGAATTCACCAACTACCTAATGCGTAACTGTTATACTTGAATGAAGACTCTTTAAACAACCATGTAAAGGCTGTATTTGTTTGCATTCTTACGAAACTCTCTTTAGGTAATAATTGCGACTTTCAAAAACCTAATATTTTGGATAAAATTTATTTGACTATGAATACCGACGAGTTCCGGGGCATCATCAAAAAACAATTTGAAAATTATAAAATACTGGCTCAATTTGCTTTAAATTTGTTATGTTTGCCCTATTTTAGTGCATATTGTGAACGAGCATTCAGCCAAGTTAATTTAATCAAAACAAAACTCACAAACAGTTTATCCAATGGTACACTTAAGGGCACATTATTAGCCAAGCAAATTAATAAGAAGGAACAAAAATTGTACGAAGCCAAAAAATTATTTTGTTAAAAAATATGACCTCAGAAAATTTGTATAATCTAACAAATAGTTTTATTGCATTTATTTTCTAAAACTAAACGAATTTTGATAATTTAAAATAAGAACTTAGTACTTAAAAGGCTGTACGATCTTTTTATTTCAAAACTTCCTTGGCATACGATTATTTTGTATAAGGCCGGCTCCACACGTTGGCCCCAACGCTCGTACCAACGTTGGACTGCAAATTCGGAGAGCCGTACACACGTTGGCTATCAAACTAGTTCTGTCCCGTCAGGGCCAATGTGAAGATGTCCGATATAGAAATCGAAATTGCTCTGAGCGCTTTTATAGTACTGAGTGCACATTTATATTTGTTACTGGGAAAAAATAAAAATCCACGTCAAAGATCGAGTACAGTCACTAATTTTTTTTTCTGTAAAGGCGATATGTGATTGAGATTGAGAAATTCATTCCCATATTCTGTTGAATGGTGCGCCATGCATCAGCTAATAAATTTTTATTTTTATGATCCTTTCGAGTAGCATTCCATATTATTGGATGTGAAAAAGTCATGGAATTTATTGAACTTTATCAAAAATTCAATAAATTCTATGATTTTTTCATTTGTCCATGCCGGTGGCGATTTTGTGGATGAGGAAGCCATTCTCGCTCGACGTACGCACTCGCTGCGTGTTGCAACAGAACTGAGCAACGCGCCAACGTGTGGACGGATCGCGAGCGTTGGCGCAGATTCCTTTGATAAAACCGACACGAGCCGGCCAACTACCAACGCTCGCCCCAACGTTGGGACGGATGCCATTTTCTAGATCCACACGTTGGACGAGTAGCGTTGGGGCCAACGTGTGGAGCCGGGGTAATAGTTGGCGTACGATCACAATTTTTTTGCATCTGGCAGCCCTGCTTTGAGGTGAAATAGCTAGTATTAAATAGTAGTCTATGCATAGAGAATAGTGTGAAATAGTTAATAGATAATAACAAGACAATTTGTAATTTGTATCATTGGATTCATTGGTATTCATTTGGTATTCCTCCGTAATAATTGTAATGGTCTGCACCTGCAGTTTTCATATTCAGTGTGACTTGTAAAAGCATTTTCATTAAACTGCACAGAAACAAATAAAAAGTATATAACTACACAAAAATAATGCCAAATGCTATCTTTCTTGACATTTAAATTTCTATCAATCTTGAATCGGTGTCGTGGTATCGTGTTTAAATTTCTACATACCTAAAAGTTAACATATTGAATAAATGAAAATGTTTAAATTAGTAATGGAATGTTTCTTTTCTCCTCGCTTATTCAGAATCTACGGACAAGGTCTGGACGTGGTAAGTAAATATTTTTTTGATAACAAATTAAGTTGATACATTACAGTAACTTAATTGCCCTCTTCGTATAAATTGCTTTGGTTAAAATTTAGACTGTGGACCGTCGATTTTTGGGGGTTTGAGGGATGCGGGGGGGAGGGGGAGGGGTGGGCTACCCACCAGTACCACTCCCACATACCAGAAACCCATAGTTATGGAGATATCCACGGTTAAAGTTTTAAGATTAGAAGAAGAATTTAGATCGTTTGGCACGAATTTAAGGGCGAGAGTGGGAGGAGGGAGGTAGCGGCGGTCCCCCTAAACCCCCACATACCACTCACGATACAAGGTAATGCGCCGTTCTTGAAAAACATAGAAAAAATGAATCTCATAGACCTAACCTCGAAATTTGACAGTTGATCGGTATAAATTCATTCCGTGACGGCTCCGGCGCTTCGGAAGGGCAGCCCTTTCGCCCTTGCGTAACAAAACGCAGACACCCACGCTCGCCTCCGCAGCCTCGGCATGCTGGTCGCCTTCGGCGACCAGCCTCGGCCTCTCCGGCTCGCCCGGGTGTCTGTGTTTCGTTACAGCGGGCGAGGTCTGCCCTCCCTCCGCGCCTCCGGCTTTTACAAAACACTCTAGGGGTAAGACAGACCAAGACCACGTGGATAGTGGGGTGCTCCGATTCGGTTTTGGGTATTTTTCGGACTTAAAAAAAAAATAACCCTAACCTATCTAACTTCAAAATTAGACTGTTTATCCACATAATTTCGTTACAAAAAAATACCCTAACCTATTTAACTTCAAAATTTATAATGTGACCGTAAATAAGCAGAAAAAATATGAAGATCTAAATCGACGGTCCATAATCTAAATTTTAGCCATTGCTTTATTTAAAGTACATATGATTCTTATAAAATTTTACAAATTTATTTATAATAGTGCATATTTACATACACATGAGTTTTATGCAAATTTTTTAAATTGAGCGATAGTACTAGTTATTGATTTTCACCCCGGGCTTCCCAACACACTCATAGGTGATCAATACAATAGGACCTTGGCCATGCGACACAGAGGCCAGAAAACAACAGTATTATTGAATATATATTTAAAACATAACATTCTTAAAATTAATTACCATCAATCTGGGTAACTTAAGCCTTCAATATAACATTGGCTCAAAATTTTAGTTGCGTGTTTACATTTTTTTTCACTTTAATTTTATTTATTTTAAACAAGTTTTGTAAACAACGAGTTAAGTGTATCTTCGTTAAAGCTCAGATTCCTTCAAACAATTGAAATCTGTTATTGTTTAGACGTCAGTCGGTTTTTGTGTTGTTTGAACTTCGCGCTTTGTTAAGAAAGCGCCAAAAAGTTGTCTGCTATGTTGCTGTTTGAAATCTTACTGAGGTAAGTGTTATTTTGAATTAACTAATATGTGCCTATCTTTGATTTCATTTAAAATTTACGAAGTTAGTCAGCTTATTCCAATTATATTGCTATAAAAACCGAACAGGTGAATTATTACCGGTGAATTAGGGTAACTTAAGCCTGGGCCAAAGTTACTGCGATTTTGATTTTTTCATTAGTTATATGTTTGATTCCAAACTCAACTCATTTATTGCAGCCTCTTGACGTTGCTTACTTTAGTTCCTTAAAAAAATGGCGATCTGTTTTAAGTGACTGGAGAAACACGAGACGCGGAAAAGTTGCAGCTGCACCTGATGCTGCCAAAGAACATCTTTGCTGCATTATCAAAAAAGACTGGATTTAGGGGGTGATACTGCGGGACAAAACATAAGAGCAGGATTTAAAGCAACTGGATTGTATCATTGTGATGTCAATGTACCATTAAATAAACTCCCTGACTACGGCAAGCCAATAGACGATATAAGAGAATGTTGTAGAAAGTTTTAAAAGATATATAGATGACTTATTATGAAACAATGACTTGGGTGTCAAGCAAACTCAAAAGTTCCAGATAGGTAGAAGAAATTCAAAAGTATATTGTCCAACGGGAACAATCTAAGAACAAACCTAAAACTTATACTAAGAAAAGGGGGCGGTCTATTGGTTCCAAAAACAGTCAAACAAAGAGAAGAAAAAAACAAGCAACCAAACGAATGAATCGAATGATCCACAACCGTCAGGAAGTGGGATGGAAAACTGTGTGAATGCTGCTAATGGAAATAAAAACATGGAGAAACAAGACGACGACGAAATCGAAAGTTCTCAAAATGTTGGTAATATTTTAATGAGTGTGAAGAAAGGGCAGAGAAAGCAGATATAACACACGAAGAAGAAATGGTACTAGATATAACACAGGAGGAAATTTGTTCTATAGAGACATACGAAGTAAATGATGGTAGACTGGAACTTAAGATGATTAATGATATGTCAAAGGCTGTGGATCGGTTTTATATAATTAATTTCGAAGGAACACTGTTCTCGGGATGAATAACACAAGTAAATCACCCGAAATATAAGGTATTTGTTATGACAAAGCCTGAAGAAGGCAGAATTAGGCCCAAGAGTGTGCAACTTACTTCAGTAAATGATATAAATAATTATCATAAGAATACTAAATGACACTGATATGCAGAGGAAGAAAGGCTATTTTGGCATAGAAGATGACTTTCTGGCCATGGAATGGGATGACTAATTTTTCAAAGTTTGACCTCATTGTGTATAGGATTAAGTACAATTTTAATTATTTTAATGTTTTCTTCATTTATTAAGCTTTATGGCAAGTCAGGTTCCTAATTACCAACCAAAATAAATAGCTGTTTTGATTTTTCTATGGTAACATTTTGTTTAACCATTTAAGTAATAAAAATTAAAAAAGGTAGGTATCCAAAATTATTGTTTATGGCTCTCAGCTGTGTTTCTCTGGTTTCTTATAGTAAAAATGCCGACTAATGTTAGCTATACACTTTAAATTACATAAAATAGGCAAAAACAGCCTGTTATTGGGACCTGGGCCAATCCAAGCCCAACTCGCAGTGTAACTTTGGCCCAATGGTTTATTGGATTTTTTGCCACTATTTTCCTAAAAATGATAAGCACACGGTTACATTTTCTAAGAGTAGGTTACTTAAAGCCACTATAAAAAGTGTATCTTTCTGAGTAAAGTATTAATTTAAACTTTGGTTTAATTTTTTGTGTGCAAAGTGGGCCAAAGTTAGCCAGATTGTACGTAATGCTTGTAATTAAAAAAATATAACTCCTTTATTCTGAAATTTGAGTTTTGTTTTGAGTGACTGAGTGTGAGTTTGTTGACTGTTTTCGTTTGAGTTTATTCAAGTAGTTTCAAATTATATATAACTAGCCGACCCGCGCCCACTTCGTTAGGCGTTAATTATCTTTGTGATGCAATTATGTTGTGTAGCTCTTAGTACTGTATTATTAGGTTCATTGTTTAGAATTTGACGTATAAAATCGTAATAATATCGTGTATTTATTATTTTAAATTACAGAACCAAATAATTATAAATAAAATGTTGCTCCAACGCCATCTATCAAAAAGCGAAAAAACTTCGTCGTCGGTAGTCTAAAATAAGAGTAAATAAAATTAATAGACTAACAAATAGCGATAGATGGCGTTAGTTTCTCTGTCATTTTGATAATATATTTTAATATGTTTCTTATTTACTGAATTTTTTTGTACAATTACAATAAAATATAGCCTATGTCACTCCTGAATAGTGTAGCTTTTTGTTAGTGAAAGAATTTTCATGATCGAATCAGTATTTGCGAAGATTGCCCCCGATATACAAACAAAGTTATAAACTTTATCTCTTTACTAGCCGACCCGTGCCCACTTCGTAGGGCGTTATAATCCATTTCACATAAGAAGGGTACGGTGAAATTTGATATGTTCCAATACACTCTCACTATTTTCAGCAAATCAGATAAATATAAATGTTTTAAAATCACCAATTAATTTCTAAGGCAAATAATAATGCTTGATTAGATTGAATTGTTGACACGGCACGTCAGAGGGCACAGGTTCAAATCCTGCTGATTTAAAATCTTTATATATTTTTATCTTTTTCCTTTTATCTTGTCACTCCTGAATAGTGTAGCTTTCTGTTAGCGAAAGAATTTTCATGATCGGATCAGTATTTGCGAAGATTACCCCGTATATACAAAGTTATAAACTTTACCTCTTTATAATATTAGTATAGATAATATTAGTATAGATAAAATGATAGAAATTTATTATAGTAATAAATATTGAAAATAAAGTTTGACTGATATGATACATTTCATAATATTTATGAGGAAATACATTTCTAATATACGTTTTATATACAGAAAAATTAATTGTAGCACAGCTTAAACTATAAATTAGCTAGTACTAACTACTATCATAAAAAATATTTAACTCTTAATTTGTGATAAAAACATGTCTCATAAAATGTATTCAATGTACTAAACTTGTCTATTCTAAGATATTACAAAATAATAATAACAATAATTGCTAATTTTGTTGCTTAACAATTTTCTTTTATTGAGCTACTTTTGAGCTTTGTGGAGTAGTATATACTACATATTATCCTCAATTATTTTATATACTCATTTCCTTTTCACATTTTTCCCTGAGTAACTAACATATGGTACATAAGTAATATGTCATATTCTATGTAATGTCTCACAGTACTAACAAAAATCAATTCAACAATCTAAGAACAAAAATTCACTTTCTCCTTGTCTAACTGCTTTTCTTTGTTGTTTTGAATACTTGAAAAAAAAAACTTACTCTTGCCACTCGTCTACTCATTGGACTTCTTTGATAGAAATATTATAATTATGTATGTTGTCTGTGGTATACTAATATATTTAATGTCGACTGTGGCATCTAATTTAAAAACATTATTTGAAAATAAGTGTGATTTATTGTCCCGCCCGCCACCTATAAAACAATTGTTACAAAACGAACATACTTACAAGCACATCTACAAATACATAATGAATAATGGCTGATTTACACGGAGTCAGTGACTGCCGGCAGTTTCCTACGGAGTCAGTGCTGACCTGTCACTGCTATCGTGTAAATTGTTTTCAAGACAGTACAACACTGTCGCGTCAGTACTGACTTCTAAATTCCCGCTCCATATTTTTCGGCGTCAGTCCGCTACCCCAACCACCCACGCTAGCGCAACTGTCACCGTGTAAATGCCGAAGTCAGTCGCTGCCGCGTCAGTGTAGGGTGACCACGCTGCATCATAACAAAATTATATAAAATAAAAATTAATATTTTTTTAAAATTATATAAAATAAAAATCAATATTTTTTTTAAAAAGTAAATAGTCAAATAAAAATTTAAAAAATGTTCTATACCTTCAATGACCCGAATATAAAATTATTTATATCATTTTAAAAAGACAGAAAAGTTTTACTATCATGGCACAATCCATCAAACTAGTTACCATTGTTTTATTTTTCCGTAGATCTTACTCGGTATATTCAAATGATTTTTTTTACAGTATGCTTAAAACTTGTTATACTATTGAAAACAGTCAATATGGTGTGTAAATCAAATTAAAAAAAAATAACTACATTGCCATATTAAAAAAAAATAACTAAAAGATGGAAAATAATAAGTTGTAATAGCTATGCATTCCAATTCAACAAAAAAAAAAATCTTTTAATTAAAATTAATTTATATCTACAAATGAAAATACCCAAAAAAAAGTTTTATTCTACATCTCATAATACTTTTTGTGCATAAATATTAATTTTATACCTCTATTATTCTATATCTCTGACTTTTTCGTTTCGTTTTCGAGAATTCATTTATCCGCACTGACTTTACAGACGTATGTACACCATAAGACTACTGACGTTACCACTGCCATCGTGTAAATTGTCGAAGTCAGTTTTCGGCGCCAGCACTCGTGAGCACTGCCGGCAGTTACTGCCTCCGTATAAATCAGCCATAAAATTAAAACAATTTTATGGAATGTGCTCATAGGCATATTATTACGTATACGAATAATAAGAGTTGACCTAAAGGTTGTAATTACCAGGTCAAAAAATCTCAAAAAAAAAAACATTATATGTCAATTTTGTGTATCATTAATGTAGGGTATCAATATCATTAATGTACACAAAACTAATGCTGTAAATTTTTCAGGGCATTTACGAACCTTTGGGGCCAGAGAATTTTGCCAACAAAATTATATCTACAGTAAGATATTTCTATACTTTAATTCCTGTATGACTGTTTGTTTACTTTAAATTAAATATGTAATAATTGTGTCATATTCTGTCATTGGTGTCCTCTTTTTCAGGCACAAACATTGTTCAATGTTAGTATTTACACATCGCCATTTATTTGTATGTATATTTATAAAAGAGGATTTCTGTCATGGGATGAAGCTCGGTTTCTGACCTGTGCTTTTGGGGGCCTCGGATGCTTTTTAGCATTTTCATACTTAATGAGAGCTATTGGCAGAGCTTGTAATCCCAAGTATGTTGAATTTCTGAATAACATCAATACACCAAGTGACGATCACAGGGCTTACCTCGAAAGAATAAGAAAATACGATTTTGAATTTTATGCTTGGGCTCCTTCATATAAAATGGAGCAAATATCAAGGTGAATAATTCATAGGTATTAGTATACATTTTAATAAAATATGTAAACACCTAAGGTTTACAGATATGTGCAAATATTAAATGTTTTCATTAACTTTTACAGTTCAACATGGCTTGAGAACAAGCTATTTAGCAAATGTGCTAATCCAGATTTACCAAACTATCAGAAAATTACCATACAACTTCTGTCTTATATTGCTATACATACATTTGCTCTACGCCTCATCTATCCAGGCACACTTAGCCTTATCCAGAACATGCTGTGTAAGTTTGTCATGATCATAAACTTTCGTACCTATCTGATTTATAACACAATTTTTCTTTAACAAATTTTATTTTTTCAGGGCTGTCTCTTGCTGAAGGGAGAGCTCACCTTGTTGAAATGTATAATGGAAAAAGAGCTAAGATAATAGCAGCTGATGGCAATGCTATTGATACTATGTTCGTAGATAATAGGCTTGATTCATCAAAAGGAAATATTCTTGTTATTTGTAGTGAGGGAAATTCAGGTTTTTATGAAATTGGAATAATGACTACTCCAATTAAGGCAGGATATTCAGCGCTTGGGTGGAACCATCCAGGATTTGCAGAAAGTACTGTAAGTTATTACGTTGATAAAGTGTAATTTAGACTTTAGGAAATGCAAATAGAAATCCCTATAAGTGTTTGTTATTCCACTACTAACAAGAAATATTCTAAAGCTTTAGATAATATCAGTATTTGGTTTTAGGGTACTCCTTATCCTCGACAAGAACATAATGCTATTGATGCTGTTATACAATATGCCATTAATGAGTTGGAATTTGAGGTTGAAGAAATTGTACTTTTTGGTTGGAGCATTGGAGGTTATGCATCCACCTGGGCAGCTATTAATTACCCAGATATCAGAGGATTGGTGAGCTAGTTTTAGCACATTGAACATTTAAATGAACTACTAAATACATAATTTTTTCTAAAATATTTTGCGAGTAGCAACAGAATTTATTTATCAATAGTTGAGTTGTAGTTCTAATTAAATGTGGAATAAAATTTCTGATTTCACCAATGGAGACCTTAATATTTCATCTATTACTTTATTTTTAGATTTTAGATGCTTGTTTTGATGACCTCTTGCCATTGGCTCAAAACCAAATGCCTAAATCATGGAAATTATTGGTAAAAGAAATTGTACGGTCCTTTGTGAACCTGAATATTGCTGAAATGCTAGAAAAATATCATGGGCCCATACAGTTAGTGCGACGAACTGAAGATGAAGTTATCTGTATAAAGTACATAAAATTTTATCTTACTGAATTTACTTACAGTTTTGATAATTTTGAATTAGGTTTACGCTATTTTAATATTACATATTTTTAGACCAAACCAACTGGCATCAAATCGTGGTAATTTTTTGCTGATTGCAATATTAAAACAAAGACACCCTGAGTTATTTGAAGAGGAGTCAGATAAACCTATAATGGAAATACTGGAGACATGCATTGCTTTATCAGATCAGCAACGTATTGTCATGTCTTGTGGGGAACTGCCTGAAATCAAGCGCAGGATTCTGCCAATGGTGAGATCGTAAAATTAATCTATTATAAAATAAAATATTTATATGCTATTAATATGTATGTAATAGAAGGTTTTACGCCCGAGTCGACCATCAGACCTCGGGGTGAGTGGGCAACGTGAACTAAGAAAGCTTATATGGCTAACAAGGTACAAAGAATTAAACGGAAACACTTTATCCAACTAAGCTCGTAGGGTTATTAAAATAAAATGTAATTTCTCAAGAACTTCTCAACCGCAAACAAAAAAGAGCTGAATGCATAGTGACTACAGAGGAGAGAACAAATTTCAATACCACACAACATAGAACATACTTCCTTGCAAAGTGAGGAACAGTATATCACTCAAATACAAACAGTACTCTACCTACCACCTAACAACACACAACCTACATCCACAGAAAGTTTTACAATTCTTAGAAATATTAGCTGAAACGAAAGACATCCCTGTTAAAGAACATTACTCTTACCTGAAGCTAAAATAAACAAACTTTACAAACCTGATAATATTCTATGCAAAATAAACAACATAATATACGCAACTGCTAAAAAAATTGATTGTAGACAGTAACCAAACTCCGTATGTACCTACAATGACCATAAAAAAATGAGACCCGCATTGGAAGAAACGAATACAAATCAGAATAGAACAACCAAAAAAAAAAAGATTAGGACAACAGATAGAAATAGAAAGAGGCATCAACACAAATAGGAAACACACACACAACACAATAAGGAAAATTAGAGGCAAACTATATACAATACCCAATATACAAAGTGAAAATTATCATAATAAAACAGCTGAAATCATCAAACAAAGAATCAAAGCAATAGCAGGAAGAATAAAAAGATACGAAGAAATAAATACAAAATAGAACAGAATAAATTATTTGCCGAAAACTAACATTGACTATACAGAAGCTTGGGAGGCAATGCCACCAAACACATAAAAATACTGAGTAAAGTAAACGTAGTCAATTTTGCCTTACGTAGAATGCTCAGTTGAAAATCACCGGGATTAGACAAAATTCAAAATTACTACAAATAATACGCGAGACGTACACAAATACTTGGCCTCGCTGTTTACAAATATAGTATCAGGAACAGAGCTGTTAGATTGGTTTACGACAGAAAGTCATAATGGTACCTAAAAATGAAAATACTGAAGACCCGATAATTTTAAGACCTATAGCGTGGTTATCAAATATGTACAAACTTCTTACTTCTATATTAGCGAACGTATTATATGGCCACTGCCATGAGAACAACATAATGTCAGTTAAACAAAGGGAATGTCGTCGCGGAGTTAAGGGTTCTAAAGATGGTCATTAAACCCATATAAGAGGTTTTTTTTTATAATACTAGGTCGGCAAACAAGCTTACGGCTCACTTGATGGTAAGCGATTACCGTAGCTTATAGACGCCTGCAACACCAGAAGCATCGCAAGCGCGTTGTCGACCCTATTCCGAACCCCCCAAGAGCTCTGGTCACCTTACTCACCAACAGGAACACAATACTACTTGAAAACAGTATTATTTAGCTGTGGTCTTCTGTAAGGTCGAGGTACTAACCCCAGTCGGGCTGCTCCAAATTTTGAGCAGGAAATTTCCTGCTGTGCCCTACCTCAGTTAAAAAGTGTTAGGTCAGGGTTAGTCAGGGTTTTCTACACAAGGAATTTTTATTCAAATGGATTAAAAACAGCAGATATCTCCAAGTATCGAATCTTCAATATTTGCAATACAGGACCTAGCAGTTATGACACGACAACACCAATGTGACATAAATAATGAGCCAGTAGAAGGACAGTGGCGACTATGTGCGAGCAAAGATGAGTCCACTCAGCACACAATATCTGGATATAAAAGACTGATAGGGGCCTATTACGTGAAACGACGTAATAACCTTGTCTAGAACCTCATCTGGTATCTGAACCGGCAGCATAAAATAAAGTTTCTAACTTATGGACCTTATGGTGGAAGGAAACGCTTCCAACATTGACATTTTACTTAGACGGCGAAGAATAATGCCAAATGGAACATAAATGCCGTTATGGAACATAATTACGAGACGATGCGTTTATTTAGACCGATATATACATATTATGAAGGTGTTTACCGACCAACAATATAATAGGCAGTTAAAACAATAATTAGTAAGAATGTTTTTTTTTTGTAATTATAATAATGCAATATTATCTTATTGTGTGCTTATTCACTTAAGAGATTGTATATTTATAATTGATTTCTTTTTCTAGATCTCAAGGTATATGCGCGATTTTCGGTCAACACATTGCACACCATTGCCGGAAGATCATTTCACATCGATAATGGAAGTGATTATTAATCGTTAAAATATTTCATCAATTTTGTAGAATATAATATATATTCGCAGCTTTTATTACTACCTACTATTGTAACAGGGAGCTATTATAAACGTATATTATATAAATGTTATCAAAAAAAAATTGCTTTCTTAATACAAGCTATTTAAAATTATATTTATGAAGTAGAAAGTCTTATCACAGTAATAATAATATACTTTAATATAAACAATTAATGTTTAGTGGTATTGCTCATATTGTCATATTCAAATACTATATTGATGTGTAGTTACTCAATTGTTGTCAATACAATCATGTTTAATCAGTGTGGTAATTAAGATACAGTGGATTATCGTCATTAATGTGAATTTTAATGACATAAATGTTTTAATGGTCTAGGGAAAATTAAAGAATACATAAGATAATATTGGACTATAATTTTCTGTGGTGGTGTAACAATAATTTGCTCATTGATATTATCTATTGTGTATTGTTTATGAACCTACCCTCGAAACTTTCAATATTATTTCCAAATTACTATTTACACCTATTACGTAAAATTTCTATTTTAATACAATTTATTGTATGATGGTCATGATATAAGAAAAATAAAGTATTCTACAAATATATTGAATATTATTTACCGCCATAAACGTATGTTTTTAGTCAACTGAAATGTAATCATATAATGTATGAAAATTTGTGCATTAGCACGTCAAAAATGTGAAAAACTGCACCCTTTCTCTATGTTTTACAAGTTTCCATAAATTTGAAAGAGTTATTTCAACATATTCTAGGTCATCTTGTACGTCGTTTCTTTTTAAAAATATTTCGTAAGTTTAAATTTATAATTATAGGTATAATTAAGACAAGAAGATATAAAGAAGAATAAATCACATCATCATTAATAAGAAGAAACTATTTTTATTCACAGTTCTACACATTAGAGCAATTCTATACTTAATCAAGAACTAAGCTAATATATTTATCTTTATATATAAAAGAGATTTCCACCCATATATTGACTCATCACGACATCTCTGGAACCATAAGGCGTAGAGACTTGAATTTTGGTATGAATTTTCCTTTTGCCGAGCAGAGATCAGCTAAGAACGGATTTTACGAAATTCCACCCACAAGAGGGGGTTGTGGGGGTTAATAACATATATAGCAAAACGCACGTTTGCAGGGTCAGCTAGTATATCCACACACATCAGCCTATCGCAGTCCACTGCTGGACATCGGCCTCCTCAAGTTCGCGCCAGATATCCCGGTTTTCTGCAATCCTCATCCAGCCAACGCCGGCAATCTTACATAGATCGTCGGTCCAACGGGCCGGAGGACGTCCCACATAGCGTTTGCCAAGACGCGGTCTCCACTCCAGGACACGTCGGCTCCAGCGGCCATCGGTCCTGCGACACAAGTGACCAGCCCACTGCCACTTCAACTTGCTAATTCTGTGGGCTATGTCGGTTACTTTCGTTCTCTCGCGGATAGCCTCATTTCTTATTCTATCTTTGAGAGAAACCCCAAGCATAGCCCGTTCCATTGCACGTTGAGCGACTTTAAACTAGGCGTGGTTCAGGAGTGTGGTGGTACTGTTCTTTAAGAGAGGCGACAAGTCTCTGTTAAAGAATTACAGACCGATCTCACTTCTGAGCCACGTCTATAAGCTGTTTTCGAGGGTCGTTACGAATCGTCTCGCCAGAAGACTCGACGAATTCCAACCACCGGAGCAGGCTGGGTTTCGAAATGGCTACAGCACCGTAGACCACATCCATACTGTTCGGCAGATTATACAAAAGACAGAAGAATATAATCAGCCGCTGTGTATGGCATTTGTGGACTACGAGAAAGCCTTCGACTCTGTCGAAACCTGGGCTGTCCTGGACTCTCTGCAGAGATGCCATATCATATATGTACTGAGATGTATGTACGACGCGGCGACGATGACCGTTCATATCAAAGACCAGAGAACAAGACCCATTTTCCTCCGGCGTGGGGTAAGACAGGGAGATGTAATATCACCGAAACTGTTTACCACTGCGCTGGAGGATATCTTTAAGACCTTGGATTGGGGGGGACGAGGCATCAACGTCAACGGCGAATACATCTCTCACCTTCGTTTTGCCGACGATATCGTCATCTTTGCGGAGACGTTGGATGAGCTAGGACGGATGCTCTCCGGCCTAAACGAGTCCTCCCGACGAGTCTGTCTCGGTATGAACTTGGACAAAACGAAAGTTATGTTTAACAACCAAGTCATACCGAGACCGATATCGGTCGATGGTACCCTTCTCGAAGTTGTTCAGGATTATGTATATATGTATATACCGGTGTATTTGGAACGCTTGAAAAGATTTAAACCTAATAATATACAGGGCCGTCTTAAGCATATTCCGCGCCGGGGTGCGGATAATTAGCCCGCGCCCCTGCTGTTGTAAAAAAACGCAATATAATTTTAATCTTTCATTTATTCATTTTAAGAAAGTTCTGTAATTTACCAAAAAATGCACAATCAACAATCAACATAATATTATTTTATAAATTAATAATATTATATATTTTTTTTTAATTATTATTTTATAGGTTAGGCACCAATTTAATGTTCAATGACTATAAACAGTGGCGTAGCTAGGCAACCGAAGGCCCTGGGGCAAAATATAAACGAGGGCCCCAACTAAACTATTTAAAATCGTTTGTTCTGTATTCGTCCTGTTCCGAATTCGACATACTCCAAATTTTTCGTAATACAGTCGACTTTGTAAAATACAAATTTAACTTATTTTAATAAACAAATTAAAACTATTTTATGAAAATAAAAGAAAATATCTACCTGTTACCGTTCCAAACAGTACAGTACAGTCCTGTAACAGTATGCAGACAGCGGAGGTACGTTAATATGATCCTGTTGAGCACCCTTTGGGTCAGTCAGTCAGTCTTATTGTAGTCCACTGCTGGACATAGGCCTCCCCAAGACGCCAGACATCCCGATTTTCCGCAATCCTCATCCAGCCTACCCCGGTAATTACAAATTATGTAGATCGTCGATCCTACGGGCTGGAGGAAGTTCCACACTGCGCTTGCCAAGACGTGGTCTGCACTCCAGGATACGTCTGCTCCAACGGCCGTCGGTCCTGCGACACAGGTGACCAGCCCACTGCCACTTTAACTTGCTAAATCCGTGGGCTATGTCGCTTACTTTCGTTCTCTTGCGGATAGTCTCATTTATCCTATCCTTGAGAGAAACCCTAAGCATTAGCCCGTTCCATTAGACGTTGAGCGACTTGTGGACCAGTCTCTTTGTCAGTGTCCACGTCTCGGCTCCGTATATTAACACAGGCAGGACGCATTGCTCGGAGACTTTTGTCTTCAAGTAATGCGGAATCTTCGAAGTGAAGACTCGACGAAGCCTGCCAAACGCCACCCAGCCTAACCGAATCCTCCTATCGGCCTCCTTCTCGTAGTTGTTGCGGCCTAGTGCGGCGAGAAGGATACCATCGATCGATATGACTTGGTTATTAAGCATAACTTTCGTTTTCTCCAAGTTCATACCGAGACCGACTCGTCGGAAGGACTCGCTTAGGCCGGCAAGCATTTGGCCTAGCTCATCCAAGGTCTCCGCAAAGATAACGGTATCGTTGGCGAAACGAAGGTGATAGATGGATTCAACGTTGACGTTGACGCCTCGTTCCCCCCAATCGAAGGTCTTAAAGACATCCTCCAGTGCAGTGGTAAACAGTTTAGGGGGTATTACATTTCCCTGTCTTACCCCACGCCGGAGGAAAATGGAGTCTTGTTCTCTGGTCTTGGATATGAACGGTCATCGTTGCCGCATCGTACATACATCTCTCACTGTTGATTATATTCTTCTGTCTTTTGTATAATCTGCCGAACAGTATGGATGTGGTTTACGGTGCTGTAGCCATTTCGAAACCCAGCCTGTTCCGGTGGTTGGAATTCGTCAAGTTTTCTTGTGAGACGATTGTAACAACCCTCGAAAACAGCTTAAGGACGCAGACCAGAAGTGAGATCGGTCTGTAATTCTTTAACAGAGACTTATCGCCTCTCTTAAAAAACAGTACCACCGCACTCCTGGACCTCGCCTCCAGTGTGGTACCTATCGGTAGATAACGGCGTCAAAGAGTATCGCCAAGGCTTTTAGGGCAGGTCACCCTGCGGCTTCAAGGAGCTCAGTCCTAACGCCGTCATCCCCCGGAGCCCTTTCGTTTTTAAGCTGCCCCAGCGCCGCACTAATCTCATCTGCTTCAATGTTCGGGATGTCTTCCGAATAATAGCTCAACAATTGTGCACACGGATCTTCAGTGTCTCAAGTCTCAGGCTTGCGTGCGCTCGACGAGTACAGCTGTCCATAAAATTTCTCGACCACTTCTCGGATCTGAGGGCGAGAGCAAACGGTCCTGCCATCCGCTGTTTTGAGCTTCGCAAAAAGGCTTCACCCCAATGGTCTTTGGAAAACTTTTAACCCCATATTCAGCTCAATAAGAATAGTAATCTCTCTCGCATTTGAGCAGCGGAAGTCTCGGCGTACAAGTTTCCGTATCCTCTTGGAGAGCCTTCTGTTCTGCTGAAGCTGCTTGAGCAGCGGGCAACTCGCATCTCGACCGCATCAGATCCAAGGCCTCGGGAGAAAGTTTGTACTGCTTCGTTGACTTCGTCGTCAGAAAATATCTGCGATCCAGACACACCGTCTTCACCACGTTGTCGGTCATCTCGTCCACGTCGCTAGTAGTTTCCAGCGAATCGAATCGGAGTTTTAGAATTTGGAGTTCTAGTTGGAACAACTCGGAGCCACATAGTATTTGGGGCAGCGTAGCTCGGAGAGTAATTTTCATCAAGCGGGTTCGCTCTTTTCGGGGACATATATTCAGAGTGCCAAGCAATAGTCGGTGGTCGCAGCCGGTGTTAAACCTATTAACTACTGAGACATCTCTGAAAATAAGCCTTTTATCTCCTATGATGAAATCGATCTCGTTCCTCGTCACAGTATCGAGGCTTTGCCATATTCACTGCTTTGGGGCTTCTTCTCGAAAATGAATTAATCAAGAAGAGCGCCCCCCCCCCTTCCTCGCTTCAAGGATGTTGACGATTATCTACCCCTGCAATTCCTGTGCCCCAAATCCCAATCCGTGTGGTCCAATTCTCAATTCGTCGCGGTCTTTTACTCCTTCTTTAGCGTTGAAGTCTCCCATAACAACGTTGTAGAAGACCGAGGTAGTGCCATGTATGGCCTTTGAAATATCTTCATACAAGGCTTATATTTCATCGTCAAAAGCCAGCTGTAGGATGGCTATCCCGACATCGGTCGGCTTCAATAGTTCCAAGGTGGTAGTGGAACTGTGTTATCCCTTAGTTGCCTCTTACGAGACACCCACGGGTAGAGAGGGTTGGCTAAATTCTAGACTGCCGTAGCCACACAGCAAACCCCTTCAATGACATCGACAAGTAATACAACGTAAGTAGACGAAAAAAATTGTCAAGTTAATGCGCGTTATCAAAGATTACTCAAAAAGTAGTGATCAAATTTCAATAAGATTTAAATTGATACAAGACAAGTATCACTTTTCGAATAAAAGAAGAATAATTAAAAATGCGGTATAATATAACCTAGGTCGAGGAAAAAATAGTCAAGTAAATATGCATTATTACATATAACGAAAAATGGTTGTTAGATCTCAATTAAATTTAAATGAGACCACATGAAAAGCACCACCTTTCGATTAAAACAAAAATCATCGTCGAAGTCGCTTAAGTTGGTGTTGTAAAATTGATTATTTAACTGACTGCAGAACGTGCATTTAACTGAGTTATTGTTGTGTCTAGTACATTATTGAAAAAAGGAATTTATTTGTTTTGCAATCGATAATCTGAAAATAATTCTTCAAAAAAAATTTTTTTTTCCGTCGAGTGTTTCTCATAGGTCCCGCCTTGCATCAAGCGCGTGCTTTTAAAACACGCTGGAGACAGGGAAGTTACCTCCAAGTTTCAAACAAAGATGTTTAAGACTTGTTGGAAATTCCTGTGTAATTTTTCATATGCGTTACCATTATTAATTTCGCGTTAATGGAATCTGGTTTATTTTTATTCCGAATGTATGAGAAATTTTCATTAGTTAAATTTATAGTTTGTAAGCAGAGTCCGAGGGGCCCCCTGAGCTTGAGGGCCCCGGGGCACCGCCCCACCTTGCCCCTTAGTAGCTACGCCACTGACTATAAATAAAACTCAAATATTAACTTTTCGGGCTTTTGTGTTGGCAAATATTTCAATTATGTCTTTTATTTTTAAACTAGCTTCTGCGCGCGACTTCGTCGGCGTGGACTCCTCTCCTATTGGTCTTAGCGTGATGACACATAGCCTATAGCCTTCCTCGATAAGTGGGCTATCTAACACTGAAAGAATTTTTCAAATCGGTCCAGTAGATCCAGAGATTACCGCGTTCAAACAAACAAACAAACAAACAAACTCTTCAGCTTTATATATTAGTATAGATAAATTTTCGATTCTATACTTATAAAGGCCAAGTTCCACTTTGTGAGCGGTATGACACGTACCGAAAGTTGCATTGTTTAAGTGTCTTTAATAATTTATAAAACAACTAGCTTCTGCGCGCGACTTCGTCGGCGTGGACTCCGCTCCTATTGGTCTTAGCGTGATAACACATAGCCTATAGCCTTCCTCGATAAATGGGCTATCTAACACTGAAAGAATTTTTCAAATCGGACCAGTAGTTTCTGAGATTACCGCGTTCAAACAAACAAACAAACTCTTCAGCTTTATATATTAGTATAGATTGATTACTGTAGTGCTATTCTGTAAAAAACCATTTCGATATCGAGCTTCACCTGAGTGACAGACCTCACTTCGAAAGCAAACCCACTTGACCTTGATTTGGAATTCTGTAAACACAGAATACCGAATTCATACTATGATACTATTAATGTCAACTTTCTCACGCAACAGGGTTCGACTCGTCGCTACACTCACCAGTGTGGCGCTACCGGGACTGTCGAGTTTTAGAGAATACGAATTTGATTTCTCACCGCGGATTCCGCTGTCGAGACACGAAAATGTTCTTACAGAATAGCACTACTGGTACCTTAGTCCATTGAAATGTTACAATTTAAGGACCTAATATTGCATTTATTAGAGGACGCAATTTTGTTTTTGGGACATGTGTGTGTGGGGGGGGGGGGGGGTCAATAGAAGCTTAACCCCAAGTTTGTGGGGTGCAAACACCGTTTTCGTGATATCTCGGAAACTATGCGTCCTACAAAAAATTCGTAAAGATATAATTTGTAGCAAATCACTTTGTCTACAAATATGTTCATATAACTTTTTGGCCTATATTTAAAACTAGCTTCTGCGCGCGACTTCGTCGGCGTGGACTCCGCTCCTATTGGTCTTAGCGTGATGAAACATAGCCTATAGCCTTCCTCGATAAATGGGCTATCTAACACTGAAAGAATTTTTCAAATCGGCCCAGTAGTTCCAGAGATTACCGCGTTCAAACAAACAAACAAACTCTTCAGCTTTATATATTAGTATAGATTAAAGAAGTTAAGTATAAGCATAAAAGTGAGAAAATTTCTATAAAAATTTTCTTATTTGTTCTTTAACTTTTTTTAATACATTTTACAAAAAAAAAAATACCTCTGAACAATCTTGTAGATGGTCTTTTGAGGAAATTTTTTCTCATATTTCTTTTTATTTTCATTCATTTAAAATGCTGTTAGAGCGCTCCAAAGTTGACCGGGTTCGCCAATGCTCATGAGAATCCGGTCAAAACGAAATTTTTAACTTAGTTTTATGATTTTTTTTTTAAATTGTAAATACATTCTTAATTTTTTTTTGTTAAATTCGTACAACTTTACTTGTTATTTATACATTCCTAACTGTTTTTCTTACTATACTATACTTCTCAGGATATGATACAACATCAGCAGCCTGTAATATGGGGAAACTAAAATTTATAAAAATGGAGAAACATCCTAAATAAGCTGGTGATACCCTATTCCTGAGTGAGAAAGGCAATCCATCTTTGCTCACTCTTGTTGGCGAACGTTTTTTCGTAGCTTTATACGGCGATAATAAAGACGACTCACTAGACGGCATGCGATACAAACGATTTGCCAAGACATAGTGACTAAAAATTCATTTAGTTCATCATCGCTGCCTCCAACACAAGATGCAGCTCGTTTTCACAGTCTCCGAGTATATTACCAGGTCTAGTCGTGACTCGGAAGATATCAAAATCCTGAAAAAATGGGGCTGGAAAAAGCATGCAAACATTTGGATGCCAATACAAGCTTCCAAGCCTCCAGCACCCCCCGATCTCATGTAATTAATTTTCTGCAGATTCAAAGGAAATTCTGTAGCATGTGTGGCTGCAGACAAGCAGGCCTCCAATCCTCTACAGTATGCCTCCATTGTTCTGGCAAAACATGCAGTAACATCATGGAAATATCAAAGTTAATGGAAGAAAATTAATTCGAAGGTGAACTTTCAACTATGACTCTAATTTTTACTCCTGTCATTCCCCAAACCTTCACATTTGACGTTGAATTACATTCCGAGTCACAGCCTGGACCATCGGAGAAAAGTAGAATAGAATAGCTAGCCAAGGATTACCTCATCGGCAAGATGTCTGTGGAGTAGACCTACTGGGAATACCACGTAAAAAAAACGCGCCTACAGACTCTACCTCATAGGTGGCGGGGAAAACAGTTAGCAATGAATAAGTAAAGTTATAGGTAGGGATTTAACAAAAGCATTTTAAGAATGTATTTACAATAAAAAAAAGATCATAAAACTAAGTCAAACATTTCGTTTTGGCCGGATTCTCATGAGCATTGAGGAACCCCTTCGGAGCGCTCTAACAGCGTTTTAAATAAATAAATTAAATAAAAAATTATAAGAAATATTTTCCTCAAAAGACCATCTACAAGATTGGTCTGAGGTACTTATTATTATTTTTTTTTTTTTTTGTAAAATGTATAAAATAAAAGTTATAGAGCAAATAAGAAAATGTTTATAGAAATGTTCTAACTTTTTTGCTTATAACTTCTTTAATTTTAAATTTAGAGCAAAAAGTTATATGAACATATTTGTAGGCAAAGCAATTTGCTACAAATTATGCCTTTACGAATTTTTTGTAGGACTCATAGTTTCCGAGATATCACGAAAACGGTGCTTGCACCCCTTTTTCAAGATGGCGGCTGGGGGACAAGGGCGTCAACCCCACAAACTTGGGCTTAAGCTTCTATTGACCCCCACGCATGTCTCAAAAATAAAATTGCGTCCTCTAATAAATGTTAAGGCTTAAGCTCATGCTTGCAAAAGAAAAAAAACCGACTTCAATTACATCGACAAGTACTTAATACAACGGAGGTAGACAAAAAAGTAGTCAAGTAAATACGCGTTATCAAAGATTTCACAAAAAGTTGTTATCAGATCTCGATGAAATTTAAATTTGACAACATGGTAAGGATCAGCTTTCGACTAAATTAAAAATCATCAAAATCAGTACACCCAGTATCAAGTTATGCGGTATATATTAGGCCAGTCAATAAAGCATTTAACCTCGCACTAAATTTCCGATCCAATTTTAGTTTTTTATTAGGTTAAGGGTCACTTACTGACCATAAAAACATAAAATGCTGACAGATCCAGGTGGAGCTTCAATAGCAATCTTAAAGAAAAGTTTTTGGCCGATATCTCGAAAACTATCTACTTTAGGGCAAAAGTTATTCAGACCTTTTTTGTAGACAATAAAATTTCGCATCTTTTATTTCCTGTAAACTTTTTTGTAAAACTTACCGTTTAAGATTTATGGCCCATTTAATGAACCCGTTTTTCATTTTTGGCCAATAATTCTTAAAATATTGGATTAATCAATAAAATGCATACGTCCTTTTTTTTAGATCACTTTATTTTCTATAACTTTTGTTTAAAACTTTTTTTGCTAATGTCCTTACTTTTCGAGTTATAAAACGTTTAATGTTTGACTCGAGCTTTACGCCCGAAAATTTCAAGGTACGCATAGAATATAATGGCACAAATTCAACAAACTAATTAAAAAATATATCCCAATTATTTATGTACTTAAAAATTAAATAAATAAATAAATAAATAAAATAAATAAATAAATAAATAAAATAAATAAATAAAATAAATCTAAACCTGTTTTCCTGCACCCACATGCTCTACTACCACAGCCAGTTCGGCATTTGCAAGAAATTAACTCGAGTAGACTGGGAGGTGCCGCAGGAGATGTTGAAGCAATCGGTAGAAGGCCCTGAGAGGTTCGTGTCCACCCCCATTCCATTAGAGTGCACTATGTGATTTGCGAGAATTGCACGGCAGAATCATGTACAAATCAACCGACAGTGAACCTCGCCTCCAACGAAGAGTCGGTTGACATTGATCTGTTTGATCATGAAGATAAAGAGATCATTGAAGCTTTACAGTCTTCCTTGTATTCCTCCGAAGAGTGTAACGAAGAAGTTTAGTTGTAAGAAATATAATAAAATAAAATATAAAAAGTTAATTACTATTGCAGGTAAGGAAGTGAACTATCAATTTTTAAGTATATAAATAATCGGGATATTTTTTTTAAATTAGTTTGTTGAATTTGTGCCATTATATTCTATGCGTACCTTGCAATTTTTGACTTTACGCCCGGTAGTCAAACATTAAACGTTTTATAACTCGAAAAGTAAGGACATTAGAAAAGAAAGTTTTAAACAAAAGTTGTAGAAAATAAAGTGATCTAAAAAAAGGATATATGCATTTTATTGATTAATCCAATATTTTAAGAGTTATTGGCCAAAAATGAAAAATGGGTTCATTAAATGAGCCATAAATCTTAAACGCTAAGTTTTACAAAAAAGTTTCAGGAAATAAAAGATGCAAAATTTTATTGTCTACAAAAAAGGTCTGAATAACTTTTGCCCTAAAGTAGATAGTTTTCGAGATATCGGCCAAAAACTTTTCTTTAAGATTGCGACCGAAGCTCCACCTGGATCTGTCAGCATTTTATGTTTTTATGGTCAGTAAGTAACCCTTAACCTAATAAAAAACTAAAATTGGATCGGAAATTTAGTGCGAGGTTGACCAAAAAAAACGTCTATTTTTACTAGCCTATATAATACAACGTAGGTCGATAAAAATATTCAAGTAAAAATGCATTATTAAATATAACTCGAAAAGTATTTATTAGATCTCAAATACATTTAAATGGGACCAAACGACACACACCACCTTTCGATTAAAGAAAAAATTATCGAAATCGGTCTACCCAGTCAAAAGTTCTGAAGTAACATACATAAAAAAATACGGCTAAAATCCACTTCCTGGACCGTCGAATTATGGGGTTTTGAAGGGTGCGGGGGGGGGGGGGGGGGGAGTGGGGGCTACCCCCAGTACCACTCCCACGCAGCAGAAACCCATAGTTATGGAGATATCCATTGTTAAAGTTTTGAGATATATGTATTATATTATATTATATATGAAATATATATATATATATATATTATATTTTTTCTATATATAGTACTCATAAATAGAAAGCTTTTTGTGAATTCTCTCTCTAAAATTTTTCATTTTGACGTACATTACTGCCAATTTATACAAAAATTCAAGTTTGGTATACAAAGTAGGTATAGTAAAACGAGAGTCGCCAAACTGATGCGTAGATAAATAATTTGAAGCTGAATTCATCTCCGCGGGAGACAAGGTATTAACTTTAACGTTTCCCTGCTTTTGTCAGAGGCATATGCGCAAACCGTGCGATGCCAAATATTAAAAAAAAAGCTAGCTACATATGTACTATAATCTGTGGTTAAAAGTTTAAGACGTCAATCAAATTTAAATTCTAAAAATCAGTCGTTAACTCGTTACATGGTCGTTACTCGTTAATAAAACTCAACTATTTATTATTTTTTGAATATATAATTGAAATACCGTTATAAGTAATTAAAAGGTAATATCTAAATATTGTAATTAGTGCTGTGTTTTTGTTTATTCAAAATGGCCCAAAGCATCTCACACTTAGATCTCAGTGATGATGACATATTATTTTTTGAAAATGTTTTGGAGGAAAAACGTAATGATGAAATTAAAGGTATATCAACTCCATTGATTGAAATTAAACAATCTAAAGAAGTAATGACTCCTAAAAATCCCATACCTAAAAAGAATCGCACACCATCTATAAAGAAAAGTCCGGGCACAACAAATGCTTTTCAACACATCACCAGTCCTGTAGCAACTTATATAAAAAATAGTCCGCAAGTTCCATTATGGAGAGATGTACGCCCAACAAAGCCTCTTTCTGGTACCTCATCTATTCCTAAGTTTATAAAAAACACAAATAATGAAAAAGGGAAAGATAATGTCCTACTACCTTCAATTGCTTATAAAAATGCTAAGGAAACAAAAATGGTAAATATGTGTTAATGTATTTTTCCATATCAAAGTTGTATTAATGTTATTTCTAAATATGACTTGAAAGAACATAGAATTTGAAAACTTTACTAGAAGCCTTTTTTTATTTTACTTTAACACCATAATTTCATTTTGTTAATACCTAATACTAAGGTGTTACCTAATGTGTTAATAATAATACCTAAGTGTATAGATCACAACAAAACATATTTAATATTATATAATAATAATAAATAAGGTTTTAATTTGTTGATTTGTCTTATTTATTTGAAAGTTGTTTACTTCATACATTGTTTGTAATAAATTTTGTTATTGTTTTATTTTAGATAACAATACCTGATAAGGAAAAACTACCACAGAGTCCATGGGCTAAAAAGGTAGCTTCTTTACTGCCAAAACCAGTTGTAAATAAACATGTTCATAGAGAAGTTACTTCTGTGAAAAAGCCAGTATTCACTCACCAAGAAGACACAGATGACAGTTTTGCCAATCTTCCACTTCACCAAGCTGATGTATCTGTTTGTACTCAAAAATCTGCGATATCTAAATAATTGAAACCATAATAAATTTGAAACATAAACAGGATTCTAAACAAACATATAATATTTTTTTGTACAATAAAGAATTTTAAATTAAATAAAAAACATATAATATAATGAAATAATTGTAATTATGGTAGTTTAAATGATACAATACCTCATAATATTAGGCTGTGAACATTTTTCTACACCATTAAGTTAATTTATAAGTATATTCATAAATAGATAGTAGTTAGGAAAAGGAAATAAATTAAGGGAAATGAAAAAAAGTTTCACTTCAAAAATATCAAGAAATCATTTGTTTATTTAAAAAATTTACAGTTTTTTTTATTTAAGTATTTTTTTCAACTTCACTTATTTCAATGATAAATAAAAAATAAAGTACCTTGGTGACTGAGCTTTGCTCGGTATTTTTAGTAAATCATGGTTTTTGGAAATCATATTCAAATACTAATCAAAATCAAGAATAACTATTCAAATAGGACCAAAGAGCACTTTCTAATTTTCATTTTACAAATTAAAATTTTAAAGTGTTTATTATTTTTGTAAAAGTAAAGCTACCATCAATTCGGAATGAAATATTTTTGAAAATAATATATAAACTGTGCTTTAGTACAAAATAAGTAATCTTGCATGAAATACAGCGTCACTAAGTCCACATATCTTTATCAACTATGTAATCCTGCACCGGATAATACGCTTTATCTATTGATCTCTTTTTAATAAAAACTTTAAATTTACATAAGATCACAGCTAAATAACACTGTTTTCAAATATTTCTGTGTTCCTGTTGGTAAATAAGGTGACCAGAGCTCCTGGGGGGAACTGGTAAAGGGGGCGGCAACGCGCATGCTTCTGGTGTCGCAGACGTCTATAAGCTACGGTAATCGGTTACCATCAGGTGAGCCGTGCGCTTGTTTGCCGATCTACTTACATTTAAAAAATAAATAATTATGTATGTGTTGAGATAGTTCCGAAATTGTTCATAGGATTTTATTATACATGCGAATGCGAAACAATGAATATGCTGGTGAATATACATATACATAATATTGTTATAAATATATTGCAAAGTAATTGCTAATGTCTACCTTTTGAAAAACATCCCGTAGGGAGACTCGAGCTCCAAGGTCGTAAATGCTGCGAATAGCCCTTTTTTGCAAAATAAATACAGTCTCAATATCTGTAGCATTAACACCGTAATATTCAAGTTTACTTAATAAAATCCCCGTGGTCCACGCAATCAAATGCCTTTGATAAATTACAAAATACACATAACATAGCATTTTGTTACCTCTTCCAAGTGTCATAATTATATATTATGCTTGAGAAGTGCCACACCAGCATCTGTCGTAGAGCGACCTCTAGTGAAACCATTTTGTTCACTATGATAAATTCCATTAACTTTAAAATGGAAAAGAAGTTGATTTAGTATCTTTTATTCAAAAGTTTTACTTAAGGACGGTAGGATTGAAGAGGGTCTACAATTACTGGGATCACTACAATGTGCCTTTTTAATAATTGTGTTTGCTTGGAAACGAAAAAAAAAAACCAACTTCAATTACAAACGAAAAAAAAACGACTTCAATTACATCGACAAGTACTTAATACTAGTGATGCAACAGATCTCTGTTTCTGTTTCCGCAAGTGCGGAAGTTCCGCACGCTTTTCAACATTCGTTTCTGCTTCTGTTTCCGCAACTTTTATAACGGAGATGTAAACGGAAATTTACGACGGTTGAGGGTTGAAAGTTTCACTTACCACTACTAAATTTTGAATATTAAAATAATTTTAAGTTGCAATATTGTTTTCTATTGTAGATTTCTAATATATCTATTTCTTATATAGGCTTGGTCTGTATTTAATACTTAATAAAGAAATATATTTGTAAATTTATTAATTTTTTTCATATTATTTACACTTTCGTTTCTGCATCCGTTTCCGTTTCCGTTTCTGCTAAAATTTACTTTTGACATCTGTTTCCGTTTCTGGTTCCGTTAAGACACTTCCGTTGCATCACTACTTAATACAACGGAGGTAGATGAAAAAGTAGTCAAGTAAATACGCGTTATCAAAGATTTCACAAAATGTTGTTATCAGATCTCGATGAAATTTAAATTTGACAACATGGTAAGGATCAGCTTTCGACTAAATTAAAAATCATCAAAATCAGTACACCCAGTATCAAGTTATGCGGTATATATAATACAACGTAGGTCGATAAAAATATTCAAGTAAAAATGCATTATTAAATATAACTGGAAAAGTATTTATTAGATCTCAAATACATTTAAATGGGACCAAACGACACACACCACCTTTCGATTAAAGAAAAAATTACCAAAATCGGTCTACCCAGTCAAAAGTTCTGAAGTAACATACATAAAAAAATACAATCGAATTGAAAACCTCCTCCTTTTTTTGGAAGTCGGTTAAAAATTGGTAAAACCACAATATTTTAGCAAATCTGAAAAAGAACCCACTAATAGAATTGTTAAAAGTTAAAGATAAGCACAGAGCGAGGTAATCAATTCTCGTCCGATCACCGAAGTTAAGCAACGTCGGGCGCGGTCAGTACTTGGATGGGTGACCACCTGGGAACACCGCGTGTCGTTGGCTTTTTGTTTTTTTTTTCAATGCGTTTTTTTAATTAGTTTTTTTCTAATTAGTCTGCCAAAGAAGTTTCACTTCTGACATGTGTAGGGTAAGGTCGGTAACGGTGGCTCAGTCGGGTACACTGACTCACGCCTATATTTCCTATACAGAACAGTAATATCAATCTGTCTGTTACACTAATCGGTAGCGTTAGCAGTGTTGCCAGATGGACAATCTGATAATACGGTGTAACCTACTAAAAATTACAGTGTTTTTGTCATAAATACAGTAAAAACAAAAACAAAATGCAGTGTATTTTACAGTGCAAATAAAATAAAAAAAATCGCGATTTAATGTTCCGCCTTGAATGCCGCCAATTTGATTTCAGCCATTTTTCGTTTATCTTCCGATTTTAAAGTCGTCTTTTCAAACACTGTGGTAATTGATGGGTGAGATGACAATGGTTTAGATTTTTTAAATGTTTATTTCCTTCACCATGCCTTTTTATAGCAATTCTGTCAGCTAATATTTTTGTATCACATACTATGATATATTAAAACTGTAGATACGTTACCCGCTGTCTATTTTGGCAAGAAAAAACTAAGGTAATTGCCTGAGTTTCACTTAGTCACGCACCATTCAGTGTCGTAGCTAGACGTCCTTTTGTTTAACGCATATTATCATAAAAAGTATTCACAAAATGCCTTCGTGTGTTTTTAGACGTTGCAGGAATTATACTGGAACTGTTAGGGGAAATAAAAACATTTCATTTCATAAGTAAGTACTGTAAATTTATTTATTCTAACCGAAAATGTAACTTTTTATATTTTAATCGGCAGTTGTTATTACGAAGTACATGAGTGAGACATGTAGTGGACTCGTGCGTCAGAGTGAAAGAGAGAACAGCTGTATTGTCAATGCTAGGGGAAGTTGGGTGAAATGGAACTAGTCTTCATTCACCTTCACAAAATTATATAAAAACCAGAAATTATTTGTTTTATAATCATGTTACTAAATATTCATAAATTCGATGATTCAAAAGTACTTGTAATAGTTTATTTTAATAAAAAATCCCGCCATGTAAAATAATGGGAACGCATCGTACGACACAGTACCTCCGTGGTGATGTGGAAAGCTGTGTTATTTATTATTTTAACTCATGTAAGTCGATAAGACCCTGAGTAGTTAAGTGTGTGTTAATTTCGTAATATCCATCTATACTAATATTATAAAGAGGTAAAGTTTATAACTTTGTTTCTATGTAGGGGGTAATCTTCGCAAATACTGATCCGATTATGAAAATTCTTTCACTAATAGAAAGCTACACTATTCAAGAGTGACTATGCTATATTTTATTGTAATTGAACAAAAAATTCAATAAATAAGAAAAAGACAAATAAAAATAAAAATTGGTAATGGCAGTTTTTTTTCGTGAGTGTACATGCGCAAAAGTTCGCAGAGCCTATGTTCAGTCTCGCCAAGATACGTCGCGCGTACTATAACACTAATAAATTTGAAAAAGAAAAAAATTGTTTTTTTTTTTTTACCTAATCTATAAATAAATTAATAAATTTATAAGTCTATCAAAATAGACTTATAAATCTTAATATATATAAATTTCGTGTCACAATGTTTGTCCTCAATGGACTCCAAAACCACTTAACCGATTTTAATCAAATATGCACACCGTGTGCAGTTTGATCCAACTTGAAAGATAGGCTATATTTTATTTTGGTATATGTAATTATTATATTTAAGAAAGAAAAAAAACTGTTGTCTGTTGTTGAAGTTCGCCAGGTCAGCTAGTTTATTATAAGTCTATAATTGAACTCGATTGTTCACTTTTGCCCAACCTCCTCTCGTTACCTGATTGGCGCTTGACCATGGCTCGACCGGTGTAACTAGGATCCTATATTCATCTCTTTCTAATAACAGATAAGGCGTATGTTGACACCTATGTTCTTTTTCATTCTCCGCTTACGAAGTAAAAAGTATTCTCTGTCCTTTTAAAATATTATTAGGTAATTTTTAATGCAATGATGTTGGCGTATGCCGCGTCTATTAGTATAATAGGTCGTTGATCACATAACACAAAAATTGCACGATAGGGGTCGTTTGGATCACGCTGAAGCTAATTTTTAAGGTTAATGTCACTGAGCCACTCATTTCGGAATTTTTGTTTATAGTGCCGTTTCTTAGCTTTTTTGGGAGTTGACGGTACACTATTATTGTCTTCCGAAGAAGTAATGATTAATTTAGAAGTTTTAATTAGATAAACAAATTAAATCTTTTTTACACGCTTGCACGTACGTATAACAACTGAAACTAATAAAAATAATACTTCCCTCGCCGATCCTCTAAAACTTAACTAATTTGAAAGACACACTATTTACATCAAACTGTAGTTGTTAAGTTGTTCTTTCCTTCTAGCCGGGTGATACTGTTTTGCTAATGAAAAACTGAATAGGGATTCCCCTACATTACATACCTACTCGTACTTTTGCGATAAGTCGCGTTCATGATTTTAAAAATTTCAATTACAGTGGCACTCATTATAACAAAATTAATGAAACTTGTTTCCTAAAAAATACAGTGTTCTCCATACACTGTATTTATAACAATACAGTGTACAGTAGACGGCTTGAAAATACGGTAGATCTAGTGTAATTACAGTGCATCTGGCAACACTGAGCGTTAGACACGCAAACATGTATTTATACAAAACTAAACTGACGGAAAACTGGTTTATAAACCAGTTTTCCGTCATCTTTAACGCTGCTTGGAAGTGAAATATTATGTATTAGTATGTTTTCGTGAATGAAAAATTACTTTCCAAGGTAAATTTCATTAGTTTTTATTTATTTATATTTAAAGATTGATCGATTGTTTTTATTTTGATCATATTTTGATGGAAAGTGACGTTGACACTCTAGAGTCTAGACAGTGGCATAGATTCGTTTATCTCTTAGGTTTATCTTAACCCCGGCTCCACACGTTGGCCCCAACATAGGTCCCAACGCTACTCGTCCAACGTGTGGATCTAGAAAACGGCATTCGTCCCAACGTTGGGGCGAGCGTTATCACCCTCAACACCTAGACCTGTGCCACTACCACTTATAAAAATAAAGGCCATAGGACGATAAGCATACCAAATCGGCCCCAGAAAGGTATTGGGCTCATAATTTCAGGAAATGTTGGCACTCATGAGATACTTTGATGCTGCAAGTTTCAGATTTTTATCTATTACCGTTTCCGAAAAAATCCGAAAATAATGAAAATCAGTAAAAAAAAAAACTCTCAGCACCGTGTCAATCGATTGATCTAAATACCGGATATGTTGTGGGGCATGATGGTACCTTCTACGAAAAAAAATATGAGCAATATTGGTTCATAAGTTCATAACCTTAAAAAAACGAGGTTATTTTTTTATTTTAATGAAGGAAGGAAGGAATTGCACGATCTAATTCCCACAACAACCTTCCGCCATCGGGACACTAGGCGCGGTCGATCGTTCCATCCTTATGTCATCGATATAGTCTTGGGTAGCACAAGTACGATGTGCTAAAAGGTAACGTTACATATTGAGGTACTAAATGTAATAGCACCAAACGTCAATCGCTATTCGTACCTAACCGGACTAACAGCACACTGTAACAGTACAGTACTGTTAAACTACGCCTTACCGCGGTACGACAAGTTTAAGATTGTGTCACTGTCCGAGTGTGCGACTGTACGGTGTGCGGTTACAGTCCGACTGTACGGTGTCCGGTTATAGTCGATTAGGCGCTTAAGAGGAAAGGGTACCGGCTCTTTCTCCATACAAACGTATTCGACTGTTTTCTCCCTGGATAATGACACTAGATCAAATATTTTTGTAAAATAAAACTTTTACCCGCCATGACCATGCCCCTACGTTTTGTTTTTTTTCATATTCTTATTATATTAGGTAGTAGGAGTCTTCAAAAACTAGAAATATTGCCTAATTTTTTGTACATTTTCAGACACTCATAAAAAAATAATAATTCATATTTACAAAAAAAAGAAAACGGAGCGGCATAGCTGAAGGCTTTGTTTATTTACCTAAAAAAAAATAAAAAAAAAATTGGCATGTTTCGAGGAGAAAACAGGCGACTACGAAATGATGTTTTGGTCAATAATTATCTACCTAAAACGGTCTGAGCTGCAGTTGTCCCTTTCTTGCTGTTTGTGGGATAGGTCTGGGGGAGGGAAGGGTCAAAGCAGTACGTATACACGCCAGCGAAGTGATGCCTCATAGTCGATAATTATATAGATACACTAGTGATGTATTATTTTGTCGATATTTTCAAAAATTCGTATTAACAAAATTAAATAATCTCTCTTTTCATAAACTACAATAAAACCTTATTTGGATGCGGTTTTCATTGTAACATTGTGAAAACCTGGGCTAAGGGTAGGGGTAGGGTAGGGTTAGGGTTTCTCTAACAAATAAAAATGATAATTATGGTAAATAGTTTAAATAATTATGTTGTTTATGTTTTTGGTTTGACTATAATTTTGGCTAATGGTAGTCTTATTACTGAGGCAAAGGAAGGATACTGTAGAACGACTGACGGACAGACACTAGGAAAAGTAGGTTAACTAAATAAAGCTACAAAATTTCAAAATAAGAAGCATTATTTTATTCAGTTCAAGTAGGTAGAGTTATTTAATTATTTCCTTTCCTTTCCCTTAAGGCAATCATAGTAAAAATTTTCTAATATTGGTTCTATTAAATTCCAGAAAGCATCTTTCATTTTAACCGACTTTTAAAAAAGGAGGAGGTTCTCAATTTGACTGTATTTTTTTTAATGTATGTTAACAGAACTTTTGACTAGGTGGACCGATTTCGATCAATTTTGTTTTAATTGAAAGGTGTTGCGTGTCATATGGTCCCATTTTAATTTAATTGAGATCTCACAAGTACTTTTAGAGTTATATCTAATAATGCGAATTTACTTGACTACTTTTTCGTCGACCTACGTTGTATTATACCGCATAACTTTTTACTCGGTGTACCGATTTTGATGATTCTTATTTCAATCGAAAGCTAATACTTGTCATTTAGTCTTGTTTAAATTAGATCGAGATCTAATTACAACTTTTTGAGTAATCTTTAATAGCGCGTATTTACTTGACTATTGTTTCGTCTTATTACGTTCTATTACTTGTCGATGTAATTGAAGTCGGTTTTTTTTCGTTTGCGAGCAAACACAATTACCATTTTTTTGTTAAATGATTCCTTTAGGGCTCCACAAAATAAAATAGCAGTAACTTCGTTATAGCCTTTCCAATATTTTTTTAAATTAAATTCGGACTACTCTGTAATAAGTTATGCATGGTCAAACATATAAAAAAATATACGAGGCGACTTTAGAACCTCGTCTGTTTTTCTTCATCGGTTAAAAATTCTTTATGAACCACAAAATAATGAAATAAAAAATCAATAGGTGGTCCTGAAAATCTGTGTTAGTTTATAGGGTTTATCCCTAACTGAAGCCAAGGACTTATCTTTTTGTGAGACACACTGCCACCTTTATTAGTGACTATTATTTTTAATGTCTTTATTGTTAGTTCTGAGTTCAGTTGTTTCAATTTTTTTTTTAATTATTATTATTATTTCTTTTTATTTATAGTTTGTTCTTCCACATTTAGTTTGATGTTTTATTTGTATTTCAGTGTGTTTCGCAAATAAAGCGCTTATTATTAGGTATTATTACGTAATTTGCCTAACTAAAAAGACATCAATAAAATAATCTATACTAATATAATAAAGTGGAAGAGTTTGTTTGTTTGTTTGTTTGTTTGAACGCGCTAATCTCAGGATCTACTGGTCCTAATTATAAATTATAAAAATAAATAAATTATTAAAATTATAATAATGAGGTTTGTTATTTCACAATCGTAATATCTTTAGTGTTTTTAACACACTTAATATTATCAAAATGATGAAAAAAAAATTGCGTGCGTACAAAGTACACGCCAGAAGTGAAACTTTTTTAGCAAACTAATTGAAAAAAAAAATGAAAAAAAAAACAAAAATCCAACGTCACGAGGTGTTCAGTTGTTCACAGGCGGTCACCCATCCAAGTACTGACCACGCCCGACGTTGCTTAACTTCGGTTCAACGTGGTATGGAGGTTTAAAAATTCGTAACTCGTGACGCGGTGACGCGTTTCAAAAAATTTGTGTACTATTAAGTACTAATTGTACTAATAAGGTGTACTAGTACAATTTTCGAATTGTACGAATAGTGTGCGCACCCAACAATGTCCGATTAAGCCCAAGACTATTAGGAATGTCGACTTAAAATGGCGTTTTGGCTTCAAGGCGGAGTTTGATGATGTCATGAAAACTGACAACGAAAAATTTGAAACAATGAAATTATCTCTATACTCGTTTTAATATGTAAATTACAACGTATTAGAATGAGACAGATATACTTTTGTTATTGAGGTATATATTAACATGGTATAAGTATAGCAAAAAATTGTATATGCAATTAACTTCCTATCCTCTTTTTATTATATCTATGGTTTTAGGTCACGTGATATACAGATTAAAATATACGACTTTTAATTTCAATATAATAAATCAATAAAGTGCTTTTATGATTCTAAATCAGAATATTTAGGTGTATTTCTATATACATTTTTATTTTTATCAAAATTTATAATTTATTTTTCACTACGGAAAGTACCCTATTTCAATATTAATATTTATTATGAACTATTAAAAATGTATTAATTATATTAATCTGTTAGCGATAAAAATCTTCTTATGGTCTAAGATCCGAGATTAGCAAAATGTTCCCTCATCTGTTAATTAGATGAAACAATTTTTTATAGGCTGAATTCAATATTGTGAATTTATAAAAACAGCCTCTGCCACCATAAGCCTGCTGCAATTAATAATACTTAAAAAAAACTTTCTGGTCTACAGAGTACAGACTTAGTACAAGAGTTAAATAATAAAAAGAAAAAATCAGTTTTTATTTTTTTTCAATATGGCGTACCGTTTAAAAAAAAAATCCAAGATCATAATTTCATTGAAAATTAAATGAGGAATTAAAAAAAAATAGTTTCATAATGTTATCGTTATCATAACATGGTTAAAAATTAAAATTAAAAAAATAACCTCGTTTTTTTTAAGGTTCTTATGAACCAATATTGCTCATATTTTTTTTCGTAGAAGGTACCATCATGCCCCACAACATATCCGGTATTTACTAGGGTATTTAGATCAATCGATTCACACGGTGCTGAGATTTTTTTTTACTGATTTTCATTATTTTCGGATTTTTTCGGAAACGGTAATAGATAAAATTTTGAAACTTGCAGCATTAAAGTATCTCATGAGTACCAACATTTCCTGAAATTATGAGCCCAATACCTTTCTTTCTTTATATGCTCTTTGTACCTTTCTGGGGACGAAATTTAGGTCAGGGCTGCCAGATGTACGATTTAAATCTTACATAACGATTTTTTGTCTTTTTTACCCCGGCTCCACACGTTGGCCCCAACATAGGCCCCAACGCTACTCGTCCAACGTGTGGATCTAGAAAATGGCATCCGTCCCAACGTTGGGGCGAGCGTTGGTAGTTGGCCGGCTCGTGTCGGTTTTATCAAAGGAATCTGCGCCAACGTTCGCGATCCGTCCACACGTTGGCGCGTTGCTCAGTTCTGTTGCAACACGCAGCGAGTGCGTACGTCGAGCGAGAATGGCTTCCTCATCCACAAAATCGCCACCGGCATGGACAAATGAAAAAATCATAGAATTTATTGAACTTTTGATAAAGTTCAATAAATTCCATGACTTTTTCACATCCAATAATATGGAATGCTACTCGAAAGGATCATAAAAATAAAAATTTATTAGCTGATGCATGGCGCACCATTCAACAGAATATGGGAATGAATTTCTCAATTGAAGATTTAAAAAAAAAGCGAGAATCATTAATGAGCACATATCGCCTCTACAGAAAAAAAAAATTAGTGACTGTACTCGATCTTTGACGTGGATTTTTATTTTTTCCCAGTAACAAATATAAATGTGCACTCAGTACTATAAAAGCGCTCAGAGCAATTTCGATTTCTATATCGGACATCTTCACATTGGCCCTGACGGGACAGAACTAGTTTGATAGCCAACGTGTGTACGGTTCTCCGAATTTGCAGTCCAACGTTGGTACGAGCGTTGGGGCCAACGTGTGGAGCCGGCCTTACTCATGATGTACGATATCGCTAGAACTATAACAATGTACTATTGTACTCTGTGCGCTAGAAGATCGTACGCAAAGTGTGACGGCAGCCCTGATTTAGGTACCTACATTCCATTTTGACGTTTAGTTTTTAATTTTTTAGACAACTCAAATTATTTCAATTATCCAAAAAAGGAATAAAGTGTTTATTATGTTAGTCGCAACACTTATATGAAATTTTATTTAAGTATATAAGGTTGAGGTAATTTAAATATTTGTCTTGTAATTATGTACTAATAATTTTCAGTGCAATAAAAAATGTAAATTTATTAATTTAAAAAAGAAAAAATGATATAAAAAATTAAATAGGTACCTATCCAAGAAGTAACCATTTTAAAAAAAAATGTAAACGACGAAATTTATTACCTGAAATGGTTATGCAATAACAGTAACTAATATTTATTTTAACATAAACTTGCACATTTTTAACGCAATTAACACATATGTGCCCTTTATAACGCAAATAATCGCCTTTATAAGTACAACATATAATTTGCAGCTTTACCTAATTTTTCAGGCCATGTCACATATTAATGATTTATTAGGTCTAGTGAAAGGTCTTCGCCAGGTGATAGACGCGGGTATAAAGCTACAGCAGGAAAGCACTAGACTAGTATGGCAAAATTCTAGTTTAAGAAACCCATTACAAAATTGCTCAGTTAACTCTATTGCTACCTACAAATCTAACCCAGACACTATTAACGATGCTATTGAAAGAACAAAGGTGGTTGTACATGGTATTAAACAATATGTTACTATGTGTAATATTAACTCAAACACCAATACAGCTGAGGCATTGACATCCATGGATCCGAAATTGCAAGAAGACATTGACATGTTGAACAGGCAGTTCAATGAAACCTTCGAAAGTTTAAAGCAAGCACAAAAAAAGATAGTCTCAAATGTTACCAATTTACCGGCCGAGGAACTTGTTGAGCCGCTAGAACAAATTCCAGTTGAAGTTGTCGTAAATGAGAATCCTGTAAATGATGAAGTAGATAACAGACTAGTTAAAGTAATTGAGCCAAAAAGCTTAAAACCCAATGTGAATTGTTATGCTGGTCCCAGTGTAAATTCTGTTATTAGTACTAGTGTCAAATCTGCCCCAAAACCGGTAGCAAGAAAGAAAGTAAAAGTATCAGTAAGTACATTTTTTTAAATTTTTAATATTATTTTAAACAACTTGTTCTTTAAAGGGATGAAATTCTTAAATTTCCACAAAAGTAAACTTAAAGAGCAGTAGTGAAGTATTTATTATCTATACATATTATAAAAATAAGTCCCCCGGCCGCGTCTTTCTGTCCTCCTGTCTGTCTGAACGCGATAAACTCGAAAACTACCAAACGGATTTTTATATGGTTTTCAACAATATAAAGAGTGATTCTTGAGGAAGGTTTAGGTATTTAATTTATTATGCATTAATGTAAATTAGCTGAAATACTGCAATAAATGTTGAAATGGTCGCAAAAAATCTCGCCAACTGGGAGCTTTCCACGCGAACGCTGCGTAAACTAGCAAAGATATCGTTAAGTAATGTACTAGCGAATTCAAAATCTATAAAAATGCTACAAAAAAGTCCGCGATAGCATATCTCTATCTCTAACGGTTGACTTACAATAACCACTTTTATGTTCAAGTTTTTTTATTAAAAACATTACGTTATTTTCAAAGCTATATTCTTTAGTTCAGTAAAACTGCCCTTTACACTATATCAATCAGATGAATAGTTTTTGAGATATCGTCGTTAGAAGTAATTATTAAAAATAAATAATGCGCAACGAAGTGGGCATGGGTCGGCTAGTGTATTAATATTTTAAACATACTATTTAATAATTGAAATATTAAGAAATCAGTTTTTTATTTGTTTATTGTTTTTTATTTTTTTAAGTGAAACTAGAAGTTGAAAGCAGAGGTAATTTAACTGTCTAGTTTAGATACATTTAGTTTTCTTCTTGTCTTGAGTTTAATATGCATTTTAAGTCCTTATTATTATTGAAATATACAATTAGTATTTTTCATGTAGCAATTTCATGTAGTAATGTAAATATCTTGAGATATGTTAAATTTTAGCTGTCAACTGAAAAAAACAATAAATTATTACAATTATTGATTGAATTATTGATTCAGCTTGTAATATCCCTAATGGGCATTGACCTCTCGCTCTATGCAGGAGAAAGACAATAAATTATAGTGTGAATTAAATAACTGCTTAGATTGCAGTGTCAAAATTAAAACAATCCTTTCTCCTGTGTATGTAAACTACTACCATCTGGTTCATTTGGTCCTAACTCAATAACAAACCACATTGACAAGGCTTATGAAAACTACCTGGAAGTGAATAATGTTTATTAATGAAAGAAAAAAAAATTTGAAGTTATTGTTACTTAAGTCTAAGGGGCCATCCATAAATTACGTCGCACGAATTTCTCGATTTTTCGACCCCTCCCCCGTCCTTGTCACAGATGGTCACATTTATGAGACCCTACTAGTGTGACGTCACATATTTTGCATGAGAAAACTGATGACAGTTTCGACATTATTTTGATTTTCACTTTAATAAAAGTCAATTCGCCTACAAAACAAATAAAACTTTATTTTTTGAAGTTAGTTATTGATTGGTAGTTGAAATTACATGTTTTTGTACTTACGTTTTGATATTATTATATTTGGAAATGTGACGTCACTAAATTTTGACCCCTCCCTCCCCCTTGTCACACATTGTCACACATCGTCGACCCCCTACCCCCCTCTTAACGTGTGACGTAATTTATGGATGGCCCCTAAACTCAATGAGCGCACAATGAAATAAATTATTTTTGTTGCATTGTAATTCTAGGTTTGCTTTTGTGTATCGGACTATATGTGTATATCTTTCTGTAAACTAGCTAGCTGAGAGCTCTAAGGCGCGTGTCGTACCTTCTTCTCGCATTGGAAGGATGATATCTTTTGGCTCCCTAGCTGCTGGTCTCGGTGTCGGTACAGTTGCCCAGTATGCCCGAAACACCCTACAGTCGGTAACTGGAAAAGTTGATGAAACTTCAAATACATTCTTATCGCCAGCAAATGCTGAGAGAATTGTGGATACACTATGCAAAGTCAGAGGTTAGCTTGTTACTAAATGTCGATATTGTATTTTCAAGACGTGAAATATTATTTTTGTTTTATATTTTACACTTGATATATAGGTGCTGCACTGAAACTGGGTCAGCTACTCAGCATCCAAGATGATTCGGTAATTCCGTCCGATCTGCAGAAAATATTTGACAGAGTTCGTCAATCAGCAGATTTCATGCCTAATTGGCAAGTAGAGAAAGTTATGAGTTCTCAACTGGGGCCAGACTGGCGCAGTAAAATTCATCAATTTGAAGAGAAACCTTTCGCTGCTGCTTCAATAGGTAAATTATATTTTAAATTTAAAAAGTTCCTTTTTATATAATAAAATATAGTTTGTTTCCGGAATTAATATTTAAGTATTTGTACTGTGAATGCTTAGCAATATTATTTTTTTGTTTGTTAGAAATACTGTTTGTCCATACTATTACACTACTTATCACATTTATTATAATATTTCTATTTTTTCATTAGGTCAAGTTCACTTAGCTGTTCTTCACAGTGGACAAGAAGTGGCAATTAAAGTGCAATATCCTGGTGTTGCGAAAGGTATCAACAGCGATATAGACAACCTTGTCGGTGTACTTAAAGTAAGTTTCGTGTTGAGAGAGTTGGTCATATCTCGGTAAATTGATAGTTATTTATAAGTGTTATGCATGACGCCGCATTGGCGCAACGGTCACAGCACTGGTTTGTGGCTGTTGCGCTGGCGGTTGCGGGTTCGATCCACGCATATGACTAACATTTGTATTGGCCATACTCACACTGTCCTTGTGGGTCTCCCCACCGTGCCTCGGAGAGCACGTTAAGCCGTCGGTCCTGGTTGTTGTCATGTGCACCTGATAGCTATCGTTACTTAAAGTAGGGAATATATCGGCCAAACCACATTTTAGCAGCGTGGTGGATTAAGCTCTGATCCTTCTACATGGGGAAAGAGGCCTATACCCAGCAGTGGAATATTACAGGTTGAAGCGTATGTAAAGGCGCAAAGAATGTGTTTTAGGCTGTACTAGCTTACTCGGCGTACTTCCTACTGCTATGTTTTTTTTTTTGAACATTCAATTATTTTTAACACAGTCGTTCAGAAGCTATGCGCCTACATACATTCCAGCAATAAAATTACATTTATATAGATATATTATTTAATACGTGGCATATTCATTCAGGTATGGAACATGTTTCCTAAAGGGATGTTCATAGACAACATTGTCGAAGTGGCGAAGAAAGAGTTAGCTTGGGAGGTCGACTACATCCGTGAAGCAGAATGTACTAAGAAGTTCAAACAACTACTTGCTCCATACCCCGAGTACTATGTTCCGTCTGTCATTGGTAATATATTATACGTCATTTGCTCTTTATACCTTAACCAGAAAAAGAAGATCAGAGCCCAATTATACTGCTCTCCATGTTTAGTTTTTGTAATGAGTAAGATTAGCCCAGAGTTTCTGGGTGGCTCGGGACAGAGCCGGCCATACTACTGCTATAAAAAACTTATATACCATCTGATTTAACAAATTTTTTATGTCCAATATATATATATAAGATTATATTGGTCTATGAAGGATAATAAAATAAACTATCTTGCGTTGCTCTGAAAATAAAGTTTTTATTGTTAAAATTACATATCTAAGTAACGCTATTTAAAAAATTACCTTAAAACCTACCTGAAAATAAAGAAACGACAATAAAAGTTTATTATTCTCTCCTTCACAGTTATTATTATATTATTATTTATCTTGAAAACGATTTGACTCTTGGTTTTTTTTAAAATTTAAATTATAATTTTCTTATACGTCCTTATTTGACATTTCAATCTTTTTAAATTAAAAACAAGGTCATATATATGATAGAAAACATTGAATTAAAAGAAATACCTACTACTGTATTTCTTTACATCTCCCCCCTTTGGAAGTAGTTTACATGAGTAAAATTTTTTTATTACGTTTCTTCATCTCCTACTTCTTCTTCTTCTATTATTTGTCTTGGAATAAGCTTCGTAATATGAAAAAGATTTGATTCAGCTTTTTTGTGTCCTGTATCGATCCTATATATTGATTTTGAAACTTTTTCTATAATTTGAAATGGCCCAATCCTCAGTTCTTCTAGTTTTTTTCTATTCAGCGTGTTGCCGTTTTCCACATACACCATGTCCCCAGTTTTAAATTCATGTTTTTTTCTATTTTTGTCAAAAATTTTTTTGTTGTAATTATGTGATTCTATTGTATTTTGAAGCGCTATCGTCCTATCTCTGATCCAGTCGTTTTGAGTTTTTTCTTGCTTCAATTCATTAGGTAAAACAGTGCAATCCGTACCATATAGAAGATAATTTGGTGAAAAACCAGTTACAGAGTGAATAGTTTGGTTATATTTACTAACACATTCATGTGCTATTGTTGTCCAGGCCCTCTTACTTCCATCTTCATTTATTTTACATCTGATTTTATTAACCAGTGTTTGGTTCAGTCTCTCATTTAGACCATTTGAGAATGGAGCATTCACCGCGGTAAAAACCATAATTATCTGTTTGCCCTTTAAAAACTCTTTGAACTCCTTTGAATTAATACCTGGGTATTGGTCAGTAAGTATCATACCAATGTCTTCTGTGTCTGACACATTTTTAACTAGTTTAATAAAATCATTAGCACTCTGTGTTTTTGAGGTTAAAATGAATGCATGTCTACTAAAGTGATCCACTAGCAAATGCAAATATTTTTTTGTAGATCGCGAACCTCCAAAACCACCTATTGTGTCTATAGACATGATTTCGAATGGTTTTGTGGCAGGACCCAGATGCGACATCAAACCAAATTTAGACTGTCCTCTTGTTTTATTCTTTATACAGACCTCACATTGTCTACATATTTTCTTTATATTTTTAGTTAGATTTCTTGCTATATATAGTGGACTAATTGTCTTTTGCATTTGTTTTATTCCAATGTGACATAGATTCTTGTGTATAGTTCTTATAAGTTTATTACTGAATTCTTCTGATAAAATAATTTTTTCTTTATTTCTAACTTTTTTATAGTATATATCTTGTTTATTAATTATTTTCTCTTTGTTATTTTGTATATCTTTATTATTGTTCTGATCTATTTTAATATCTTCCAGGTTAATCAAGTTTACAATCTTTAATTGTTCATTTGTGTTTTCATTCGATTCTAATACAGGGTTTCTGCTAAGGCAATCCGCTTCCAAATTCTCTTTTCCTGGAGCATATTTTAAATTGAAATCATATTGTGATAGGTAGTATGCTAAGTCTCCCAGTTCTTCATCAGTTCGTGATTTCAAATTCATATTTTCTAGTGGTTTATGATCTGAATAAACTGTGAATGACTTTCCCATCAGCCAGTACTGCCAGTATTGCACTGCTTCTTTGATGGCCAAGCATTCCAAGTAAATAGCTTTTTTCTTCTTTTGGGCTTCATTTAGTTTCTTAGAGAAGTAAGCTACCGGTTTTTCTTTACCATTTGGCTGTATCTGTTTTAAAATAGCCCCAATACCCTCTATAGATGCATCCGTGTAAATATTTATCGGTAAGTCTTTATCATAAATTTCTAGCACTGGTTGAGAACATAGGATATTTTTGATGGTCTCAAAAGCTTTTTGACATTGTTCGGACCAAATAAATGGTTGATTTTTTCTAAGTAAGTTGTGTAACGGATCTAATATTATCGCTCTCCTTGGTATATATTCATTGTAAAAATTGACTTTTCCTAACAGTTGTCTTACGTTTTTTTGTGTTTTTGGAGTTGGAAAATTTCTTATTGAAATCAGATTATCTTTCACTGGTGTTATACTATTATTTTGAATTATATGGCCCAAGTATTTTACGGAGTCTGATGCAAATATGCACTTTTGAAACTTTAATCTAAAACCCTCTGTCTTAATTGCTTCTAACAGCTGTGTTAGATGATGTATATGTTGATCAAAAGTTTTGGAGAATATTAGGATATCATCTATATAATTTACTGTAAAATCTGTAAGTTTGTATTTCCTTAGAATGTTACTTAATATTCTTTGGAAAATAGCTGGCGCGGTCTTTAGTCCAAACGGTAGACAAGTCCATTGGAAATGCCCTTCCTGTGTTATAAATCCTGTCTTTTTTTTATCTTCTACTCGTAATGGAATAGACCAAAATGCTGAATTTATATCCAGAGTTGAATAATAATTGCAATTTCTTGTCTTTGTAATTAAATCTTCTATTAACGGAAATGGTTGAGCTTCTGGTACTACGATTTTGTTCAAGTCTCTGAAATCTATGCATAATCTTGATCTTTTATTTTCTTCTTTTTTAAATGCCAAAGTGACAGGTGCAGCAAATGGGCTGCAGGATTCTTCTATAAGTTTATTATCCAATAATTTTCCTATTTGTTCTTCTATCTCTTTTTTATCTTCAATCGTGCACCTGTAAGGCCTTTTAGCGCAGTATTTTTCTACTAATAAATCTATTCTGGCTTCATACCCATTAACAGTTCCAACGTCATATTTATTCTTTGCAAAAATTGAATTATATTTATTAATCAATTTATTTATTTCTGATTTCTGATATTCATTTAAATGGTTTATTTTTATTTTGAACTCTTCTTCTTTTACATGTTCGTTAAAATTAATATTGTATTCTTCCATATTTTTGTTTTCTATTTTTTCTTGGTTAACATTTGCTTTTATATCGAAAGAATCTTCTTTCCATTTCTTTATCTCTTCTTCTTCTTTATTTATTTTTATATTTGAAACACTAGCTTCAAATTTTTTATTATTAAAGTTTTGTTTTTGAGTGATTTCTAAATCTTCATTTTGTATTAATTTAAATTTCTTTATCATATCTAATCCAATCAAAAAATCATATTTGAAATTTTGTTCATCTATAATGTATACTTCTACATTTTCTTCTATTTCAAATATTTTTATTTTTATGTTTGTCAAACCATTTGTCTTTTTGACACCATTAATTGTGACTAAACTTGCTTTATTCAAACTGTTTCCTTTGTCTTTTAGTTTTAATAAATTGGAATTAATTAGAGAAACGTTTGAACCAGAATCATAGACTCCATAAATTTCTAATGTATTATTTAATAATAGTTTGACTTTAATTAATGGTGTCACTATTAGTTTTTTTGTTCAGTTTCATGTAACTCTGCTTCTATGACTGAATTGTTTACATGTCTAATGGTTTTCTCTTTTGTTTTGTCACCTTCTCCTATTTTAAACCAACAAGCATATTCAGGGTGGTAGCGAATCCCTTTATTTAACCTTTCACAAGTTTTACATGGCTTTTTTTCTTCGTTTCCAGGGATACCTCTTGGGTTTCCGTATTTTTTGTAGTTCAATGTATTTTTTTTATTTATCAAATATTCTAATTTTCTCATTTCATTAAAAATATCCACTGTATCTTGCAACGTTTCTCTATCAATCCTGTTTAGTACATGTTCAGGCAAACCTGCTGCAATTAGGTCTATCAAAGTACCTGTATCAATTGAATTTCGCATTTCCAGGAGCAGTTTTTCTTTCTTTATGGCATAATCAACCAATGATCCGTCCTTATACTTGAATGATAAAGCATAGGTAATTTGGTTCCACCCTTTGTTTGTAAATGATTCACAAAATTTCTTTTTCCATATTGACCATTCAGAGTTCATGGTTAATTTTAACATCATGGAACTGTACCAATCCACACAACTTTTATCCATGAACAGTCTGAGTATTTCAATTTTTTTCTCATCTTCGGTCACGTCAAATCGTATACATTCTTTCTCGAAAATATCAATCCATTGGATTGCATTAAAATTTTTGCTCGTAAATTTTTCAATTACAAACCTTTCTGCAATATTTTTCAAATTTACTTGTTTGGTATCCTGTGTATTTTGAACTAATTTTTCTAATAATTTCTCCAATACACCTGCTTCTCTATTTTGTGTAGTCTGTTCTTTTTTTATTTCCTCTAAGTACTGATTTTCAAATAGTAAATTATCATCCTCATCTAAGTAGACTTTCCTAAGTTCTTTTTTCATTGTTATCCAAACTCTTCGTACGTGATATCTTTTCTTTAAGCTGTTTTTTACCTTCGTGAAAGTTGGTGTTTTTATTAGTTCTTTGTGATGAGCAATGGATTGATACTCTTCTTGTATAGCATAAACTTTATCATCACACGTAGCTATTGATGTTAAACATAAATTATTTGCTTTTCCGTCGTTCGCCGGCAGTATGGTGAATTCGAAACATAGTTTCTCCATCTTATATTGTATTATCTTATGTCTATGTTCTTCATAAACAAAATTGTCGTTTTATAAGATTATATTGGTCTATGAAGGATAATAAAATAAACTATCTTGCGTTGCTCTGAAAATAAAGTTTTTATTGTTAAAATTACATATCTAAGTAACGCTATTTAAAAAATTACCTTAAAACCTACCTGAAAATAAAGAAACGACAATAAAAGTTTATTATTCTCTCCTTCACAGTTATTATTATATTATTATTTATCTTGAAAACGATTTGACTCTTGGTTTTTTTTAAAATTTAAATTATAATTTTCTTATACGTCCTTATTTGACATTTCAATCTTTTTAAATTAAAAACAAGGTCATATATATGATAGAAAACATTGAATTAAAAGAAATACCTACTACTGTATTTCTTTACATATATTTAAAATTTGTTGTCATAACGTGATGTTTTATATGTGGTTTAAAAAAAATCGTTTTGTTTTACTGGATATTAAACTATTAGTTCATTTTTGTGTCTAAATTTGTTAACCTAGTTTTGACATAATAGTTACAATCACATATATATCCAGTTATTCTTATACTTTTTTAGCTGTTAAACAATTATTTAGCTTTTTTTTTAAATAAAATCTTTTGTATCTCAAATTATTTTTATCCAGTTTCTTTTGTCTCTTGTATACATATACAGGGTGTCCCGCGATAAAGTGCAACCCCGAAAGAGGGTGAAACTAGACCATAAATTATCGACAAAAATCAGAAAAAAAATTTAAAAATTAAAAAAAAAAAAAATTTTTTTTTATTGACGAATTAAGATTTTTATATAGCTTACGTAGCCGCTTTGTACAAAAAATGATGATTTTTGTACGTGTTTTTTGGGATACAGGCGTAATTTTTTTTTATTTGAATGGCAATATGGTAAGAAATAATAATAAATCATAAAATTTCCTGGTATTGGGGGCATAATTCTGAGAAAATTAGAGATCATTGAAAAAAACAGTCAAAAAATTGATTTTTTTTCACAAGAAGCATATATGCATATATATATATAAGACTTAATGCCACTTTTTTGCGAGCTAATTGTTATTTTATCCTTACCGCCAAGTACGTGGCGTAATATTTTATTTTATTTTAAAGTAATCGACCCACTACTTTGGAAGAAATCACCATTTTTTGTACATAGAGTCTACGTAAGATATAAAAATCTTAATTCGTCAATAAGAAATAAAATATTTTTTTTAGAAAGTTTTTTCTATGTTTTTTGTCGATAATTTATGGTCTACTTTCACCCCCTTTCGGGATTGCACTTTATCGCGGGACACCCTGTATATAAATGTACGATGTGTTGATGTGATATTCTGTGTGTGGTGTGGGATGCTATATCAAATATATATACTATACATAAATAAATTATGAATGTTAGGTAGCCTATACTTTTAACAACGTAATGGTTACATTTATAAAAGTAAGTCTTTATTATGGGAAATTAAGGACTTATAACGGAATGTTTTAAATGAGTTATGAAAAAAGTTTTACATTTAATTCTGTGTATGCTAGTTACACATTTATTTTTGTTTTTCTTTAGACGAATTATGCGCTCAAGAAGTGATAACAACGGAACTAATCGACGGAATGCCTCTCGACAAATTGTTCGACGCCCACTACGAAGTACGCTACGACATCGCTTACAAAATAATGCAGCTTTGTTTGAGAGAAATGTTCATACTTCGCTGTATGCAGACAGATCCGAACTGGGCAAATTTTTTCTATAACACGAATACCAAACAAGTAAGCTGACAATGATTTGTACCTATATGTAATGCACTTTTTAATGTATCTTATTTATTTAAATGACATACCAATAACATAATAATTGTGTTTGCTCGCAAACCAAAAAAAAAAACCGACTTCAATTGGATCGACATGTAATAAATTATAGATAAATTAACAAACGCACTAGTCGTCACTACGATTTTCGAGGGTTTCCCTCGATTTCTCTGGAATCCCATCATCAGATCCTGGTTTCCTTATCGCGGTACCTAAGTTAGAATTATCAAAATCGGTTTATAAACGACGAAGTTATTCCCGAACACATATTTAAAAAAAACGTATATACGGTCGAATTGAGTAACCTCCTTCTTTTTTGAAGTCGGTTAAACAAACATTAAGGGCCCCGTAGACGATCAAGTATTTGATCAAATTTCTGTTTGAAAAACGTGTTTGTCAATTTTTTTTATCGTGTGCGGGCTTGTTTGATGTGTAACATTGAAAATGTTTGACGTGTTGGATGGAAATTTTGATTGAAGGTGTGTTTGACAAACCTGTTTGATAGTGTGCGGCTGAGTTTGTCAAATAAAATCTCATTTTTCGCCTTGAAACCATGGATAACACAACTGCAATGGCTGTGTATTCCTTTATAATTATAATAAAAGGAACCTGAATTTTCAGGTTTTTGTAAATTGATATGCTCCATTCCATTCATCCATCTACAGCTCCAATAGCGTTCGATACTCATAGTAGGAAATATATCCGCCAATCCGCGGCGGGGCAGGGTGGTGGATTAAGCTCCGATTTCTCTCCTACATGGAGAAAGTTGTTGTTACAGACTGAATCGTCGCCCTCTGAAATCTTACAAGTTATTATAATAAAGAAATTATAAAGAATCTCTGAGAGAGAAGTTTAAAGAGATCAACATCCTGACTTTTGCATCGCAGTATATTTATGAAAATATAATGTACATACGGAAAAATAGGCATTTGTTTGTTAGTCGTAGTGATCGAAATGCCTCAAATGATGTAACACTCAGGAACGACCACAAATTAATATTTCCTAAATGCCGGCTCAAGAAAAAAAGTAGTTCCTTTATAGGAATGTCTATCCTTGTATATAATAAGATTCCGGCTGCGCTTCAATCTCTGCCTTTACTGAAGTTTAAAAAAGTTATTAAGCGAGTTTTGTGTAGTAAAGCCTACTATACCATTAAAGATTATCTCAATGATGAAAAGGCATGGGATTGAATAAAGCTCGACCAGGCTATGTCTGTGACCCGCTATGTATATAAATATTGTGAGCAGGTGGCATGTGGTGGTTTCGGCATGCACGATTGGCTGTCTCGTGTTTGTCCTTATCATTTCATGGTCCATTACTGCGTTTTTATAATGTTGTTGACTTTAAATTTTTAAAAGAGTACCGATAGTTTTTTTTCGCCGGCTTTTTTTCTCTCGGCCTACACTAGGAAAATTACTTTATGTTATTGTAATATCTAATAAAGCCGAGGAAAAAGTAGATAGGTGATGTCTACCGAGACATTAGAAATTTTGACTAAGTTAAGGTTGCTTATAACACTGGGTACGTTACGTAAGTTTGTAATGTACCCAATGTTAATGTTAAAGTATACATTTTTATTTTATTGATATTTTGCTGCCTTAACTTTTTTTTTTTTTTTTGTAAATGACATTTTTATTTTTCTTTTTTGACTTTCGTTAAGTGTGAAGACCACACCCTTATGACGAAATAAATATTTTCATTTCATTTCATTTCATTTCATTTCATTTAATACGAGTAATTTTTCTTCATTTAGGTAATCTTGCTGGACTTCGGTGCGACTCGTGAATACTCCAAAGAGTTCATGGATCAATATATAGAAATTATTAAGGCAGCTTCAGAAAATGATCGCGACGCAATCTTGCGCATGTCGCGCGAAATGAAGTTCCTCACTGGATACGAGTCCAAGGTAAAAGATAAATCTTATTTCAAAAATTATAGAATAATGTCAGTGAGGTAACTTTGTCGCACATTGTTAAGGACATCAATATATGATGACTGTTTTGTAATGCACAGCTTCAATATGTAATCTGTAACCTTAAGGCGTTAGGTGAACAATAAAATTTTTTAAGAAAAAAAACATGTATTTTATACAGGGTGGGGATGATAATACAACGATAACTTGGACAGCGTATATGTAATGACATTCCAAGCCCACATACAAAAAATCAATAAAATACATCCAGTAGTTTAGTCACAAATTATGATTTTTCATTTTTTAAAATTTCTACGTATGTATCAGACTAAAGACCTGACCTACCCTAAAACCGGCGGTTAACGACTCAAGGACAGCTATTATTATTTTTAAAATCATAGATTAAGAAATAATGGATATGGCATCGACTGCCACAAAAAGGCACAATTTTTAATCATTGCCATTTAGTGACAGTTCGCAGACCAAATAATATTATAATAACTAATGTTTAAAAAAAAATAACTTATTCAGTATCGGCTACTGATCAGTTCTGCATATTTAAAAAAAAATTGATGGTTTGAGAAAATTTAAATCAAATAGTTTTTTATTCAATTTAATTTTAAATGCGTAACAATTTATTTTAATTTACTTTTCTAACTTACTATTTTTTATTCAATCAAAATAATGAAGTTTTGTAGGTACAAGCACATAGCACTTCCACGCGATTATGCCGCGTAGAAAGAAGGCCACGCGCGAAGGCGGCGCGATGACGCGTGTAACAGGTCAGTGATCCTGTAGTTACAAAAATGATGTTATAAAATTTTATTAAATTATATTGAATTAGTTTGTATGAAAAAATCTTTTTTTTGATTTTGATGTTAGGACTTATCTGATGGTTTTGAAATACTTCTTTATACTAGTACTAACGGTGTTTTCAATTATCGTTCTATTGTCATCCACACCTTGTATATATTATACAACAATAACATGTTTATGAGTTGACTGGAAGAGATCTATTTTAGAGATAAGTTCGCCTTTGCCAACTTCCTATGTTATAATGACTATTGTAAAATTACTTAGTGCAATCAAGAATATAAAATAGGTATATATCATACTAGCTTCTGCGCGCGACTTCGTCGGCGTGGACTCCGCTCCTATTGGTCTTAGCGTGATGATACATAGCCTATAGCCTTCCTCGATAAATGGGCTATCTAACACTGAAAGAATTTTTCAAATCGGCCCAGTAGTTCCAGAGATTACCGCGTTCAAACAAACAAACAAACTCTTCAGCTTTATATATTAGTATAGATATGTTTGGCTGTCCAATTGTATAATTGATATTTAAATCCATACAAACACACACACAGACACACACACACACACACACACACACACACATCAGCCTATCGCAGTCCACTGCTGGACATAGGCCTCCCCAAGTTCACGCCAGACATCCCGGTTTTCCGCAATCCTCATCCAGCCTACGCCGGAAATCTTACGTAGATCGTCGGTCCAACGGGCCGGAGGACGTCCCACATTGCGTTTGCCAAGACGCGGTCTCCACTCCAGGACCCGTCGGCTCCAGCGGCCATCGGTCCTGCGACACAAGTGACCAGCCCACTGCCACTTCAACTTGCTAATTCTGTGGGCTATGTCGGTTACTTTCGTTCTCTCGCGGATAGCCTCATTTCTTATTCTATCTTTGAGAGAAACCCCAAGCTTAGCCCGTTCCATTGCACGTTGAGCGACTTGAAACTTGTGGACCAGTCCCTTCGTCAGTGTCCACGTCTCAGCTCCGTATGTTAACACAGGCAGGACGCATTGCTCGAAAACTTTTGTCTTTAAGGATTGCGGAATCTTCGAAGTGAAGACTCGGCGAAGCCTGCCAAATGCCGCCCAGCCCAACCGGATCCTCCTATCGGCCTCCTTCTCGAAGTTGTTGCGGCCTAGTTGGATTGTATGGCCTAAGTAAACATAATCCCGAACAACTTCGAGAAGGGTACCATCGACCGATATTGGTCTCGGTATGACTTGGTTGTTAAACATAATTTTCGTTTTGTCCAAGTTCATACCGAGACCGACTCGTCGGGAGGTCTCGTTTAGGCCGGACAGCATCTGGCCTTTCTTTTTTACGTGGGGAAAATCCATCGTGGATACCCGGGGCACCAGAGGGTTATGTCAGACTCCCACTGACCAAAAACCGTCCACGTGTGAGCAGACCTCCGCCTGATTGGGGCGAGATGGGGTCGCGTTAGCAGTCTTCACCCCGCCCCGGCGGCTGGCCCGAATGTAAACATTCGGGCCCCGGCACCTAGAGGGGCGGCACCCACAAGACCACCCCTCCCGACGACGCGTGGGATCTCAAGCCAGCCGAAGATCCCCCGACCCCCAGCCGGCCACCCCACTTAAGGGACGCTCAACCGGACCAGTCTACCGTCTGCAGAATGGGGACACATGTCCAGGAGTGTCCACCCTCCAAGCCAGGCAGGCCTGACCTCCAACGCCTGGCATCATGGCGTTGGGGGTCAGGCCCGCCCGACCTCCAACGCTGGATCGCACCAAACAACCGAGCAAAGCTCCAGGGAGCCCAGCACGATCCGACAACTACCCCACGGATCCGCCGGACTGAACCAACAACTGAGCTAAAAGCTCCAGGGAGCCAGCACAGCCCGGCCCTCACCCATCACGTCTGCCGGATTGCACCAGCAACCGAGCAAAGCTCCAGGGAGCCAGCACAACCACCAACCACCAACCAGCGGCAAACCGCGCTTTCGCGCTACAGGGCGGGCAAGCGTAATCTAGTGCGCTCACGGATCGAGCAGTACCCCGAGCGCACCCCGCGAGTCAGTCGTTAGCCGCGACGAGCACGGAGCAGCAGTACCGCGACTGCGATACTGCTGCCCGTCCCGTTGCCCAGGGTGCACCACGAGGAGGTGACCGACATGCACCCCGGACAGCATCTGGCCTAGCTCATCCAACGTCTCTGCAAAACGATATCGTCGGCGAAACGAAGGTGAAAGATGTATTCGCCGTTGACGTTGATGCCTCGTTCCCCCCAATCCAAGGTCTTAAAGACATCCTCCAGCGCAGTAGTAAACAGTTTCGGTGATATTACATCTCCCTGTCTTACCCCACGCCGGAGGAAAATGGGTCTTGTTCTCTGGTCTTGGATATGAACGGTCATCGTTAAATTTTAATCCATATCGTCTAAAACAACACTTAAAAAATTGAGTAACACATTTTGTGTTCTTTAATTTCATGATATAATAAAATTATTCTTGTTATAATATTAATATTTGTTACTAATTAACTCTTAATGTTTTTTTTTAAGATAATGGAAGAGACACACGTCGACACAGTTTTGATCATGGGCGAAGTGTTTACAAGCGAAGGTTCGGGTGAATTCGACTTTGGAGCTCAAAAGACAACAAGACGAATTCAAGCCATGGTGCCGACCATACTGACGCACAGGCTATGTCCACCTCCAGAGGAAATATACTCCTTGCACAGGAAATTATCTGGGGTTTTCCTACTTTGTTCCAAGCTCAAAGTGAAAATGAACTGTCGTGACATGTTCCAAGATATATACCGGCAGTACAAAGCCGATGTCGAGTAGTCATTTGAAAGTTTAGTTTTAATAGTAAATTTGTCTAACAATTATTTATTTAATGCGAGGTGATGGCAAATACAAAGTAATAACAGATACAAAGTAATAACTTTATCTTACATTATATTTTATATGGAATATTTTATATGATATAACAGTATAAACACCACAAAATAGTATCGAAATAAATAAAAATGTTTGCCTATACTTTGCCTTACGGATTTTATTTAAGATTTTATACTTGTAATTGGTTATTTCATCGCATTTTAACGACTCTAAACTACATTGTATTCATTATAATTATGTAATATATAGTTAAGAATAATTTAACCAAACAATTACTTGTATTGTATTAAACACATCTATATACAGTTTAACATTCAATTAATTGAATGCATATTCACATTTTATATTTAAAGCAAATAGTAACTTTATATTTGTTATATAGTTATCAATATTAAAACAGATAAAGCTTTTTTATTAATTATTGCTAATCTACCTTCTACAATTACTTTGTATATATATTTGGCCGTAATAAAATAATTGTAAATACTATTCTTGCATTTTACTCAAACCTAAGAAAACCAATGCTGCTTCAATATCAATACTTAAAACAGATTTTAATTTTAAAAATACACAAGATAATTATGCTCTATATACGCAATATTTTTTTCACAAATTATCAGATTAGCTACTCGCTACTTTTCATTTGTTTTCGGTCCATGAAAATGGGTGAATCCGACGAAGAAATTAGGTACATTTCAAAGTTTTAATGTTTTTAATTTATTTATTTATTTATTCATTTATTATAACTTTATTGCATATAGTCAACAATTTTACATAGTAAAAGAAAATAAAAGAAACAGCAGTACAAAGATAAAATTAAACAAAAGGTATTGTAGTTACACTGACAACATGCAAAGGCGGTCTTATTGCTTAAAGCAATCTCTTCCAGACAACCCCAGATAAAAGGAGATTATTAGTAACAAAGTGCGGGATAGTGCAAAAGTTAATAGATAACACGTGGTTCAATAAGTCCCGAGACTAAGTACTAAAAAAAGGTCTTTTTTATAAAATTAATTTTTATTCATCAACATAGTCTCCTCCAAGAGCGATACAGTCCCTCCAAGGCTTTTCTAACTTTTCTATCCCATGTGTGTGGAACGATTTGTCTTTGGCTTCAAAATAAGCCTCCGTTGCTGCGATAACTTCACTATTTGAGTCAAATTTCTTACCCTGAAGCATTTTTTTGAGGTCTGCAAACAGCCAGTAATCACTGGGGGTCAAGTCTGGCGAATAAGGGGGATGAGGAAGCAATTCGAAGCCCAATTTGTTAATTTTGGCCATCGTTCTCACGGACTTGTGACAAGGCGCGTTGTTCTGGTGAAACACCACTTTCTTTTTGTTCATGTGAGGCCGTTTATCCGCAATTTCGTACTTCAATCGCTCCAATAAGCACATGTAATAGTCACTATTTATATTTTGCCCCTTTTCAAGGTAGTCGATGAAAAGTATTCCATGCGCATCCCAAAATATAGATGCCATAACCTTACCGGCCGATTTCTGAGTCTTTGGACGCTTCGGGCGGCTTTCACCAGCCGCTCTCCACTCCGCTGCCTGCCGATTGGATTCCGGAGTGAAATGGTATATCCAGGTTTCATCCATTGTTACATACCGACGTAAAAAATCCTTTTTATTATGATTCATCAGCGCCAAACATCGCTCTGAATCATTGATACGTTGTTCCTTTTGATCAGTTGTAAGCAAACGCGGCACCCAGAGCCGGCTTTACCTATAGTGCAGGGTGTGCGGCGCACACGGGCGCCGGGTCTAAGGGGGCGCCGAGCGTCCTCTAAGACTAATGCGACACCTCTAAAGATGCGTCGCTCGCGGCACCGGCGCTCTCAAAGACCCTGCGCCCGTGTTACGGCCGATGCCGGGCGCACGGTAGCAATGCAAAGCGCGCCACCACAAGCTGCTTTTTTACTTACTCTTACACAACAACTTTTGTTTCAACGTGAAATCAGCCTTAAAACAGATAATTAAAGATTACATTGGTGACTTGGTAGTGTCGTATCGCTACCGAAGGCTACCGTTTTGATTCGTTTGAAAACACGCCGGCAACAATATTGCTAACTCGGCTGTATTGGAATGCTATACGGCCTTCCTGAAACGATGCCACCACTCGCACATACGCAGGCGCCCAGGTGGTGTTGTCGTAGCAATCAACTTGGCCTCCTGGCCAAGTTGATTGCTACGACACTAGTCCGGCGTGTGATCGAAGGCCTTCTCCATATCGAGAAAGACTCAGAATGTGCAGTGCCGGTTGTTGAGCTCACTGGCCAAGTGGCTGAGGACTCTCACCAGCTGGAGCGACGTCAAGTGGTAACTGCAGAAACCGAACTGCTCTTCGCGCATGGGCAGATGAGGCGTGAGTCTCCGCAGCTGCAGTAGCTTAAACAGCTTGGCGATGTGCGAGAGTAGCGTGATGGACGGTAGCTTCTCGGGAGTCGACGGTCCTTCTCCGACTTAGGTAGGACGATGATTTTCCCGTTCTTCCATATCACGGGGAAGTGTCCGATTTAAAGTACCCCGTTGAATGCCTTCATGAGCGCTACGAGGCATCCAATAGGCAGCTGCATCAACGCGGCAGTAGGTATGCCGTCGGGTCCCGGGGCCTTCCGCTTGGGCAGGCGGGCAACCCCTTTCCTTAGCTCAGACAAGGAGATGAGGTCCCCTCCCTGGAGTTCCGGAAGGGAGTCCGACAGAAACCTTTCCACTGTCTCGTGGACTGCCGCGTGATGATAGACGACCGCTACGTTGACATTCGACGTTGGGAGGAAATTGTTTCTCCATATATTCCGCCAGGGTTTCTGCTCTATCTCTGGCGGAATATCTTCTGTTACCCGCTCTATCCAGGAGTGGGTAGACAGGCAGGTCTTTTCTCGTGAGTTTTTTGCAGAGGCTGCATAAATTGGTATCGTACTCAGATGCTTGATCGATGGTATCTTCCCCGTCGTACTCATTGAGAGCCACGAGCGCCCGCGATACCTCCTCTGCAATATGGTTTATTTCGCGCTTCACCCTCGGGCACCTGGGCCGAGCCCAGAACTTACGCAGCTGCCTTTCCTGCGCAATTTCTCGCGAATGTCGTCCCTGCTTCTTGGTGGAAAGCCTTGGGTGGTGATAGCTCTATCAAGGGCCGCGGCCGTCTTAATTGCCTCGGTGATTCTTTCGGCTGCGACCTCAACGTCGGCATCAGTCGAGGCAGGAACCGTAAGCTCCAGTCCCGCGAGCGTCGAGGTGAAGCGGTTCCAGTCAACCCGCGACCTTAATCTTCTGGGTACCATGACGCTTTGATGGATGTGAGCACGACCATAATTGGTTGATGCTGTGTGTTGAGGTCATATAGAACGTCAACATCCAGCGGGTGTATCACTCATTCCCTTGTGCAGCACGATGTCCAGAACATCGGGTTGTTGGCCAGGGGCTGTGGGCACGTGCGTAGGTGCTCCTGGACCCAATACAAAGGTGTATTAATAGTAAACCAAACACTAAACTTGTACTTCCCAGTTGGTATACAATAAAGCGTAATGGTACTAAAAAAGATATTCGCGGTTAAACGGATTGGATTTGGCTACGGAGCTATACCGTTCGCTGTTCTCAAGCAGGCACCTCCCAGCCGGGTTGATCACGCGGGAGCCCCACGCTGGGTGGTTCGCGTTCAGATCTCCCACGACTAGTGAAGGCTTCTGCAAAGTTAATAGAATCTGGACATCCATGGTGCAGAAAGGCAGGTCAGTTGGTTAATAGGTGGCATACAGGGTTAGCTCCTCGTCCTCTCCTGCGTGCACTCGAACCCCTTGCGTGCGTATGCTAACGTAGGGCGAGTGCAAAAACTCCTCGTGCACAATGTCCCTCCGCACCAGGGCTGCCGTATTCTTAAATGGATATCCCCCGGGAGAGACCTCGTCACACCGGTACACGAAGTAGTTGGGGACTCGAAGCTCGACGTCAGTCGAGAGTTTCGTCTCACCCAGGAGAATCACGTGTGCGTTCAGCGACTGGGCAAGCAACATAAGCTCTCGAATATGTCCCCTGATGCCGCCAGAGTTCCAGTAAATGATTCTCAACTGGAATTGAGCTTCGCTAGTGAGGCCAATCCAGTTGAGATCGCCGAAAGTTTATAGTATAGTATATTTGAAAATATAACTGTATTTCATTTTGACCGCGTGTCTACTAGAGGGCGCCAGGGTACTGGTTGCACACGGGCGCCACAGGGGCTAGAGCCGCCTCTGGCGGCACCCACATAGAAAAAAGCTTTTTCATGGCCAAATTTTTATGTAAAATAGTGAAAACACTACCAGCAGAAATCTTCACTATCTAGGCTATCTCTCGCACTTTTACCTTCCGATCTTCCAATACGATTTTGAGGACTTGGTTAATATTTTGTTGAGTCACTGCTTCATTTGGACGACCTGAGCGTTCCCCATCATTGGTGTCCAGGCGACCGCGTTTGAAGTCGGCATACCACCGACAATTGGTTGCTTTAGAGGGAGCTGATGATCCTGCATAACATTTTATAAGCCATTGCTGTGCTTCAACGGTATTCTTTCCCATTAAAAAACAATGTTTTATCAACACGCGAAACTCGTTTTTTTCCATTGTATCGAAATTACAACCGTAGCGTCACTTAAATGTTTCAAAATCAATAATTTTATTGTTCCATTTTTAAAAATTTGACACATATTCTTGTATTGATAGCCAGTACTTTTTAAAAATCAAAAGAGTTTTTAATATATGCGCCATTTCCAGGTTAGTCTCGGGACTTATTGAACGATCTAGTATAAATATAATTGTAAATACATAAAAGCACACATACACACGCGAATACATACATAAATACATACATACATACATACACACATACATACATACACACACACATATCTACATATACAACAGAAGTACACAAATGCATAACACTGTAAAAAACATTTAAAGCGACAAATAGTGTTTGTTTAAGCGATTCTTAAAAATTGGTAACGAATGAGAGTGACGAACTTCTCGCGGTAGGCTGTTCCATAGTTTCGCAGCCTTAATCGTAAAAGAACTACTGTAGTATCAGTAAGAGTACAATAAAATTGGTTTAAACGTTTTCAGTCAAGAAATGTTGATGTTAAATATCGTGCTCTGGTCACCCAGTTACGGATAAACATGACGACCTGTGGTGACGACGTTTAGGAAAAAGTGGAGCTAGATCAACATTGAGTAGTTACAATTTAGCTAAGGATAAGTAAAGTACATAAAACAGTTTTGACCTGTGGTTTTGACCCATTTGAAAAAGGGTGGCTCAACAAAAAGCTCTATATATGAGCGCTATGTGAACTCACAGAAAGAAACCTAATGGCCCGTGTTTAGTATACGGTCTCCGTTTGCGATTCTCTCTTAAGACGTAATGATATCGAACCAATTTTGAAGAGATTGATCACTGGTGATGAAAAGTGGATCACCTACGATAAGAAAAGAATGTACGAAAGAGATCGTAATTAAAGGTCGGTCAAGCTGCACAGACTATCGTGAAACCTGGGTTGACACGCATTAAGGTGATATTGAGTGTATGCTGGGATTGGAAGGGCATTATTCATTATGAGCTTTTACCACCGGGCAAAACCATCGATTCGGATTTCTACTGTCAACACCTGATGAGACTTAAGCAAGAAATTGAGAATAAGCGACCACAATTGATCAATAAAAAAAGTGTATTCTTTCATCACGACAACGCTCGACAACATACGTCTTTAGGTACTCGACAAAAGTTGAGAGAGTTTGACTGGGAAGTCTTAATGCATCCACTATGCCCCGATCTTGCACCCTCAGATTTCCATCTGTTTCGGTCTTTTCAGAATTCTTTAGGTAGTGCGTGTCATAATGTTACGAGTAGTATAAAGTTAACATCAAGAGAGGACTGTCGAAACTACTGTCGCTGGTTTTTTAATGAGAAGTCCCAAAATGTCTCCAGCCGGGCCAGCATGCGTACAACGAGATAATCTCTTGACGAGAGAGATAGATAATGTCTACATCGAGTATTTTCTCGATTACCATAGCATGCGCAATACGAGAGACATAATTCTCTTCCGAAGACAAAACGGAACGGAAACGCCATGGTATACAAAAGATATTATAATAATATTTATAATTTTAATAGATTTCGTTTATCGTAGTCTTTCTCGTCGATAATATTAACAACGAGTAGTTTATCTTCTTAAAACGTCAAAATCACGTCAAAATTCGACAAAACTACGATAACTAAAATTTCTTGTTATCTCTTCAATAGTTCAATTATCGTGACGAGAAGAGTATCACGTGCACGCATGTTAGCTACTGTAGACATCACAGAGTACATTGTAATAGTAGGTAGACATAAAGAGATAATACGAGAAAAGGGGTAGACAAACTTTTGTCGTGGCGCGCATGCTAGCCCGGCAGCAACGGAATCCTTTCACTACCTACGAGATAGCGGCAAGTTATCGAACAAAATGGTACACATATAGGTATTGTAATTGATGTAAGAAAATTTTGTAAAATCTTACCTTGAATTTATTTATAAAATACGAAGAAACTTTATCCTCGACCTAATATAGTAAAGACAACAATAGTAAATTGTACATTTATTTCATAAATATATTACGCAGTGCAAAGCTGTAAAGAACGTTGGTCGTTGGCTAGTAATATTTCTACAAGTTTATGTTAGGAATATTAAAAAAAAAATCTTTAATTAATAGCAGTGGCGTAGCGTGCTTTTGAGGGGCCCTGTATCAAATTTAGTTAGGGGGCCCTAACGAAGGGTAAAGATTTCTCATCTCTGATGAGATAATTATAATAATAATAAAGCTTTAATAATAATAATAACTTATCATATCTTCCTAAAAATTGAGCTATTCAAACAATTAAAATTAAATATATCTACCTATGCACTTTTGTAGCCTTTTTTTCGGCAAATTGATTTATTAAATCATCTATATTTACAGATGATTTCAGTTTTTCTAAAATTTCTGTCTCTATAGACAATAGTGACAAGTCTGATAGATAATCGTACAATGGAATGATTTTTTTCAATTTCGGACTTTAAAAATGTTTTCAGACCAATTAATTGTTCATAAAGGTTGATTGAGATGTCTTTACTGTATTTAGCTGATAGTTTTCCGGAAGTGTTTTTTATCACTTCATTTGAAGAAGATAGGAGTTTCTCAGGTTGTAATACTTCGAACATACACTTAACTCAAATAATTGTGTTTACTCGCAAAAGAAAAAAAACCGACTTCAATTACATCGACAAGTAATACAACGTAATAAGACGAAAAAATAGTCAAGTAAATACGTGCTATTAAAGATTACTCAAAAAGTTGTAATCAGATCTTGATCTAATTTAAACAAGAAAGACTACATGACAAGTATTAGCTTTCCATTAAAGTAAGAATCATCAAAATCGGTACACCGAGTAAAAAGTTATGCGGTATAATACAACGTAGGTTGGCAAAAAAGTAGTCAAGTAAATACGCATTATTAGATATAACTCTAAAAGTACTTGTCAGATCTCAATTAAATTTTAATGGGACCACATGACACGCAACACCTTTCAATTAAAACAAAATTGATCCTAATCGGTCCACTCAGTCAAAAGTTCTGAGTTAACATACATAAAAAAATACAGTCGAATTGAGAACCTCCTCCTTTTTTGGAAGTCGGTTAAAAAAGAAATTAAGATTCACATTCAACGCTTCACACTCAACAGCCCCCAGTATTTTCTCCTGTGTCGGAGGTCCGGAAACACACACGATACAGAAGCACAAACGCCCATACCACGACAAACATCTATATGGCCAATACAAATGTCTGTCGTGAGCGAGAATCGAATCCGCGACTGATAGCGCAACAGCCAGTGCTGTAACCGCTGCGCCAACGTGTCGTCAATCTCTGTGATTAAACAATCTTTTATTTTTGATTTTTGTCATTTCTGAAGTGAAAACTCTATAGGCACGTATGACAGTTATTCGATATGTTTTTTTCCCGGAAAGCACGAAATTAATTAACATCGTGGATAACATTTTACTATTTACTAGCCGACCCGTGCCCACTTCGTTGGGCGTTAATTATTTTTGTGATGCAAATAATATACTTACACATACTTAAGTTTTCATCTCGCTCACATAAAACTACCACCCCCCGTTTCAGCCCCAAAAAGGGTTGATTTCTAAAAATACATTATTAGTACACCTCCACACCATCTATAGAGCATACATTTTGAATTTCAAGTCTCTTACTTCAAAAACATAGGACTTTCATACAAACTTCCAACCCCCGTTTAACCCCCTTAGGGGTGGAATATCGTAAAACCCGTTCTTAGCTGACCTCTACTCGGCGAAAGGAATATTCCTACCAAAATTCAAGTCTCTACGCCTTATGGTTCCAGAGATATCGTGATGAGTCAATGGGTGGGTAACTCTTTTATATATATAGAAGATTTATTTTTGTTTATACACGTTGGGGGCCCCTGTAGCCCGGGGGCCCCGTATCATTGATACGGCTGATACGGCGGTAGCTATGCCCCTGATTAGGCTATAATGGGTGATGGATTGAACACGTTGATATTATGGAAGTGTGTGCAAATCAGTAAACCTGAATTTTGAAAAGTGCTGCTTGACATATTTAGTATCAATTGGAGGAAGACAGAGAGTAGCAGAATAACATGATGCGACATAATATGAAGAAAAATTTAACACAGATAAAAAGGAGAAATAATTACTTGCGATTAAGATAGGAGGCAATCATTTAGAAATGAATTTTCCTATGAAAATTTACATACGTCCGATTTTAGTCCAACAAGTCCAACAAGACAGTTGGAACATGGGTTTGTATATACACCATTTAATATCTATTATCTACAGCAAATTTTAATTATCTTAAAAAACAACATTTTTTATGAAAGACAACGACGGCGACGATACTAATTAGCTACTTACGAGTAGGTATTAGTGATCGTCGCTTAAATTTTCCTCTATTATCCAAGTTTTAGAATTTAGCAGATTTTTTATATTTACTCTCTTGTTTTATACAATGTTTAATCAATAATTTATTTTATTTTATCGCGCAATTAGTAACTTAGTACTTATGTTAAAATCTTAACATCATAACACATTCATTTTGACAAAGAAATGGATGGTAATATTGTCCTACAAATTGCGTGGTGCGTTATCCCGGTCCTACGCTCATTGCTGCTCTATCTCCTGCTAACTCTATTATCTACCACAATCGAGAGTTTTCGAAGAGGAACTTTTTGTTCGTCTCATCAAAATGAAGCTACTCCCAGAAAATTAGCTTGTTACTAATCAGGTGAAAAATATGTACTAGGGATCCCTACCTATTCTCTATATACTCGTATATAAAAATGAATCGCTGAATGTGTTGCTAAGCTAGGGTTACCATATGACAGGCTTTTGCCGTATTTGACAGGCATTTTAAGGTTTAGACAGGCTTGCGGCCGGCATTAATCTGAGGCAGGCATTTTTAAATTTAAAAATATCGGAGATTTCTCTTCCTTCCAGTGGATGATTTTACAAAAAGAAATGAAAAGTTTCTCAAGTTCTGATTTAGCTTCATCTGTAGAATTTCTCTCTAAGCTGAATATCATTGTTGACGACGTGAAACTGTTTGACGAATACGAAGTTCTAAAAGAATATTGTAGAAGTTCAGATAACATATTCTTTTCTGAAAGCTTAACTACACAGTGGTGTAATTTTCTCAAAAGTAGGGAAGTGAATGGTGACATTACAGAATCAGTGAAAATCTGCCAGTTTGTGTTCTCTATTTTGGCACACAATGCGAACGTAGAACGTATGTTTTCTCTCGTCAACGCTCAGTGGAGTAAAGAAAGAAATCGGCTTACAATTGAATCAGTAAAAGCAATATTGATTACTCAAGAAAATTACAAAACTGTATCTTGAGAAAGATTTTTACGTTTATGTATTAGAAAAGAAAGAACTATAAAAAAAATAATGTCCTCTGACAAATTAATATCAGTAATAAATATGCTTCTTTATTATTATCTGTTGGCTTTTACTTATTACCTACAGCGTTTTACTTTAATCAGGCATTTTTCAGAAAAATCAGGCATTTTAGGTACCATAGACAGGCATGCCTCTATTTACATATGGTAACCCTATGCTAAGCGCAAATCTCGAGAGCGGCTGAACTGATTTCGCTTATTCTTTTTTTATAATATTTCTTGAAGTACAAGGATGGTTCTTACGGAGAGAAAAATTTAAAAAATTGGCTGAAAGTCTAAAAACAATACTTTTCTATATTCCCATACAAAAGATTCGTAATAAAAGTAAATTTGAACTATAATACCATACCATAAAGTTTAAGTGTTAGTGGACGGGCTCCGGGAAGGATAAGTAAAAAATTAAACAATCGACTATTAGGCGGTACGAAGTTCGCCGGGTCAGCTAGTAGAAAATAAATCTTTATTTAAATAATTGTGTTGCTCTTTGTTGTAGTCGCTCTTTTGCACCTTAAGTATAACAAAACTAATTTGATATATCTACGTAACTTACTCGCATACATCTATATCGTAGTAGCTGACCTAACGAACTTCGTAACGCTCAATTTTTTTTTTGTTAAATATTCTAACAATTACATATTATAATAAAATAAAATATAGCCTATCTTTCAAGTAGGATGAAACTATACACGGTGTGCAAATTTGATAAAAATCGGTTATGTAGTTTAGGAGTCTATCTCGGACAAACAACGTGACGCGTTATTTACTTATTTATATAATTATACTAGCTGACCTGGCGAACTTCGTACCGCCTTTTTTTCTCAAATATAATAATTACATATACCAAAATAAAATATAGCCCATCTTTCAAGTTGGATCAAACTGCACACGGTGTGCAAATTTGATTAAAATCGGTTAAGTGGTTTAGGAGTCCATTGAGGACAAACATTGTGACACGAGATTTATAGGTATATTAAGATTAATAAGATTAATTAAAGTTTGTTTGTTGCTTTTTTGTACACAACTTTTACAATTGATATATATATATATACGAGTTATATTGTGATTTTTACCAAGTATTTTTGTTGATAAATACTGTTGTGAATGTTGTGATAGGTAATGCTTATTCGTACAAACACACAATCACAAGTTCACAACTATTGTTTCGCACAACGTAAACCAGTTGATTCATGCATTTATCATTAACCTGAAACTGAAACAATGATACAAAATAATGTGAGTATTTAAATATATTTTCATTCATTTATTAGCGTTTCCAGTACTTAAGCTATGATGATCTAATTTTCATTTGGTATTCTAAAGAAATGCAACACTTAGGAAATAACTATTCAATAGGGTACGTATTAAATGCTTATTCAAACAGGATTGTAATGTTTTAACAGACTGCGTTACAATTTTTATTACTATATTTTCGTTTGTATATATGTATCTGTTTAGTAAATATACATATATGTAAGTACGTGATGGTATATCGTATAAAAAGTCAAACTGTAATATAGAAAAGTCTTACGCGTTACAATTTTGAACCAATATATTATAGGTACTGCAATACATATATGTTGTATAAATGCAGTCGTTACCAAAGTTACCGTTAGGTACAATCAATGTGCTATCTTTAATCAGATTCTACATTTAATAAACATGTTGTAAAATACTAATCAAACGTTTTTGATACGACTAACAGGTGTATTTTCTAATTGCAGCTATTGCGCACGTATTTTAACATAATTATATTTGTAATTAATAACAACTAACATTATTCTTATACAATCAAAGGTATATTATTCAAGATTGCGGGTATCTATACAAAACAACGGTTTACAATTAATATATTTTACAGTTACCACATTATTTTTCTTAAAAAACTAACTAAAAATTTTATAACTATATATTTGATAAACATTTCTAGAGATTTCATTATAGCGTGAGAGACGTAAATTATTATAACAAGCATGTTTATTTTATCTAAAGAAGATTTTGTTAGGCATTATTCACCTTAGGTATATTAACAAAATACTTTCTACTCAAATTATTAATAATCGCATCTCTCAAACATCTCATACCTACGTGGTGTAGATATTTAAATTTAATGAAAAACAGATTTCACAGCGTACTAGTGGCCATTCATTAATTACGTAAGTGTCCTATCTGTCCTGTCTATCCTGTATAGTAAGGGAGCTATCAAAATCTAAATATTTTTTGCAGTGAGTGTTTAATTTCTAAGCATAGTGATGAATATTTGAAAGAAAAGTGGTTGACATAATTAATTAATTACCTACTTCTAATTAATAAAAATGTTTTTAAACATGTAGGTATATTTCAAACACTATTAAATTAATAGAATAATAATAGTAATACAACCATAATCTGACTTTGTAAATAATATAATCTAAAATATTTTTTATCGAATAAATTTATTGATTTGTATTCAATTATGACTAGGTATTATGAGTTTTATTATAAGTTAAAACAGACAGAATCTTACGCAAGAAGGGGGAGGGGTCAGATGGGTCGGAAAGGGTAAAAATCGTCCTTACATAATTAATAAATGACTCCCGACAACAATCTACTCAAGATGTTAGTCTAATTTAATGTAGGTAAGTTTGTACGAGTACATTTAAACATTGTTCCGAAGTACATTGGCTTTTGAGTTTGTCAAGAAGCTAGTCATGTAGGTTATTAATACCTTTATGAGGTTTTTATTTTGGTATTACGACTTAGGCCATACATATTATTCTATATTAATTCCTAATATGAATTTGACTATAAAAAAAATTTAACTATATCTCTTATAACAACTGCTATGACATACCAAAGTTTTTATTTTTCAATTGCTAATAATGAGGTTTTCAAAATAGTTAAAAAAAAATTGAAACTCTATGCATTAAATTCTCTATGTAATAGACTTAAATAAAGAGTCGGTAAATTAGTGATAAATATTATAACTTTATAAGGTATTTTATGACCTAAACATATATACAAAATTCTACATTTTGTTATGTGACCGCTTCTCATCTATTGTAATACTTTAATCATTTTAGAAAAACTATGCATGTATCAAATTCGAAAAATGTAATAGGTACATAGATTTACTAAGCGTCGATGTCACTGGTTGTGGATAAAATTGATTATTTGATTCCTAACAAAGGCTAAGAATATAATTTAACAGCAGTAGGTAGAATGGGCCATTAGAACCTGTTTATTGTTAATTAATTAACTACAACTTTTAAATTCACATTTCCATATAGAAATATGTTATAAATATAATGAAATTCGATTGTAAAAAAGAATAATATATAATAAAAACATAATATTCAAAGTCAAATATCGTTATCCATAACCCATGAAACTGGCCCTAAAATGTTGATAAATAAATGAGTATAAGTTTATACTACTGTTACTACCTTTGTGTCCTTTGGGCTTTGAAACAATAGTAATGGCATAATCTTTTAATATTCACGTGTTAGGTACAATGTTGAATTGACATAGTTAACAATATATTTTTATTTTAATATACTGTGCGTAATTTATTACAGAAAGTTATGTTTATCTGTACCCATATATTTATGTTCACTTATTATCAAAAATTGAATCCCCTAAATTTCATTAGGCTAAATAAACTACTTAATTTTATTTGGAAATCAACTGATATAAACGAGAAAGTAGTGTGTTTCTATGAGAAACGGTCGGATTTTTAACATTTATAATAAAAAGTAACAATGAAATCAATAAACCGAACTCAAATTGTTTATAATAAGGTACAAGTTGGCACAAAAGTCCTTATTTTTGGAAGTTACTCCCATTTTGCGAAATTATAAAAATAGTAGCAGAATTAACAAGCAATCTTGTAAAGCTTCGTAAAGTCAAAGCTTAGAACAAACCGTGTTTCTAATTGAGCAAGGACCTTAGAAGCTTTAAAAATTTCCAACATGATCCATCGTTAAAAATATATAAAATAACAGACAATACTGTATGTAATATAAATCTGTTAATTAATTTAAACGTTAATTAATGACCTGATTATTATTTCATTTAAAATAGAACAATTAAGTTAAAGTCAAACACATTTTTAATGTTTAGGTTAATAAATAATTAGGATTTAACTTCTCAATCGAATGAGGAATTTTGTGGCTGTATTTAGATTAATATTGGTTCAGTCGAAAGCGATAGACCTAAGCATTTGATTCTTTAAGGTCAGTCAGCCTGGCTAGTTGCGCAGGCTCGAGTTCGTCAGGTATAGAGGCTCGACCAGCGCGGGGAGCCTCCGGCGGGGACTGTGGGGCAGTGGGGGGACCCGAAGCTACAGAAGCCCCCGTCGACTCTCCCTCGGATGCCGTCGAACTCGAGGCAGGGTGGGGAGCGGAGTCGGCGTGGCCCTCTTCTGAATCGCGTAAGCACACGGCAGTCTGCTCGGACAGAGATGATTCCTCGTCATCGTTATCCTCAACACGTTCTGGCTCCTCTGGTTGTGGCTCGTGCTGCGATTCGGGTTCTGGTTTGGGTTGGTCCTCTGGAAGTGGGAAAGGCTGTTCGGGTTCCTCTATCATGGGTGTTGCGGCAGTTATTACGATCTGCGCTACACCTAGCCCGCAATCTTCACTTGTGATTTCAACTTGTGGTGGCGCAGGCTTCGGCTTTGGGGCAGGGGGCAACTCCTCTACCTCCTGAAAATTATTATAATTTTTATACAATTTACACCAAAACAAGTTATAATCTTTACGATTTAATGGCAATTTTATTTATGTCATGTTTATCCGAATAATTCTATGAAATTAAAATTAAGTCCAAAAATGAAATTAGTAATTAAAGTTTATAACTCCTAAATTAAAATTTAATATTGTTTTTCTTTAACGATATAATTTCGGTAAGTAGGTACTTCTAGCTAAACTACATGCATAAGCCGACATGCTAAATGTTGATGCTATAGTACGGAGTACCTAACGTCGGTCGCTACAAAATATACAATTTATCTAATGATAACATTAGGAAATGGGTAGATGTCCATATACCTATTTAAATCTTAAGTTAGCGTTTCTTTAAATACAATAATCATTTTGGAGACACATAATAAGTAAAATGTTTTACATATTTTATTGTAAAGACAATATTAAACAAACAATAAGCAAAAGCTGAACACAATAATTGTTTAAACTGCGTGATCTTCAATTTACGGCCGGCCACAAATATTTTTATTATATTAAAATGATTATATAGAAATAAGAACGTATATGTATATAAATGATTTGTAAAGGTGTCTCCTTTATTTACCTACTCATTTTGTGGCCGATCGATCGATCGATTGTACACTCACAAGCTTGTTTCGTTATACTACAGGAATGAACGGGTATGAGTACGAGCCCTTACTGTCACTCTGTGGCAAAGCGCAACAATAAAGCCAACCTAGACAAAATAACGATGTAATAGTGTTGTAATTAAAAGCCAAACCTCCTCCACAAACATTTCACCGACAACCTCATCGACTGAAGCATGAAAAAGAATTCGTAAAAAATTAATGAAAAGCGTTTAATATAATATCTCAACAACAGACTGTTGGGTAACTTTTTGTACTTGCGATTATTGTAAACATTGTTTTGAAAATTTCCAAGTTTTAAGAATATAAAACGAATAAAACAAATTATTCTAATATCTGAAACATAAAGTCTCATATATTTGACAATATTGTTCTAAGTAAACATTGTCCTATTTCGCACTTGGTTAAAATCTCTAGCTCTGAAAATCTTTTTTCTTTTAAATTTACTTACCAAATATGGTGACAGGTGGGGCGGCCGAGGGTTGTGTGGCAGTAAATTGAGTATCGTATTGTTCATGGTGGTTCCTACTAAGTTCTAAATTAAAACTGAAGTCAGGTTGACTGTCCATGGAGTCACCCATGTCGGCCGGTGGAGGCGGCGGCGGGTCCGCAGGAGGAGCAGCACTCTTAGTATTGTTGTTCTCATTGAAGATCACTGGCAGCGTCCAAGGATACGGGCAAATATTCAACTATTGGATTTGGTAAAGGGCATAAATCACAACTTGCGAAAGTTTGTCAGACAGACAAGAAAACGTAGAAGACACATTAGAGAAGTCATATTAACATGTAAATGAGTGTCGCAGAAATTATAGTAGTAAGTTGTAGAGAGCAATAAGGTCAAGATGTTTACGACAAGAAATATTTATTATACATCTTCACCGCTTTAATATTTTTAAATAAGCTAATCGTTGTTTTAAATTCACCTAAATTTCTACACTTTTTTATTATACATTTCTAACTTAGATAAAACATTAAAGACCCTAAAAATTTATAGATTTATTTCATTTAACAATATGTAGAGGTCTGAGGTTTCCTTAATTATTAGAATAAAATAAATGCAATTTGTTCTTTTTTTTTAATATTGTTTATCGTTTATGTACTTTACAACAGAATAAATTATCTTTATTTACATTTACTTGTAATGGCAGAATGTACCTACCTATAGTAAACTATAATGATCGTGCAAATTTTCATGCATTTATGACGATGTTAGATGAACCTAAATACCTTAATAACATTGTATTATTACCTACCAATGTCTACAGTATGATCTTATACGTGCCATAACTTAAGTTAACAAAATGTTATTACCATGCCAATTGGGAATGAAAATGACAACGCAACCCAATCAGCCACAGCCCACAAGCTATCTATCGAGTGATTAAACCGCAATTTTATGGCGACTAATTTCATTTTACAATACAAACAAATATACATAATTAACTGCGTTACAAGACACCAGCATTAAGAATCCGCACACAGACAACTTCACTTTCGACTTTGTATTTTGTATAGTAAGTTAATGTGTAATATATCTTTATTTATAAATCGTATGAAGTTGCCAAGGTACGAAAATATAGTGCAAAGTAGAAAAAATGTAAAAATCATAAAACGTGTATTTCTAACATTGTACTTACTTTCTTCGTTGAAACCCGCGGATGGCGATTCAGGTGGTGAAGCGAACACAGGAGGAGCTGTGTCAGGTGGGGTCCAGGCGTCGTCGGCGCCACTCAGAGGCTCACCGTTCTAATGACCGACAATTTGTTTTTTTTTACTGATGTGCAATAATAATTATTAAATCACTTGTGTAAAAATGTAAAGAAAATAAGAATAATTCAATTACTTTTTTAAATTTCTTAAAAAAAAAACAAATAGGTTATTACCTCATCACATTCTTCGACTATGAGAGATGGGAAGTTCCCAATCACCCCGTTGGCCTCACCACGCCACCAACCATCGTCTACACCATGAGCATCTCGTGAAACGATTCGTATAATCTGTATAATAATAGGTAAGTTTTGGCGTTAACATTTTCTTTAAAAACATTTAAAACAAAGTACCTACCTAATACTTACCTGTCCTTCTTCTAAATTCAATTCGTCTGAGGCTTCAGCATCATAATCGTATAATGAGAAACAGTAACCAAGGGTTGGTAGAGGTTCTTGTTTTATTTCTGGTTCAATCTTTGGAGTTTCTTCAACAGATGGTTCTACTTTAGTTTCTTCAGGCTTAGCGACAGGAGCAGATATAACCGATATTTGATCAGGTGATTGTACGACATCGGCATCCTCCCCTTCCACTGTATAATCCACAGATGAGAAAGATATTTGCGAAACCAAACCTGGGGCACTAGTAGCCTAAAATACAGATGATTTTATTAATTTACGAAAAACGAGTATATGTATACGACTATGTATAAAATTTGCAATCAACCTGTTCTCTATCGACATCGAGATAGTTGTGGGGAACATAGCCTTCTTCTCCACGATAGTTGCGAGCACGAAGCCAGCCATCACCATCTCCTTCACCAACTACTTCTAGTTGTTCATTTTCAATGATCGACAATTCATCTGGATTTTGAGCCTGTTGATGAAAAATAAATGTTTTATAATAAGAATTAAACTGAGTTAAGGCAGCAGAAAATATTCTGCTCAAAATCTGGAGCAGCTCGACTGAGGAAGTACCTCGACTTTACAGAAGATCACACACACACACACACAGCACAGCTCTCAAGTGGTATTTTGTTCCTGTGGTGAGTAACGTGACCAGAGCTCTTGATGAGGGTCGGGGGTAGGGTCGGCAACGCGCTTGCGATGCTTCTGGTGTTGCACGCGTCTATAAGCTACGGTAATAGGTTAAGGTTACCAACCGGAGAGTCGTACGATTGTACGCCGATCTAGTTGTATGTATAAAAAAAAAACATGTGTGTGTCGGGACGCCCAATAGAAGTGATGACTTTAACTAATCTACGCTAAACAATTTAATATTGAAATTGTTTAACTTGAGAAAAGCTTAAGTTATTACAAAATACGGCTAGTGCTATGGTTAGAGTGAGAGTGAGAGAGGAGGAGCTTGCTTCCGCTGCCGTATGCTTGAGAGAAAGGGAAGCCAGACAGACTGGCACCGTTACGCGTTACGTAACGAAGCGGTTTACCCTCCCTTAAGAAGCTATCACTTCAATAAAATGTAATTAATTTCTAGATAGTTAACTTACAGTGTAAGAATACAAGGCTGTGCACTTATATAGTGAAGGAGCGGGTGGTTCTGCAGTTTGTGGGGGAGTAGATTCAGCTTCTGATTCACCCCAGTTAACCTGTGTTGGATCATCCCACCCAACTGTTAGTTGTTCTATACGCATACGGTCTTCTTCCAATGCAGCTAGAAAAGAAAATAGAAATAAGTAATATATTATATTTATGTATGTACAATTGTACATACATAAAGAAAATAGATATAATTATAGAGGAACACAATGATTTAGTGTACCATCGACATCCTCATCCTGTTCATCTTCATTTTGCGAACCAGATGTCGTTCGCTGATGACCTCCGGAGGTACTAGCCACAGCTGATGTTGTTGGCGCCTCTCCTTCGGTGTTATCACTATCATAGAATGAGTCAGAACTTGGTTGGTCCTAGAAATATATTTTAATGTTAAAGTTGAAAAAAAAAACCTACGAGCACATCATTTATTAGTCATCAATTTTGAATCAAACGTACAGCTGCCCCGGATGCATCAGTACGAACACTCAGTAGGCTGCTGCTACGCGGTAAAGTTTCTTGTACAGCAAGTAAATCAATTTCTTTCAACCATTCATCTACAGCAGCGCCACCAGCTCTTAGACATTCCAATCTAGCTTCATACTTTGCCTTAGATGTCTCTGAACGTCGAATATTAGACCTCAATTCATCCATGCGAACGTCTAGTTCTGGACCATTAGGATCGTTGGGATCAACCTACGTGTTAAATAAAGGTAAATATTAAACAAAGTTGTATATTAAGTAAACAAAAAAATATTGATTTTACAAGAGTGCACTTACTTTTTGTCCTGCGTCACGCATTGCTTGGTAAAGATGTAATTTTCGCGTAGCATCTCGAACGAGAGCTGTCTCTCTGACAACTCGTGTGGCCCATCTACGAGCTTCTTGCGCTAAAGTTTGCGATACGGATTCGTGCTCCATGGTAACCGTATCAACTGGGTCGTTGTCGCAGGGCTCAAATTCATACTACAAAAATATAAATAAAAGAGTCCAAATATATTTTTATTTATTTAAGCAAAAGTTATAATTGAGAAATAGATATACCTGAATGTGTTGTTTGAGTACCGGGTAATATAGATAAAGACACTGCAGATTGTATTCACGGGTAAGTTGTTGGGCTTGATCTCTGATCTTTCCGAAGGAGTGCTGAGTTGCTGAACAAGTGAGCAGTTCAGTGCGTCCCATTAAGGTAAGAAATTCAGAAACTTTTTCGTAGACTGCCGACTCCATACTTTGCATGCATGTTTGTAATTCAACCAAAAAGTATCGGTTCTAAAAAATATTATTAATAACAATTAAACAATCTATACTAAAAATTGTGTTAGTTTTTAAAAGATACACGTACTTGGTGCGCATTCGCAGCGGCAATACTCAGAAGATAATCATTTCTCGCACCAGTTGATTTTTCTTCTAGTTGGTCTCGACGAGATGAAACCTTCGCACTATTCTTTTGTAACGAAGTTATAGATTGAAAAAATGAACCTTTCTTCTTTTTCAATCTGTTTCGAAAATATTTATGATATGAATTAAACTAGTTTATCGTCATAAACAATAAATTAACGAAGTACTTATAATGGATATAAATTATTTTATATATATCTACGTATACTTTAGTATGTTAGAGATAAATCGCAAAAGGTTTGGCTGGCTATATTACTTATATTCGGCAACCGCCATTCAATTTTTATTCAGACTTTTTGCAGACAACTCTATGTCATCTTATTCGACAACGACGACAAAGAAACAGCGCTAATTTTGATATAAGATTTATTTATTAATCATGTGAGTGAAAGTAACTAGAATCAATGTCAACCCCAACCAACTCAGTAGTTATGCCAGTAAAAAAAAGATATTCCAAATTTGCCTTTTGTACAGGCTTCATACAGTCGGTATGTGTTAAATTTAGGCACTCTTTAAACTCGTAGATGGATTTTTAAACGAGAATAAATTTTCCAATTTTAAATTAAATATAGCCTGGCCAGGACTTTTACAGCCAACCCTCTTGCTTTTTTCTAATATGCTAAAACAAATAATAAATAATTTTTATCCATTAAGCAGATGAGTGAAGTTTGTCTCTAGTTCGGATCTCCTATTAAAAGTAATAAGGAAATTAATACTGTTACGTCGATTGTGCTATTCGATGTATAGGTCGCTTAATAAGTGAACAAATAAAAACCATTATATACTTGGTTATTTGCGACCCGCCCCGGCTTCGCACGGTTGCAAAAACTACCAGTGTTTCTCCACTATATGCATGTACGTATTATTATACATATAATTCTTAGGGCGCCTCCAAATTTGCCGCGCGGCAGCAGCGTGACCGCAGCGCTGCTGCCGCGCGGCAAATTTGAAGGCGCCCATACTCTGGAATCACTCTATATACTAAAGAAACCGCATTTTAATCCGTTGCGTAGTTTTAAAGATCTAGGCATACAGACAGCAAGAAGCGACTTTGTTCTATACTATGTAATGATACACGTTTTACTTCGAAACATTTTACTATAATTAACAAATGACAGTATGTAAATTGTTAAAACTTAAGTTGGTTTTTAATTTTATTATGTCATCATCATCATCAACATCACTTCAGCCTATCGCAGTCCACTGCTGGACATAGGCCTCCACAAGTTCGCGCCAAAAATGGCGTAAACTCATGTGTGTTGCCCATAGTCACCACGCTGGGCAGGCGGGTTGGTGACCGCAGGGCTGGCTTTGTTGCACCGAAGACGCTGCTGCCCGTCTTCGGCCTGTGTATTTCAAAGCCAGCAGTTAATATTATTATGTAATGAGCCAGAACCACCACCTTTAAACAAATCACAAAAAGTTCGTAGTTTAATACGTAGTAGGTTTTATACGTAGCAAATAAATTTCTTCGTTGTCTTTTATTTTAAACTACGCTTTTTGTTGCTTGATATATATTTATAGGTACCTACTATTTATCGTGATGGATACAAAAAAAATACATAACTAGAATTAATAGTAGATTAGTAGCCAAGGGCTGTAAGGCATCAATTGCAGCCCGAGATATTTAGGCGCACGAACGCAGCGAGGGCGCCTATAGTTCGAGGGTGCAATTGATGCTTACACCCGAGCTAACTATTCTGCTTTACATCTCGATTGTGAGGTAAGTAGAATAAAACCGGCATTACAAGAATTAAACATTTTTTAATTTTTTTTTAAGATCGAAATTGAGCTTCGCCGTTCGATATTTAAAATTGATGACTATTATACTCACATGCAGACAAGGCTGAATAGCAGCTCATTGTAGCGCTACGCTCATTCTAACGTATCGCTCATTGTAGCGTTACGCTCATTGTAGCGTTACGCTCATTGTAGCGTTACGCTCATTGTACCGTAACGCTAATTGTAGCGTTACGCTCATTGTAGCGTTACGCTCATTGTAACTTTACGCTCATTGTAGAGTTACGCTCATTGCAGCGTTACGCTCATTGTAGCATTACGCTCATTGTAGCGTTACGCTCATTGTAGCGTTACGCTCATTGTACGCTTGCGCTGCATATATCTCTCTTCCACTCGATTGGTCTATGCTATATATATTCATCTCATTATTTTGTCGATTTACTGAAGTTTCACTTCTATCGTGTGTGAATCGCACACACACCTTTTTATTTTATTTTTAAATTACTTACCGTCCTAGGGCGTTTCTAGCAACATTATTACCCTAGAGCGCTAATGAGTCACCTTCAAGCCCCATTTGGAGGTAATAAGAACCTACTTATTACTGAACATGAGAGATGTAAAATATATTATTTCTGTTATTCTTTTTAGCAGACTAAAAATTATGATAAATGATTAAATATTACAATTTACTCGTATATTACTTACTTTTCTTCGATATCCTTGGCCTTGTCTCTTACATCGTGAGCGGTATGCTCCTCGTCGAAATACAGTTTTTTTGTTTTATCCACGTCCAGTACAGTTAATTGCAGTTCTTTGTGTGCTTGAGCCAGCGAGTCGGTGCACTGTTTATTTGAAATTGTTAGATACTCAATGTACTAGTCAATTTTTTTTTAATTTCTATAACTACCATAATCTTTGTGCATGCATCGTATACGTAATAATTGAAATTAGAATGTTAAATAATTATAATATTTTACATTGCTTGAAAACTTGAAATAGTCTTACTTTTGAGAGATTCATCAGTCATCAGTTCAGCCTATTGCAGTCCACTGCTGGACATAGGCCTCCCCAAGTTCGCGCCAGACATCCCGGTTTTCCGCAATCCTCATCCAGCCTACACCGGCAATCTTACGAAGATCGTCGGTCCAACGGGCCGGAAGACGTCCCACACTGCGTTTGCCAAGACGCGGTCTCCACTCCAGGACACGTCTGCTCCAACGGCCATCGGTCCTGCGACACAGATGACCAGCCCACTGCCACTTCAACTTGCTAATTCTGTGGGCTATGTCGGTTACTTTCGTTCTCTCGCGGATAGTCTCGTTTCTAACTCTATCTTTGAGAGAAACCCCAAGCATAGCCCGTTCCATCGCGCGTTGAGCGACTTTGAACTTGTGGACCAGTCCCTTCGTCAGTGTCCACGTCTCGGCTCCGTATGTCAACACAGGCAGGACGCATTGCTCGAAAACTTTTGTCTTTAAGGATTGCGGAATCTTCGAAGTGAAGACTCGACGAAGCCTGCCAAACGCCGCCCAGCCCAACCGAATCCTCCTATCGGCTTCCTTCTCGAAGTTGTTTCGGCCCAGTTGAATGGTGTGGCCAAGGTAGACATAATCCTGAACAACCTCGAGAAGGATACCGTCAACCGATACCGGTCTCGGTATGACTTGGTTGTTAAACATAACTTTCGTCTTGTCCAAGTTCATACCGAGACCGACACGTCGAGAGGACTCGTTTAGGCCGGTCAGCATTTGGCCTAGCTCATCCAACGTCTCCGCAAAGATGACGATATCGTCGGCAAAATGAAGGCGAGAGATGTATTCGCCGTTGACGTTGATGCCTCGTTCCCCCCAATCCAAGGTCTTAAAGACATCCTCCAGGGCAGTGATAAACAGTTTCGGTGATATTACATCTCCCTGTCTTACACCACGCCGGAGGAAAATTGGTCTTGTTCTCTGCTCTTGGATACGAACGGTCATCGTCGTCGCGTCGTCATCTTTGAGAGATTCAATTGTTTTTAAAAATGCCTTTGCATTAGAAAGCATTTTTACAAACAGAACAATGAATGAGTACGAAACCTCAAATTACTATAGGAGAAAAAAGTAAAATTTTATATCTTCTATTTTTAACAAAAAATTTATGATATTTTGCCTAGTGTTATCTGCCTAATGTTATAAACGAGTATAATACTCAGTGCGCTTGTGCACTACACGGAATTTTACCGTCCGGCGGTCCGATTTTTTACGGTCCGATATGGCACGCTATATAAATGTATGCTAGCTTGTGCACTACACGTAATTTTACCGTCCGGAATTTTACTTTTTCCCATTCCGGACCGTTTTTTAACCGACTTCAAAAAATGAGGAGGTTACTCAATTTGACCGTACCTATATATTTTTTTATATGCTTCTTTTTTTTGTTGGAAAGGAGATATCCCAAGGGTGGTACCATGATTAGGAAACCAGGATCTGATGATGGCATCCCATGGAAATTGAGGGGAACCTTCGAAAATCGTAGTGGAGCTAGTGCGTTTGTTAATTATTTTTTTCGTCTACACCTCTGTTGTATTGTGGTTGTATTACTTGTCGATGTAATTGAAGTCGGTTTTTTTAACCCCTGACACAAAAGATAGGCGAGTGTTTTTAGACATGTTTGATGAAAATCAGTTGAGTCGTTTACAAGTTGTGGGGGGTAAAAGTGGAGAAGAATAATCGAATGTCTGCAAATATAATCGAGTGGGGTCTCAAATGAAAGCGCATCACGTGCACATTACAAAATAATATGTTCAATGAAAATCGTTTGTGTATATTTGAGTAAAATATTATGTGTGTACCTATAAAAAGTATAAAATAAAAATTAAACTAAAAATTAAAAAAAACCCCAGACACAATAACCTGAGTTCCCTTTAAAAAGTAAAAAATAATGAAAGTAAGTCAATCTTAAAGTATCTAAGTATTCACCATCACCAGGGGGGACCATCGGTTGCAAGCAACCGCCGACGTTCCAAGTAACTCATCGTTCCTAGCGTGTAATTACGCGTGTGAGGCGTGTAGTTTCAAAGAGAGTTGAAACTTGAAACTGAACTGCGCCGCACCGATATGAGTAAAGACGGACAAGTGGAGAAAATCGGACCGCCGGACGGTAAAATTCATTGTAGTGCACAAGCGCCCTCATTATTTAGTGTTCAAATTATAGATAACGAATGAATAAAAATTAAAATATTAATATTACTTTATTATGTTGTTAAAGTTCCAAGTAAGCTATGTTAAATAAAGGTATTATCAGGCCTACGTAAATATTGATTAAACAAATTAAAAACAGATTTTATATTAAACTTAAACTAAACTTGTTGTTTTATTTAGAAGTACCTATCACATTTCAAAGTAATAATGCACTCCCATGCAGCAATAAAAGTATTGAGACAAAAATATTTTTGCCGCCCTTTGACATCACAGGTTATCGAGTGGCATACTTGCACTAGCTTCATTTTTCCTTCTCGCCCTATTCAAAATAATGTGTCAACGCTAATGAACTCCAGAATTATAGAGGCTTTTTCGTGACTAATTCACCCTTTGATGTTCTAATCAAATTTTAACACTAGTTTATGCCAGCCTTTTTTAATGTTTTTACTTTTTTATATCAATAACTTATAGTACGGGATCCCTAGTACATATTTTTCACCTGATTACTATCAAGCTAAATTTCAGGGAGTACCTTCATTTTGATGACTCTAACAAAAAGTTCCTCTTCGAAAACTCTCGATTGTGGTAGATAATAGAGTTAGCAGGAGATAGAGCAGCAGTGAGCGTAGGACCGGGATAACGTACCACGCAATTTGTAGGACAATATTACCATCAAATTATATTAAATATTAACTAACTAAAAGAAAAAAAAGCAGCTGGTTAGTAATAATTTTTGATGACCTTACGAGGTCATCAACTTGAAGACCTCTTAAGGTCATCAAAATTTGATTTTTTTTTCTCATTTTTTAACTTTTTAACAGTTATTAGGTACTTACCTTTTTGGCGACATTAAGCTTATGCTGCCGTAAGATCTTGGCTTCGTCGGCGATCTGTTGTTGGAACACCTCGACAGCAGCTAATCTCGCCCGAGCCAGCTTCTCATTTTCCTCCAGCACAGTACGCCAGACGTTCCACATATTCCTGCACATTGACATGTATTATAAAGATTAAATTAATAAATATTTATTTGACTTTACGATTAAGTCACAACTTTTAAAAGTCGATTTCTATTAAATATATTATTAAAAAAAAAAGACAAGTTTGTACTATTATTACCTACTATTACCCTGTGTTATCATGCACAGTCAAAGTTTAACTTTGCTTGGAAGATGAGAAAAAGTTGGTTTATTTTGACGCATTAAATCAAATTTAGCATACATTTTTAGAAATAAAACTGGCAATAAATAAGAAAATTACATCGTGCATAGGTGTAACGCATACGAAAAATTTCAATGCACAAGGTAAAATGTATAAGTAGTGTACATTTATTTTTGAATTTCATAAACCATTCGCATAGTTCGAGTAAGGGCCTGTGCACACCACGTTTATTAAGCGCGCCGTCGACGCGCGTTTTAGAGGCTCGCTTTATCATACAGAGCAGTTTGTTGTCGTTTGTATCGATTCAAACGCGCGGCACCGGCGCATCTGCATCTGCATCGCTACACACGCGCGTTTGCATCGGGTCTGTATCGCTACAAACGCGCGTCTGTATCAATTCAAACGCGTTTTTGAATTTATACAGGTGTGCAAAGGTCTACAGGCTGCGTCTGACTTGCGTGCGTATCGCGTCTGTATCGCTACAAAAGCGCGTCAAAGGCGCGTTTAAAAAACGTGGTGTGCATAGGTCCTTAATCGCGTTGCAGCTTAGGGCGCCTTCAAATTTGTCGCGCGACAGCAGCCGCAGCGCGGCCGCAGCGCTGCAGCCGCGCTACTTTGTAAATCTATGTTTTTATTTTCATAGATTTACAAAGTAGCGCTGCAGCCGCGCTGCCGCCGGGCTGCTGTCGCGCGACAAATTTGAAGGCGCCCTTATTTTCAAATTTCCTTGCAAAAAAAAAATACATACTTCACTCGCGCTATAGTTTTTACTGTTTCATATGTTTATTTAAAGACTAGCTGTGCCCGCGACTTCGTCCGCGCGAAATTACACAAAAATATTGTTTAGTTCGCAAAAATACATAAATTTCTGAAATAAAATTAGCCTAAGTTACTTCTCACTACATCAGCTAAGCCAGGCAGTGAAAGTCCTGTCAAAATCGGTCCAGCCGTTCCAGAGATTAGCCAAAACAAACAGACAGACAGGCAAAAATTGTAAAACATGTTATTTGGGTAGGTATATGTAACCGTGTAAAATGTATTAATTCATATGCATTTAGTAAAAAGCGGTTATTTTAATATGTTTTACAAACAGACACTCCAATTTTTATTTTTGTATAGATGTTTTTATATGTCAAGTATAACTATTAACTAGGGATAAAAGGTAGGTGCAATAATAAGTTTTGAGAGCAAAAATAACTTGTAATCTAATAAAATCTGTCAAAAACCTTTTATGTAAAAATGCCTAATTTGAGATAGGCATTAATGACGTAACTAGACGCCGAAAAATGTTATAGAAAAATAGAATTAACATTACATCAAATCAAATCTTATTTTCCATCAAGAAGCAAAATCAGGTTGTGTATGCGAGATTTTCTTCAAAAATTGACACAGCCAAATTTTTGTCATCTAATGTTGATGAGGTTTGGCGCAACTATGTGCGTACACTAAAGGTTTCAACCTATATCTAGTCAAGATATCCATTATACGTTTAATAATATTAATATGTATGTATTTACAGATAAATAGCAGCCATTTTTAAAATAAAAATGTTCTTATTTCTCTTTCACGTGCTAAAATGAGATTCGGAGAGGAATAGAAATTTTATTAAAAAATTCCGAAAATAAAATTTCGATACTAAGGTACTGTACGAACATGACCCTATACTAAAGAGTAGTAGACACATTGAAACCAATATATATAAAAATTCACCACCTCAAACAAACTACAATTAAACTTTTTTTTATAAAATAATTGTGTTTGCTCGCAAACGAAAAGAAAACCGACTTCAATTACATCGACAAGTAATGTACAACGATTAAAAAGAACAAAGATTAGTCAAAAAGCTGTAATTAGATCCTGATGAAATTTGAATGTGACGACATGGTAAGGATCGGCTTTCAATTAAATTAAAAATCATCAAAAGTTGATACGTCCAGTAAAAAGTTATGAGGTAGGTATAATACATTATACAACGTAGGTCGACGAAAAAATAGTTAAGTAAAAACGCATTATTAGATATAACTCGAAAAGTACTTGTTAGATCTCAAATAAATTTAAATGGGACTTAATGACACACACCACCTTTCTATTAAATTTTTTTTTATCGAAATTGGTCCACCCAGTCAAAAGTTCTGAAGTAACCTACATTTAAAAAAATACAATCGAATTGAGAACCTCCTCCTTTTTTGGAAGTCGGTTAAAAATTCAGTATTCACATCATTTCATGATAAGAAAGTTTAATTTAAGCAAACTCAGACCAGAGTAATACGAGTAGTAATTGACACTAATTTGATCACAAAAGTAAAAACAACGCAGAAGAAAGACTAAACTGATTAAAATCAGTAAAAATAAAAGGTGAGAAAAGAAAATTGAAAAAAATTTTAAAGAATAAAAAAAAATACGAATACTATGAGCATTCGTAATTTTCGGAATTCTTAACTTAAGTTTATGTGGCTTGTTATTAATTATTTGCCATATAGGTACGTATTAACTTACTAATACAATAAACGATGTATGTACTCGATGACTATTATTTAAATATTATTCGCTTCGATAGATCTAGCTATCTTAGGCCATGCGTGTGTAGGTGTTTATCGATTTCATTCATTCTTTTCTTGTGAAACTTCATTTCTATCAGATTCATTAATACCCTTGTAAAGGCCATGCTCGTGCTTCGCGAGTCTTCGTTATTTTTAGTTTATATCTCTAACATAATCTTGCTTTGGAATATCACTTCACAGTACTTTTTTTTCGATAGTTTTGTATCTAATGTTTCGTAATGAATTCACCCGAAACCTATATCAAAATTCCTTTATTTTTGTTAGCTAAAGTGTAGAAGTTTTTTTTTTAAAATATGTATAGTGCTTGCTCGCAAAGGAAAATAAACCGACTTTAATTACATCGACAAGTAATATGACGTAGTTAGGTAGTCGATACAACAATGAATTAAATACACATTGTTAGGAAAAACTCAAAAAGTGCTTATATTTTTTTTATATAAAAAAGAATCATGAAAATCTGTCCACCCAGGAAAAAGTTATGAGGAAATACCCAAATACAATTGAATATAAAACCTCTTTCTATTTTGAAGTGGGTTAACAACAAAATATTACCCATCAAGATATTAGCACCTCCCAAAATGAATAATATATCTAATCTGTAACGGTGTGAAGCCAAGCGAGTCATTAGGTACTTTAATATTAGGTCCTTACATATGAAATTGGCGTTTTGTATGGTCGGAACATAAAGTCGATTTATATATAATTAATTAGTCAAAGTATGTAATATTGCTATCTATGCACTTGTGCCATTTTATAGGTAGTTCATAAAACCATTCGGACGGGAATCAATAAAATGATTGAAGGCGGTTTGGACTGCCCCATCGGAGTTGAATTTTTTCCCTTGCAAAAAGATATCCCAGTTTCGAAAAAACGGTAATCTGTTGAAGCAAGGTCCGGGGAGTACGGTGGATGTCTTAGACATTCCAATTGAAGCTCCTCTAATTTGGTAGTCGTCTGTTGTGCAGTGTGTGGTCTAGTGTTGTCCTGAAGCAGCAGTGGCCTAGAGCGATTGACTAGCCTCGGTTGTTTAGCAGCTAGCTTTTCCATCATGGTTTGCAGTTGCTGACAATAGACATCTGCCGTAATCATCTGGCCAGATTTAAGAAAGATGTAGTGAACGACACCGGCACTAGTCCACCAAACGCTCACAAGTAACATTTTTTAGTCAATTTTCGCTTAAGGCAGGATTTGGCTTGCTCGCCAGGGTCCAGCCATTGCGGTAAGCACTTCCGATTATCGTACATGATCCATTTTTATCACATGTAATGATTCGATTTAAAATTCCTTCATTATTGTGAAGGTTGAGTAAAGTAACGCAGCAGTCTAAGCGCGTTTGTCGCTTTATTTTACTCAATTAATGCGGTACCTTTTAAGCTTTTTTACCTTCCCAATTTACTTCAAGTGAATTGAAACAGTTTTATCACTGACACCGCAACCTGCAGCTAACTAGGGCGTCGTTTTTGATGGATCGGCTTCCACAATAGCCTTCAATTCTTCATTATCAACTTTGCTCTCCGGCCGTCAACGGGGCTTGTTCTGCAGGTCGAAATTTCCAGAACGAAAAGGGCTGAAGGCTCCCGCAGGGGTTTAGTGCGGTATTCGCACCCCCAAGTGCTGAGTCCGACATACGGTATAGGACCGCCTATTCGGGCGTCCTGGATATCACCCGTAAATGGTGATAAAAAAAACTTAACCCTACGAGCCTGTTTCTGCAGCACTGGTGCCACGGTGGAACTCGTAATCGTAAATAACACGATATTTCAAGTTTTCCATTTTGTAAACTGAGTGACGCAAAGATAAAAAAAGGAAAAAACAAATGAATTGCGGTTTTCAAAACCCAAATGCATGAGTAAGTAGCTGTATAAATTTGAATTTGGAATTCTTAACCAAAGAGGAAATATTTGACATCAAAGTGGCCAGTACGACAAAATGCCAATTTCATATGCAAGAGTGGGTACCTAATAATTATAGTCTCCAGTGTTAAATAAAACTGAACTAGTAAATAATTCGTTAATGTCAGAAAAAGTGGTACGTTAAGTAAATATTCATAAAGGTAACTCGTCTTTTAGACACGCTAATATTCATTCTACCTATTCGACTGAAAATAATATTCTGTTCATCCGTCGTTTTTGATTAACCTAACGAATCATGTGCACCGCCGTGTTGATAAATAATTTATAAATTCATAATTTAATACCATAACCTTTCAATGTACCTAATAAATGCGTAGCTTAGCAGGCCATTAGTTTGATTATTAAAAATCTTACATAAGAAACACTTGTACACTTGACAAATTTTTATACAAGGGTAGTTTATTGTAATTAATGATTAATTTGTAACTAGGAAGCAAGTTTCTGGAAATATAACTAAATTTTGAGAATAAAAACACAATTTCTTAATTCTATTTTACTAGATTAACAAAAATAAGCGATTGATACCTACTTGTTTTGTTTTAATTGTGCATTATTTAAAAACTAAACGTTATTTTATAAATTTATTGAATTATCGAAACGAGAAAACAAGCGAAATACTAAAAATATTATAAAATCAGCTGAGCATAAATAAAATAATGCTACTAACCATTTTTCCTCAGCTCCATCCACTTTTAGATCAGGAATATTCGGTATTTTTTTATTCAAATAGGCCGATGAAATTTTCAGCAAAGCCTAAACAAAAATAATTTCGTTTTAGGTATAAAACATACGTATATAATTATTGCAGCAGCATTAATATTTGTTAATTTGGAAGATAATACACTATTGTTCGACGATGGGAAATGTTAATGGCAGCTGTTAAAAATAAAACTGAGTTACATGTTATATCGTGTTGGACTAAAATTATTTAGCGATTGAATACGTTATACAAAAAAAATGTATGAAAAGGTTATTTGTATTAGTTTTGCGCATAGTAGTCCATCATTATTATTCACGGTGATTAGTAGATTAAATGATTTTTTTAAAAACATTTTGAGTTGTGACAATTGTTGAACATTTTGCTTAAATTTTAAGTGCACGCATTCTAAAGTTTTCACCTACTGAGAGTACTTTTTGTATGTTTTTTTTTAAATCTTACTTCTGAATATGATTTTTCAATAGCCGAGCGTTTGATGGTGTAAGTGCGGAGATCTTCAAGTAAGTCACATTCATGCTGATTCTTTGCATGAAGCTTTGCAATTTGCTCTGCATGAAGATTCTTCAAAAACTTCGTGTAATTACTCTGAAACAAAAATATAAATTATTCTCTACCCTGATATCAGATCAAAGATTGGATGGTTATAATAGACATTTTTAAACACCAAGTTTTATTTCCTTTTCCTTAAACAATATGATGTGGAAGAGGAAATCGAAGTCTAGTTAAGAACGGGAAGCGACAACATTTGTCGCTTCCCGTTCTCAGCACCCCGTTAAAGCACTTCCTTTCCTTATTCAGAATAATTCAGATGCAAGTAACATGTCAGATAAATAAAGATTTTTTCTAGAATATGTAGTTTGGATAGTTTTATTAAATAAATAATTTAATAGTTTCATTATTAAAATATATAATTATCTTCCCTGAAAGGAATGTTTCTGAAGGAAATTATTAAATTTCCTTCGTAAATCGAATGACGCAGAGCCAAGCTTGGTCGTCATCTCCTATAATGAAATCAAGTTGTAGAAATAGTTAATCCCTATAAAAGTTTAGTCGCTCTTTAGCTACCCCACGACTTAGGTTTCGGTATGTTTTGCGTTTCAAGGTATTTGGACTTATTACTCAAGGTTATGAAGTCTTTATATTTTGAACAAAATAAAGCGAAAACCCAAAAATATTTATGGGATAACCTTTAAAATATTATTATTTTTACTAAACAAAAAGGATGAATTCGATCTAACAACTGAGACGTGATTAAATAAATATTATTAAAAAAAATATTTATATTTTGTGTGTTAGTTTAACTAGTGTGGAACTATTGTAACTAGGCCACAGCCCACAACGTCTAAAGTTTTGTCCTTAAATTAGATCCTTGTGCCTTACGAGGATAAACAAATGGCTACTCAAATAAGAGTGGTAAAAAAATAGAGCAAATTTCCATGTGATAAATTCTAGAAGAAGCTCGCTTTTTATATATCAGGAGATAATTTTCATAAGTCGTAGTTAGTCATCACCAAATTTAAATTATTGAACAAACTTTTTTAGATGCTTGTATTGAAGATTTGAGCAATTTAATTTATTTCAAAACAAGTGTAATAAAATATAACTTTCTTAAAACAACTTTATTTTCTTTTATTTAAACTAGTTGCTGTGCCCGCGACTTCGTCCGCGTGGAATTTAACAAAAAAGTTATTGTTTAGTTAGCAGAGATATAAAAAATAATTTTCTAAAAAAAGTAGTCTAAGTTACACCTTATTACATCAGCTATCTGCCAGTGAAAGTCCCGTCAAAATCGGTCCAGTCGTTTCAGAGATTAGCCGGAACAAACAGTACAGTCAGACAGAGAAATATTTTAAAAAATGTTATCTTGGTATATGTACCGTGTATAGATCCATAAATGCCTTTAGTAAAAAGTGGTTATTGTAATATTACAAACAGACACTCCAATTTTATTTATTTGTATAGATAAATTTCACACACCTTAATAAAAATTACATATAACATATTACATAATTTTAGTTTAAACTAACATTTCAGAAGCATTACAAACGAAATGTTAAATTAAACAATTGCTATAATTTAACCTGATTTTGCAGTTTTTTATATAACTAGATCGGCAAACAAGCGTACGGCGGATAATCTCAGCAACTCCTGGTTCGAATTGAAAGGATTTTTTATTTTATATGTTACCAGTAAATTTAATTTAGATTGTTTTATTAGTTACAGAATCCAGAAGTCGCGTCGCTGGTGGCTATAAGTTGATTTTTATTATTCTTTATATTGGTTGATATTTTATATTACAGCTCCACTGCTGTTGATTATAACCCGATGTTTAAAATTAATAAAAACATTACCACATAGGAAAATCTATATTTCAATAGTAGTAGTAGGCTTTAAAATACGACGATACCACTTATCTATATATTAATACGTGAAGCAAAAACTTTGTACCCCTAACGGAAACTGCGGGTACGGAGGCGGGAGGAGTATGAAATTTCGCACACTTACCTATCTATACTAATATAATAAAGCTGAAGAGTTTGTTTGTTTGATTGTTTGTTTGTTTGAACGCGCTAATCTCAGGATCTACTGGTCCGATTTGAAAAATTCTTTCAGTGTTAGATAGCTCATTTATCGAGGAAGGCTATATAGGCTATATATCATCACGCTAAGACCAATAGGAGCGGAGTCCACGCCGACGAAGTCGCGCGCAGAAGCTAGTAGTTTATATAGAGGAGTGCGGAATGCTAATATTTTTTTTTAAATTATACATAAAATATACATTAAATTAATGAAAAAATCATTACACATTACTACCACACGCACACACCCATATATACCCTTTTTAACCGACTTAAAAAAAGGAGGAGGTTACTCAATTTTTGATATATATATTTTAATGTATGTTCGCTGATAGCTTTGTCGTTTATGAACCGATTTTGATAAAAAAATTTTGTTGGAAAAGAGATATCCCAACTTAGATACCATTATAAGGAAACCAGGATCTGATGATGGAATCCCAGAGAAATCGAAGGAAACCCTCAAAAATCGTAATGACAACTAGTATGTGTTTGTTAATTTTTTTTCGTCTAATTACGTTGTATTACTTGTCGAAGTAATTGAAGTCGGTTTTTTTTCGTTTGCTAGTGTTTATTGTTGATGTATGTTGTCAAATTGAAATTTTTTAAACAAAGGTTCTTTATTTTCATAATTATTTGGTTTTCTTTCATTTAAAATTTTAATTATATGGTCGAAAATTTCGACCTCTGGGCGACCACTAGACACTAGTAATAATAAATGCGAACGTTGGCAGGCCGGTTGTCTAGTTACTATAATGAAGCGAATTTCTGTTTATTTAATTATTTTTTGTATTTAAGTGTGTTTTATTTATTTTTTGGAAGGTTATATTTCAAATAAAATATATATCAAAAAGTCTAAAAAAGATTACAAAGTTAATGACTTCAAATATTTTATAGGGAAAAATAAGAGCTATACCGAAAACAACATTAATGGAATGGAAACATTATAAAACATTCATGGAATATTTTATAAAGTTGCTTACAATATCTTATTTAATCCATTTCCCGGGAGATTATTTCAAGTAACGGTCATATAAAATAAGACTTATTTTTGATATAAGTAAGTAAATAATATATCAAACATAATTATAGAATCAGTAGTAAGTCTTCTAGTATAATTTGTCAGTTTATAATACTCACTCGTATATTAAAAGTTTGTTAACATGAAACCAATTATATTCCTAAAATAAATTCCAAAAAGATTATACATATTAAAAATAATCCCTAGAGGAAAATCTGTAGGGTAGAGCGGGGCTTAAAGGTCCGCGGGTATAAAGGTCCACCATAAGTATCTAAAAAACTAGTGACATATCGTTCTTTCCGACTATACAAGTTGTGAGAGGGGTGCGCAGGAGACGTAACAAGGTATCGCCGGCAGTCGAGCAACATCGCTACCAGGAGATATAAGACCAGGTCTCGAAATTTTAACGTAAATAAATTTTTTCATTATTATTCTTTTTAGTTTCGAGCACTGTTATTTCGTTTACCATGATTAAACGAAGTTTATTCGTATAGGTAATTTATTTGTTTATCACGATTTATTATCATTTTTTAGCTAGTTTGAACGGTAATTTTTTTAATAACCTGTTAATACACTTACACATGGTTGGGGTAAAAAGGTCCACTATTGACCTTTTAGCCCATCATTAATATATTGGCAAAATAAGATAAAAAATATGTTTTCTTTCAGTATGCGAAACTATAAAAGAAAAACTGATCGGGGCTCTAAATCTGTGGAGTTATAAGACTAAATAATTAAGTAAAATAAGTTAAAAGATTTAAGTCATATTATGGCAAAATTCATAATTAAGGATAAGTGTTATCTTTCTTTAATTATGTTGTATTGAGACTGACTAGTGGTTAAAACTCAACAGTTAGAAATTATTGATAGGTATGTAATGTTTCAATTATTGTGGAAGCTTAGAAGAAAATAGTTTTTGTTTGTTAAAAATACTTTTTTTGTTATAAAAGACTGCTTAAATATTATGAAACTTACTAAAAGTATGAAAAAGTTTTTTTTAGTTGAAAATAATAGTTGTTTTTTACTTTTTGTTTTTGGAATGAAAATAAACTATCGAATTTTATTGAATCAGGTGTTGTTATTATTTCATAAAAACTTTTAAAAATACAAATTAAATAGTGGACCTTTTTGCCTCCTGGCTGTCCCTTTTTACCCCAACTATGGGGCAAAAAGAGACAGACGACAAGGTCTAGAAAAATTGGAAAATCATACATTTCTATCATCATGATTCAACCGAAAATTTAGTTAAACATAGTCAGATAACTGTTTGTTTGAATAGCATTATATATTTTGATATAACTGACTCGGTTTTCACGGTATAATGCAAAATAGTCAAATTGGACCTTTAAGCCCCGCTCTACCCTATATTAGTTATATCACCTTTCCATTTGTAATCAAAGTTAAAATTTTAGTTAAAGTAGGGCTAGAATTTGGAACGTGTCAGAATTAATTTAACGTTTATAAGATTGATAAGAGAGTAAGGTGGTCAGAACTCAGAGCTCCTGGGGAGTCAGCAACGCGTTTGCGATGCTTCAGCCCTTCAGGTATCGCAGACGTCGTCGTCGGCTAAGGCAAACGCTTATCGACATGTGAGCCGCGGGTACGCTTGTGTGCCGACCCAGTTGTATATAAAAAGGGCGCCAGTGGAAAGCCTAGTGGTCGTCCAGGTGGTATGAGCATGAACGACGAACACTCTTATTTATTATAATTTATAACTGCCTGCATATTCTATACAGATTTGATAAATCACCAGATTTACAGATATATTAGTGTAACACTACATATACTGTGACAAATACAAAAATGAAAATCATAATAATCTATACTAATATATAAAGCTGAAGAGTTTGTTTGTTTGATTGATTGTTTGTTTGTTTGAACGCGGTAATCTCTGGTTCTACTGGGCCGATTTGAAAAATTCTTTCAGTGTTAGATAGCCTATTTATCGAGGAAGGCTATAGGCTATGTATCATCACGCTAAGACCAATAGGAGCGGAGTCCACGCCGACGAAGTCGCGCGCAGAAGCTAGTATGTGAATATATAGGTAGTAGTTTTTAGGACAAGAAATGAGTGAAAACATTCTACCGGGTAAGTCTTCTTTTAAAATTCTATAAATCCAGAAAGATAATACATAAAATAAATAATTTTCATTTAGATAATTAATTTACAAAATATTGTAAAGAAATTCACACGTAAGGACTAAAAACTACTGGTTTTTTTACTGGTTTTGTTTTTCATTATCATTAATTTCTGTTTAAATGATTTTAATATCAATTAACAATATCAAACTAAAGTTAGGTTCTAATAACTTCCCTTATAAGTTAAGCATTTAGGGTAGTTACCTACTGTACGAGCGAGCTGTGTTTTGGCCCGCGTTACCAGACCCTTTTTTCGTTTCGTTTACATTTAAGTGATAGGTGTTTATGTCTACTATTTACGCTCTGTGAGGAGAAATTTCAATTATGTAAATATATTTAACGAAAAAAGCTAACAACAAAAACAGTATTAATTCAATAGGCTGAACTGACTGACTACGAGTAATAAGTAATTCAATAAGACAATTTCTTTATAAAAATATAGATTTATGGATGCAATCGCGTACATAATAAATTTCGTTTTTATTCGATTCAATTTGTTTGATGAAAATTCAATTTTTATCGTTTTTTACCCTAAAAATTGCGACAAACGACATCACTTATATACTGAGGAATAGGCCAATTACTTAATCCGACGATGAGAGCATTGATCTCGTCACACTGCCTATGTTGCACGAAGAACGATTGCTTATAGCAGAAAATATGTTCTATCGTTATATGTACAAGACATGTATATTAATTAATCACTAAGGTTTTAGGTTAAACTAAAAAGCCATAAGAAAAATTCACTGTACAATGCAATACCGCGACAGCACATCGGGGTACAGGTATCTTCGAATGGTGGTATGTAAATCTCTTTAATGCTTTGGGTATCTTCGTTAGATTTTGCCAGCAGTGAACGCCTTCGTACTCACCTTCCTCGGCGGTGGTTGCATGGTGAGGCGTATCGCCGCAGTGGCGGCGGCGGTCGAGGGTCCGGAGCGCGTAACGTGGATCGATGGCGACACACGCAAGCGTGACCGTGTTCTGCCGCGTTCGTTCGTTGCACGCCCGAAACAGTCTTCACGCATGCGCCTTTAGACCTTTGTCCTATTAAACCATAGACTGGTTCCACCACAGAATAAATATGTCCTCAAAATTTATTGAGCCATTTATTTTGAAGGAAAAGTTTTCTTTTATAAAAAAAGAAAACAACGAAATTAATATTTAAAAAGTATAATTATGTTCATCATTGAAATAAAGCCATTGCGCATAAAAATTGGTCAATAAAGAATATAATATGTAAAGCCTTAAGTCATACTAGATCGTTCAATAAGTCCCGAGACTAACCTGGAAATGGCGCATATATTAAAAACTCTTTTGATTTTTAAAAAGTACTGGCTATCAATACAAGAATATGTGTCAAATTTTTAAAAATGGAACAATAAAATTATTGATTTTGAAACATTTAAGTGACGCTACGGTTGTAATTTCGATACAATGGAAAAAAACGAGTTTCGCGTGTTGATAAAACATTGTTTTTTAATGGGAAAAAATACCGTTGAAGCACAGCAATGGCTTATAAAATGTTATGCAGGATCAGCTCCCTCTAAAGCAACCATTTGTCGGTGGTATGCCGACTTCAAACGCGGTCGCATGGACACCAATTATGGAGAACGCTCAGGTCGTCCAAATGAAGCAGTGACTCAACAAAATATTAACCAAGTCCTCAAAATTGTATTGGAAGATCGGAAGGGAAAAGTGCGAGAGATAGCCGAGATAGTGAAGATTTCAGCTGGTAGTGTTTTCACTATTTTACATAAAAATTTGGCCATGAAAAAGCTTTTTTCTAAGTGGGTGCCGCGTTTGCTTACAACTGATCAAAAGGAACAACGTATCAATGATTCAGAGCGATGTTTGGCGCTGATGAATCATAATAAAAAGGATTTTTTACGCCGGTATGTAACAATGGATGAAACCTGGATATATCATTTCACTCCGGAATTCAATCAGCAGGCAGCGGAGTGGAGAGCGGCTGGTGAAAGCCGCCCGAAGCGTCCAAAGACTCAGAAATCGGCCGGTAAGGTTATGGCGTCTATATTTTGGGATGCGCATGGAATACTTTTCATCGACTACCTTGAAAAGGGGCAAAATATAAATAGTGACTATTACATGTGCTTATTGGAGCGATTGAAGTACGAAATTGCGGATAAACGGCCTCACATGAACAAAAAGAAAGTGGTGTTTCACCAGGACAACGCGCCTTGTCACAAGTCCGTGAGAACGATGGCCAAAATTAACGAATTGGGCTTCGAATTGCTTCCTCATCCCCCTTATTCGCCAAACTTGGCCCCCAGCGATTACTGGCTGTTTGCAGACCTCAAAAAAATGCTTCAGGGTAAGAAATTTGACTCAAATAGTGAAGTTATCGCAGCAACGGAGGCTTATTTTGAAGCCAAAGACAAATCGTTCTACACACATGGGATAGAAAAGTTAGAAAAGCGCTGGAGGGACTGTATCGCTCTTGGAGGAGACTATGTTGATGAATAAAAATTTGTGGCGACATCTATCGAGCCACATATTACGAACTGACGATTCTAAATCGCGCTATCGAAGTTTTCAAAGCGAATGAACTATATATACAAGAACCCGACAACAACCGTCGGGGCAGTGGCCCTACCAGACACGACTCCTGTCTGGTTGGAGGATCCTCCCTTTTCGGTGAACGAACATCCCACCAAAAATTAATTTTATAAAAAAGACCTATTTTTAGTAGGTACTTAGTCTCGAGACTTATTGAACCACGTGTTACTAAAGGAGCAAATGTTAAAAGCTTAAGCTGAAAAGTTTTTTTTTATGATTTCATTTTCTTTTTTGTTCCCGAACGTCATGAACATTAGTAGCTCCACAGAACTCTGGTTCTAAAACCCCAGGAGCTCTGCAGGATAAAATAATTAAATAGAGAGGCCAGTGACGCCGCGTTGGCGCAGCGGAATGGATTGCGATTGGCTGTTGCGCGGGCGGTTGCGGGTACGATCCCTGCACACGACAACATTTGTATTGGCCATACAGATGTTTGCCGTGGTCTAGGTGTTTGTGCAATCCTTATGGGTCTCCCCACCGTGCCTCAGAGAGCACGTTAAGCCGTCGGCCCCGGTTGTTATGATGTACACCTGATAGCGATCGTTACTCATAGTAGGGAATATCTTCCAACCAACCCCCATTGGAGCAGTGTATTGGATTAAGCTCCGATCCTTCTCCTCCATGGGAAAGAGGAAGAGGCCTAATGCCCAACATTGAGATATTACAGGCTGAATTGTGATCGATCGTGATCGTGATGGAGTGAGCTACGGTCTTCAACCCGCCTGCCAAGCGTGGCGAACATGGGGCAACACACATGAGTTCACGCCATTTTTGGCGCGAACTTGTGGAGGCCTATGTCCAGCAGTGGACTGCGATAGGCTAAAGTGATGATGATGAGCTAAAGGTAGGAAAGGATTGATCTCGCTATTATCACTCGTGTAAGAGTTAGGTCACTAATGCGCCTGAACGAGCTCTATTAGAAGCTCTACCTTAATAAATCAAAAAATTACTTAATTATAATTTACAAATAAATTAACTTTCAATGATAATAATAATTTAACTTATCATAAGGATAATAATTTGGGAGTTCACATAATCAAGTGGGTTATGACTCTATTAGCAACAATTACAATACTATTACTTTTGAAAGAACAGTTAGGGCCCGTTTCATCATTTGTGGATAACACAATTCTATACAAATAAATAAAATCGGAGTGTCTGTTTGTAATATCAATATAACCGTTTTTCATTAAATGCTTATGGATGTATACACGGTACGTATACAAAAATGATTTTTTTTACAATTTTTGTCTCTCTCTCTGTCTGTCTGTTTGTTCCGGATAATCTCTGACACGGTTGGACCAATTTTGACAGGGCTTTCACTGGCAGATAGCTGATGTAATAAGGAGTAACTTAGGCTACTTTTATTTTTGATTTTTTTTTCATAACCCTGCGACTGAACAATAACTATTTTGTTAAATGCCACGTGGACCAAGTCGCGGGCACAGCTAGTATCAAATATGATCTCAGACAATACAAACTCTTGTTTTTCGTATTTATATCAACATACATTGATCCCCTGATGTAAAGTTCCCCTGTTTTAATGAGTGTGATCCCAATATAACTTAAAAGATTGCTTGAAAGCTCTCCATCGATTACATCCAAGAACTGCTTGGCACAACCAGAGTATCTAATTAATGCAATTATTTTATGTGTATAGTTAATCGAGAGAACGAAAGTAACCGACATAGCCCACAGAATTAGCAAGTTGAAGTGGCAGTGGGCTGGTCATCTGTGTCGTAGGACCGATGGCCGTTGGAGCAGACGTGTCCTGGAATGGAGACCGCGTCTTGGCAAACGCAGTGTGGAACGTCCTCCGGCCCGTTGGACCGACGATCTTCTTAAGATTGCCGGTGTAGGCTGGATGAGGATTGCGGAAAACCGGGATGTCTGGCGCGAACTTGGGGAGGCCTATGTCCAGCAATGGACTGCAATAGGCTAAACTGATGATGATGATGACTGATGTACTGACTGAGTAGAGCTACGCCTAGAATACCACGGTTTCACGTACATACATACATACATATCAATTTAGTAAAATGCTTAACTCCGTTAGGGCACAGTAGAAAATTTCCTGCTCAAAAAATGGAGCAGGAAATTTTCTTTCTTTGCATTTTCTGAGAACGTTTTCTATAGTAATGTATATATTTTTTGCATCATCAGAAACTAGAGATTTTAACGAACAAAAAACCTACCGAATTTTATAAAACAGCTGATATTTTGACGTGAGAATTTTCGATTGAAAATGAGGGTATTTTTTCGATATTGATGTCAAAATAAGGTAATATAATAAATATTTTAAATCAAAATAATTACAGTGTGATTGGGACATAAAAAGGTAAGTTTTCACCAAAATTCGTAAAAAACAAAAAATAATTGTAAAAACTAAAAACCAAAACCTTGTGTTTATGAATTTTTCACATTAATTTTGAGGTTATGTGAACAAAGTGTAAATAAAAAAAAGTTGTAGATCTTTTTATTAACTACAACTTTGCAATTGAACTTTTTCCCATAGGACTTGTAGTTTAGCCAGAAATCGAAATAAACCGTTTTTTACCCTTAAACCCTTACCCCTCCTTACCACTTCCCGACCTCAGATCGACCGTAATTTATTTTTAACCGACTTCAAAAAAGGAGGAGGTTATGTTTTCGACGCGTATATTTTTCGTATGTATGACTACGCATAACTTTTTACAGAGTAGTCCGATTTTGATAACTCTTTTTTTATTGGAAAGAGTATACGCCGACATTGGTCCCATTTAAATTTGAAAATAAAAATCCAACCCTAAGGGTAGGAAAACAGAAATTTATTGATTATTCAGTCACTAATTGTAAGGTAGAGCACGCATAACTTTTCACATTGTAGTTCGATTCGATGATTCTTTTTTTATTGGAAAGAATATACCTTGAAGTTAGTACCATATAAATTTAAAAATACAAATCCAACCCCAAGGGTAGGAAAACAGGGGATGATTGATTGTTCACTCACTGATAGTAAGGTATGACCACGCATAACTTTTTACAGAGTAGTCCGATTTTGATAATTCTTTTTTTATTTCGTCTACCTACGTTGTATTACTTGTCGATGGAATTGAAGTCGGTTTTTTTTTCGTTTGCGAGCAAACACAATTATTCCTATCATTTTCGTTGTATTCTCTTTCTTTTGCAATGTGTTTCATTTTACTATAAATTTCTTTGTTTTCAAAAGCTAAAAGCACTGGTCTATACTTGTCGGTGAAAATCAGTTGTTTTTTTTGTTGCGAGCAAACACAATTATAGATATAAAATTGCAATATCTATATTTATTCATATTATTTCTAGCATCTTAAACACGTTTTTACTCATAGTAGGGAATATATCCGCCAACCCGCATTAGAGCAGCGTGGTGGATTAAGCTCCGATCCTTGTCCTACATGGGGATATTACAGGCTGAATCGATCTTAAACATAATATTTTTGTGCACATTAAACTAAAAAGTTTTCAAATAAATTGTTATTCGTTTCAATTCATAAACGCTTCAGCCTGTAATATCCCACTGCTGGGCACAGGCCTCCTTCCCCATGTAGGAGAATTATCAGAGCTTAATTCACTACGTTGTTCCAGTGCTGGTTTGGCGGATATGATATCCCTACTATCCGTAACGATCGCTATCAGGTGTACATAACAACAACCGGGACCGACGGCTTAACGTCATCTCCGATGCACGGTAGGGATACCTACAAGGACTTTACAAACACCCAGACCACGGCAAACATCTGTATGGCCAATACAAATGTTTGTCATGTGCGGAGATCGAACCCGCAACCGCCAGCACAACAGCCACAAACCAGTGCTGTGACCGTTGCGCCAACGATTAAGCGTATATTTTTACTAAAACGTTTACCTAATTTAAAGAAGTTAAAACCAAATGCAATCATTTTTTTTTTTTTCAAAACATGGATAGATAATATTAAAATTAAATTTCCCAACAAATGTATTTGAATCGAAAAAAAAAAATTAATATCTTCTTCGTAAAAAATGTCCTACGTCTCACAGAAATATCAGACAAGAGTCCTATATCTGCCCAAATCTGGCTTTACTTTCATATCTCTTTTATATGTTTTTGCACAAAGGCATGTTTTATATGTACCTTGAAATCTTGATATTTTTCATTAGGTCATCGAGTGCGTCAGAAATTAGTAGTTCATAGGTATTATACGCCCTACGTTATTGTAAATTAAAAAATATTAATTTGCCGGTTTGCGTGGTGGGTATGACTGCACGAAGGGATAGATTTTTTTTTCAAACACAATTGTCAAATGTTGGGTCAGTACGACGAGAATATATAAATATATATATATAATATATATATTATATATATATATATATATATTTATATACATATATAATATAATAAAATGGTAGGAAAGTCAATGTACGTGATAAACTCAAAAAGTAGTGCATGGATTTACTTCAAATTTGGCACGAATATTATTAAGAAGTCGGGTCAACATATAGGCTACATATTATCACGCTATCACCTACGGGGAACGAGCAGTGAACCCACGCAGACGACGTCGCGACCAGCAGCTAGTAAGAAGATAAAGCGTCTGTATAGCATAATAGTCTGACACGCTCGAGTTTTTCTAAAAATTGATTTATTCCTACCCGCAAGATTTCGTAGTACTTAGTTAGCATTTTAATAACATTACTAGCTGACCTGGCGAACTTCGTACCGCCTTTTTTTTCTTAAATATAATAATTACATATACCAACATAAAATATAGCCTATCTTTCAAGTTAGATCAAACTGTACACGGTGTGCAAATTTGATTAAAATCGGTTAAGTGGTTTAGGAGTCCATTGAGGACAAACATTGTGACACGAGATTTATATAGGTACAATTAAGATTAAGAGTACCTAAGGTTTGTAACCAATCAATGCTATTTAGATATGCAGTAATGTAATCATAATCAGCTTTTGTAAAATTGAGACAATATTTATTCTTAGTTGGGACGATGAAATCTGAAGGGTTAATACCTAAGATGAGTGTACATCTCTGTATATATAAAAATGAATGTGTTGCTAAACGCAAATCTCGAGAGCGGCTGAACCGATTTCGCTAATTCTTTTTTTATAATATTCCTTGAAGTACGAGGATGGTTCTTATGGAGAGATTCAAAAATTCCCTGAAAAAGTTTAAAAACAACACTTTTCTATATTCCCATACAAAAGATTCGTAATAATACTTAAAAGTCAATTTGAACGTTAATATCATACCATAAAGTTTAAGTGTTAATGGAGGGCTTTCGAGAAGGATAAGTATTTAAAAATAAATAAATAAAGAATCAAATTAGGCGGACCGAAGTTCGCCGGGTCAGCTAGTTATAGAAATAAAAACCATTTTAAGTTAGTAAGCAGTTTAGTCAGTAAAAAAGTAGTTTTTAAAATATTTCAGACACTCTTTTAATTTTTTCTTCATAATGGTCAGAGGTATTATTTCAAAATAACTAAAATAATAATAAAGCATTAAAATACCGACTTAACATTCGATAGGAACCTTCGAAAATCGTAGTGGAGACTAGTGCGTTTGTTAATTTATTTCGTCTACCTATGTTGTATTATTTGTCGATTTAATTGAAGTCGGTTTTTTAACCTCCGACGCAAAAAGAGGGATGTTATAAGTTGATGTTATAAGACACGTCATGTCTGTCTGTCTGTCTGTTTGTATGTTTGTCTGCATGTCTGTGGCTCCGTAGCTCTCGAACAGATGAAGCGATTACAATTTAATTTACTTATTTTTTGTATGAGAGGTGAGTTACGGGCGAGTGTTTTTAGACACGTTTGATGGAAATCGGTTGAGTCGTTTAAAAGCTGTGGGTGGTTATCGTTAAATTTTGGGACACTCTGTATATATACATATGTACGGTCGAATTGAGTAACCTCCTTCTTTTTTGGAGTCGGTTAAAAAAGAACTTCTTTTAGCTTTACGGGAATCTTTTCAACAAAAATCATAAAAAGATACTAATTAATAAAAACAAATTATTAACAGTCCTGGATTGGATTGGTCCTTGGATTAGCCTATAAGCTATTTAAGCAATTGCTTAGGGCATCCCGTCTAGAGACGACTGAGAAAAATAAACGAGCACACGAAAATTAAAGCACTTTCAAAATTCGCGCGTTTTAAATTGGAACAACACATACATAGTTATTCTACCTGCGATACGTATTCATTTTTTTTTTTCAATTAATTCTTTGTAGTTCACTTAAGGATAGGGGGACCAAAGGGGAAAATTGCTTAGGGCATCAAGTTACCTTAATCCGGCACTATTTTTTAATAATAATTATACACTACACGAAATCTTAAATCTAAATTAAAAAAATATAACTGAATTATATTAAACTGGTTGGTCGATCTATCGGCATTCGGCAGACGGGCAGACAGAGTTTAACTGATTTATGTGTGACCATTATTATGTAATATTAATAAATACTGTATAGAAATTATTTACATGTACTTTACTCGTAGCATTATGTCGAATGTGTACTGATAATGTCAACAACGTCGATGTCTGGTAAAACTCGACGCATTGATTATTACGGAGATATATAATATAGCATACTGCATAATATTTATGTGTAACTTAAAATAATACAATAATATAACGTAGCACTAAAATTAACGTATTGTAAGTTTAAAACACTTACTGTTAACAAGGGCTTCTTTCTTCTTGTACCATATTTTTTTTCGTGGTAACTTAAACGTTTTGAGTCCATGTTGAAGGAGACATATACAAATCTTCATACTTCAATGTACCAAAATGTAAGCAATGTCCTCGAACTCACTGAGAACACAGATAGATATATTGTAATTTAGATCCGTTCGAACTACACTTTACAAAACGTACTAAATACAAAAATACCAATTGTCACTTAACTTTTCTACGATAATTTGTAATCAACACTATAGATATAACAATGATAAGACGAGACAAGTGGTTTACAGATTATTTATATTAAACGTAGAGTAACGGATACAAAACTACGCGAGTTAACAACTGTATAAGGTAATATTAATAAGAAAGTTAAGAAACAATTATTACTTTAATCTTAATTAATACATTTTATAAGCTTTTTGACAGAATGGCCGAAAACCAAAGAATTAAAAAAATATAATAATCAATACATAGTATGAAACAAAGTCGCTTCCCGCGGTCTGTATGGTTAGATCTCTAAAACTTCGCAACGGATTTTGATGCGGTTTTCTTTAGTAAATAGAGTGATTCCAGAGGAAGGTTTTTTTTGTATTTATTGATTGGTTTACCAGCAGTTATTACACTAAAACATTCATTACAAAACAGAACATACATTATGCTTAAACTAAGTGCACAACTCATGTAGGTAAACACCACATGCATATAATTAAATACAATTCAGTAGACAAACAGAAAATAAGTTATCCAAAAGAGTGACTAAACAAATACTAAACAAATGCTACAAAACCTACATCAAGTACATCTATCTAAAAAAGGACGGCGACTAGCAGGTGGTAAATCGAAAGTAAGATTAGGGGTTTGGCTCCTAAAATGCGGAAATGTTGTGCCAAATATATCGATCTGTTTGCTGTAGTGATTGTATATCTTACTTAGCCGTGAAACTGGCGAGTTAGTGTCCAAAACTGATCTTCGAAAAGGAGGATAAAGAAGCAAAATTGGTTTTCTAGGATATTTGCGAGGGATATTGAAATTGAATTTTGACAATAGTTCAGGACAGTCAATATTATTGAAGTGAAAACTTCTTTAGCGGCGTTGAGCACTTTTGTGGGATGGGTAAAAACTGTGAAACTCGCGAACGTGGGCTGATCGAAAATTCGTAAGACGGTTGGAGAGTATTGTTGTAACATCGAAATCGATTAATCGAACAATCGATTGTTTTCTTTCGATTGTCGATATTTAATAATTATTATTTAACTAGCTGACCCGGCGAACTTCGTACCGCCTAACAGTCGATTCTTCAATTATTATTTTTAATACTCTGTCTTCCCGTAATCCCTCCACTAACACTTAAGCTTTATGGTATGGTATTAAAGTTCAAATTGACTTTTGAGTATTATTACGAACTTTTTGTATGGGAATATAGAAAAGTGTTGTGTTTAGACTTTTCAGACAATTTTTTAAATTTTTCTCCCCGTAATATCCGTCCTCGTACTTCAAGGAATATTATAAAAAAAGAATTAGCGAAATCGGTTCAGCCGCTCCCGAGATTTGCGCTTAGCAACACATTCAGCGATTCATTTTTATATACATATATAGAGAAGAGATTATTAAATATATAATAATAATTATATAATAATAATTAATATATAATTAACTCTATATTTAATAAATATTTTAATAAATTATGGATGTAAGTTGATTTTTCAGAGAGATACCTAAACTTTTTAATGTAATATGTAGGTATAATGTATTTTAATGTAATATAAATTGTAATGTTTGTGTACGATAGCGCAATAAATAAATATTGTATTCTACCACATAAATGATATACTACCATACTTTTATATTGATAATAAAAGCAATTCGTTCCAAATTATTCCCTAACTATTCCAAAAAATCAAATATGCACAACGTTAATAAACAAGTTTTCACTTCTGCCGGCACTCCCGGAGTTCAATTAGTTTTTTATGTAATAATTTAAACAAAAATAATAAATCGGATGAGTTCCTGCGCTTCTGTAATGAATCCATTTTGAAATGTTTCAGGCGTTTTAAATAGCTAGGTTGTTTTTTCGCAACACCGGCACCGGTAGAGTAGGCTAGATGATACATAAATCGCTTCTGAATTCGCTCGATTCTTAGGCTATGTGTTGCATAATGAGGCCGTCCGTCAAACTACGACGCAGTACTCAAGTAGGCTTCTTACAAGACTATATACAGTACAATTTTAGTATTTGGAGAGCGGAATAATTTTACGTTTCTAATAAGAAATCACAACATTTTAGATGCTTTCTTCACAACATTATCATTATGAGGAACAAAAGTTAGCTTGGAACATTGCATTACACCCATGTCAACAAGAAATAAAACTCATAAAATTCTAAACAATGAACCTAATAAAAATTAGTACCTACTAAGAACTACACAACATAGGTAATTACATCACAAAGAAAAAGATAATTAACGCCCAACGAAGTGGGCACGGGTCTGCTAGTTTTTATATATATATAGAGACTAGCTGACCCGGCGAACTTCGTACCGCCTAACAGTCGATTCTTTAATTTTTTATTTATTTTTTAATACTTATTCTTTCCGGAACCCCTCCACTAACACTTAAACTTTATGGTACGGTATTAAAGTTCAAATTGACTTTTAAGTATTATTACGCGAATCTTTTGTATGGGAATATAGAAAAGTATTGTTTTTAGACTTTTTCAGGAATTTTTTTAAATTTTTTTCTCCGTAAGAACCATCCTCGTACTTCAAGAAACACTATAAAAAAAGAATTAGCGAAATCGGTTCAGCCGCTCTCGAGATTTGCGCTTAGCAACACATTCAGCGATTCATTTTTATATGTATAGAGATAGAGAAGAGATTAAATAATTAATAAAAACAATAGTAAGCGAAAAAAAACAGTACCTACTAAAAGTTAATAGTAAAAACAAAATTGTAGTCAAACATTGCAGAGCGTTGAACCGCAAAGGTTTATTGTATTTTTACATAATACTTATCAAAATTATATAAATATTTTTAATATACACACGAGGTCGTAAGTTCCTAGGACAACTTTTTGACTGTGTTTTAGGTAATAGGTGGATTATATATATATATATGATATGGTGGTGATGGTGGTGGTGGTAGTGGTGGATGATAGTGTATGTATCTATATATGTATAGATACATATAAATAACGCAAATATGATATACATTAGGTACACTCGAATTCTGGGTGGGAATTGAACCCACAACGCCCGAATCAGAAAGCAGGATCACTGCAAATTGCAACAACAGGCTAGTCGTTCAAATCTAATTATAGATCATAAATTTCTAGCATTAATCAATTAATCTAACAGACCCAATGTAATGGAATGTTATATTGTTTGATAGGAAGATTATATAATTATAGGTACCTATATACATCTAATTTAATAATTGGATGACAATATATATATATATATGACTTTTACTTATCCTTCTCCTACATGGGGAAGAAGCCTATGCCCAACAGTGGGATATTACAGGCTGTATCGTGATCGTATCGTAATATATATATGACTATTAAAATAAATTAATCAATAAAAAACTTACTTCGTTATTGTTGCAGTCGTCAACCCATTAATGAGAACTTAGTAGAGCTTGATAGAGATTTTTTACTACTTTTTGACGATCTTGGATGTGCACATAGTAAAGCTATAATATTGTTAGCTAAGGTTACAAGTAATCTAATAAACGTGCACTATTTTTAGTGTTTTATTCCATAACGTAATTTCAAAATGAGAGCACCAATAATGAAAAAAATTACAAATTTAATACAGACACATAAAAAGACCGAATAAGTTTTAAAAAGTGGATACTGTTGAGAATGAATTTAGAAGCGTATTTCCCTTCTAAGTTCTTCCTTGCGTGTCACTCAGTAATACGCGTGTGGCATGTATTTAATTTTTTATTTGTGCAACTGCGCCTTTATGGTTTCATCTGCATAAAGTTACTACTCCACTATAAGTTTAGCGTCACATTATGTGACATTAGCTGATGTCGATGAAATTTTAATGTTACTCGATCCCACAAGGGGTCGTTCAAGTATTACGTAACGCAAATTTTGAAGAGTTTTGACCCCCCCTCCCCCATGTAACGCGCCGTAACGTTTTCCTGTCCCCCCGTCCCCCCAGCCCATAAACGTTACGTAACACCCCAACTGACCATTGTTACCCAAATGTCACAACTTTGTTGCGAAAAATACCGTAAAATCGCGTTTGCGGTTAGTATAAATATATATATATACAAAAAGGGATATAAACGAAAAGGGTTGCCAATTTGGAAGATTTTAGTACACTAGTTTTTTTTTTATTTAAATAAAAAACAACGTTACGTAACGCGTTGTTCGAGAAATCAGAAATGTAACGCATCGTAACGTTTTACAAGACCGCCCCCCTCCCCCCTAATTGCGTTACGTAATACTTGAACGGCCCCTAAGAATCGTTTCATTTTTAAATTAAAATACATAACTTGAACATGAGAAAGAAGATTTTTCTTACTTAAAGTTATAGTACCTGGGTGACCGAGCTTAGCTCGGTATTTTTAGTAAATAAAAATAAACTCGTTATTTAAATAAAAAATTACGAGTGTTAATAGAAAAAAAAATGAAAAAAAAAAACGATCTGGAGACGTGAGGATTTGAACCCGGATCTACTCGATGCGGCCGATTCCGAGATTCAGAATATAGGTATCTAGACAAGAATTGCTCGTTTCGTGGTTCATATAACCACACAATTCCTTTTCTTAAAAGAAAATTTTTATTGAACTTGAAAAATATGTTGAACGTTCGACATGAGACTGGAGTTGACTCCCTTTGAATTACCTTAATATTTAAACATTTACTTATTAATTTTTTGAAAGAGTTCTTCCCTATCTGCTTAGTGGATAAAATATAAATAACTATATTCTTATGTATGTTAAAGATAAATCTTTTAAAGGTGCATCTCTATATACAGAATGATTCAAAAGTCGTGGATCAAACGAAACAGGGAGATAAAGGAGGTAATTTCCAACAAAAAATCTTTCTACAGCATGGCCATAACTTAGCACGAAAAGTTATGAATATTTTTGTATTTTCAATGAAACTACCGAGTTTTTTTACAATTTAATCAATAAAAAATTAAATTGATTAAAAATAATAAAACAAAAGGTGTTGTATGAGTATGACTCGATAATGTATCAATAGGTACTTCGAAAATTGTATTGCAGCTCTTTGTACAGAATTTAACGAGCATAAAAAAATTCCGTAAATTTTTAAGCGTTACAAATAATCACTTCTCACTTTAAGAGTGCCCTGTGAAAAAAAAATGTACTATGGAAAAGTGATCCTGTATTAAGGAAAATTGCTAATTTAATGCTGATTCAAATGAGATACAACACTTTACTGTTTGACCTTTAGTTTTGGTTTTATGGTTGCCTTTTCAACAACAACCATAAAACCAGACGTCTCGTCGAGATGCGAGACGCGAAATCTCGCATCTCGAGATTTGCGAGATTTCGCTCGCAAATCTCGAGAGCGGCTGAACCGATTTCGCTAATTATTTTTTTATAATATTCCTTAAAGTAGGAGAATGGTTCTTCCGGAGAGAAAAATTTAAAAAACTTCCTTAAAAGTCTAAATACACTGTTACGTCCGCCTGACGGCGGGGTAACAATAAAAAACACAAATAAAAATTACAATGCATATTGTAAAAAAAATAATAATAATGAATTGAGTAAAATTACAAACTCACAAGAATAAATAAATAATAATAATAATAATAACCCCCCCATGGGAATCACCTTGTCGTGGTGGGGGGGCTTACGGGAAGAAAATACGTGAATCAAGGTCATAACAGCGAGACTATACTTCCACCCCAATAGGGAGATACTGTAATCATAGCCACTTACACCTGAGGTATTTATAACTTCTTCCCAACTAACGATTCCCAAATATCCCTTTTACATGGAGAATAGTAATCGAATTTATAATTTACGGCCGCTGCCCGGGGGTCGCCGGGGCGCACCTGGAGCCGATGCTGGGTGCCACAGTATGCGATCCATCGGCGATGTGGAGTTGAGCAGGCGGGCTCCTATCGACAAGAAGACTACAGCCGGACCTCGAGAGTTGATCAGGCGGACTCCCGATGTTGATGCTACAGCCGATTCTTCGGGCGATGAAACTAATTCACTTTTTACATCTGTACCTTCTACTTGCCCTTCTTATATGACAAAAAGAACATTGACCACCAACACCTCACTCGACAGTGTTGTGCAAGATGTCAATCTTGACACTGAGCTTGCACCCATTGAGAGTGCTCAAAATCGGCGCAGGCGATGGACACAAGAAATGAATATATTCATACTGCGCACTTATCTTCAACTAACTGAGTTAAATTTAGACACAAGATCTTATCTTGAACCACTCCACTTAAAATTTACAGAAAAATTTCCAAACATGCAAGTTAGTCGACAAAGAATAGGAGATCAACGTAGAGCTATAGTCCGAAATAAACTGTTACCACAAAATATAATAGACCAGATACATGATGAAGTAAAAACAGAATTAAACCAAATGAATAGCAGTATTTCGACACATTACACCCAAAAACCAAAACATTATCATGCTCTAGAAATGGAGTCAGTCAAGTCACAAACACATAGTTTACCCCCAGAAGTTCCTATAGCCCGTAACACTACACAACGCCGGATGAGATGGACCCGCGAACACAATGAAGCAATAATGCGATCATACTATAGAGTAACATCCTTAGGGTTAAATAACACTGCATATCGAAAACAACTGTACAATGATTTCATAAACCAATTTCCCTCATTAACATTCCTAAATGAACAACGAATAGCTGACCAAAGAAGAGCAATTGTAAATAATAAATATATTGATAGCAATAGATTAAGTGAATTAAAGCTAGAAGTATCTAAAGAATTACAAGTAAATAGTAGAGAGTTAAACAACTGCATCGATGGCACAAGTTTTATATGTGATAACACTAACATTCAGCTTACAAATAATAGTACAAACACTATACAACAACTCTCACCTAATAGTCAGTCATTAATTATGGATAGCGTAAACCTCCCAGATGAACCACAAAGTGAAAGATTTAATGGAAATAGGCGTTTGGAAATTGATCAGACTTTTCAACAAACATTTGAATTTTACAAAAACACTGAACCAGAAAATAGAACTTACATACCTAAGCAAAAACCATCCAAAAAATTTGCAAATATAGTCAACTACTTGAATGAAGTAACAATACCCGAGAATGTAAATGAAAATACAGACTTTTTAACGCTACAAACTATAATATACTGTGCAGCTTGGACCGCAGCTAAAGCTAATGGGTCAAAATTAAATCTACAAGTATCGAACATGCGACACTCTAAAAATAAAGTAGATCATAAACCAAATTGGCAGAAACGCTTAGAAAGAAAAGTTAAGGACTTACGAAGCAAAATAGGTAGACTAACAGAATTTAACAATGGCAATAGAAGTAAAAAAGTAATTGATCATGTAAACAAAATAATAGAACAATATAAAACTCATACTATACATGAAGAACAAAATACAAAAGTTACACACACACTAGATACTCTCAAACAAAAACTAGCCGTCGTTGCAGGTAGACTTCAAAGATACAAAGCATGTACTTTAAGAAAACAACAAAACATACAATTCATTCATAACGAGAGACTATTCTACCGTAACATCACACAAACTACAACTAATGCGCAGGATAACAGACCAAACGAAATCGCAACAAAAACACCTGATCCGGATTTATTAAGACAATATTGGGCAAAGATATGGGAAGACCCTGTTCAACACAATGACCAGGCTGACTGGATACAAACCGAAACATTAAACAACGACGTAACAATACGACCAATGACATTTGAACATATTCCCCTGCCAACATTTGAAAAAGTTTTACGAAATTTACATAACTGGAAGTCTCCAGGATCAGATTATATCCATAGTTACTGGTATAAAAAACTCACAAATATCCAAAAATGTCTTTACCATCACTTAAATAACTTCATCCAAAATCCAGAAACCATCCCATTGTACTTAACATCAGGCATAACATTTATGATACCAAAGGACAAAAACGATCTCTCTAACCCAGCAAAGTACAGACCCATCACATGCTTACAAACTTTGTATAAAATATTAACAGCTTGCATATCCGAGTTAATGTACGCGCATTCGGATCTAAACAAAATTTTAGCTGAAAAACAAAAAGGTTGTCGAAGGTATAGCCAAGGGTGCAAAGAACAACTAATAATAGATTCTATAGTCCTCAAAAAAGTCCAAAAAACGAAATCCGATTTATTCAGTATGTACATAGATTACAAAAAAGCTTATGATTCAGTTCCGCACTCTTGGCTTATGAAAGTCTTAAAAATTTACAAAATACATCCAACAATAATTAATTTTTTAAAGGTTACGATGTCAAATTGGACAACCGTACTCCAACTCACAACGCAAATAACATCACCAGTAGAGACCAATAAAATTAAAATACAACGAGGTATATTCCAAGGAGATGCTCTGAGTCCTTTGTGGTTCTGTCTTGCCCTTAACCCACTCTCTAATATACTAAACTCCACTTCATTAGGAATTTCCTTATCTGATCGGCAAACTGACAAACAGACGGACATTGACAGTGAAGTCCACATTTTAAACCATCTTATGTATATGGACGACATTAAATTATACTCTAGCACTGAAAATGAACTAAATGAAGTAACTAAAATAACAGAGCAGTTTACAAATGACATTAAAATGGAATTTGGAATTGATAAATGTAGAATCAACTCAATTAAGGCAGGAAAAAATTACCAACATCAGTATAAGCTAAGAACAGGAGAAAAAATAGAACCACTAAATGAAGAAGACACCTACAAATATTTAGGATATGATCAATCTTTACAAATACATCACAAAGAAGTTAAGACTAGACTGACACAACAATTTCAACACAGACTAAACACAATTCTAAAAACGCAGCTATATTCACGTAATACTATAAAAGCAATCAACACTTTTGCAATACCTATACTCACATATTCCTTTGGTATTATAAAATGGACAAAATCAGAACTCAAGAGCCTACAACGAAAAATTAACACCACCATGACTAAATCCCACAAACATCATCCCAGATCATGCTTACAAAGACTTACACTACCTAGAAAAGAAGGAGGCAGAGGCCTAATAGATATTTTAAACTTACACAATAAACAGATTTCTTCTCTCAGAAAATATTTTTTTGCTAAAACAGAATCTTCCAAACTTCATAAAATAATAACAAAAATGGATCAAGCTTTTACGCCTCTTAACCTTAAAATGAGAAGTGCTCAGAAAAATGAAACATTAATTGACGAGATAACTAAAATCACAGAATGGGCCCAGAAATCTCTACACGGAAGACACCGCCAGGATCTATGCCTTTCAAACGTCGACAAAGAGGCGTCGAACGAGTGGCTTCATCGAGGTGAACTCTTTCCGGAGACTGAAGGGTTCATGATAGCTATACAGGATCAGGTCATTGAAACTAAAAACTATAGGAAATATATAATTAAAAATTTAACTACCTCTGACTTTTGCAGAAAATGTAATAGTAATCCAGAAACGATCCAACATATAACCGGCGCGTGCAAATCAATAGCCCAAACAGACTATAAACACAGACACGATCAAATAGCCAGTATCATACATCAAAAACTTGCTTACGAATATAAATTAATAGGCACGTTATTACCATATTACAAATACACCCCAGAACCTGCTTTAGAAAACTCCACTACACGACTGTACTTTGACCGAGGCATCCTTACAGACCGCACAATCCATTTTAATAGACCTGATATTACACTAATCGACAAAATAAGCAAGACTGGGTTCCTTATTGACATAGCAGTACCTAACACACATAACTTACAATCAACAATAGCTGAAAAACTATCCAAGTATACCGAATTAAAAAATGAATTAGCCCGAATTTGGCATCTACAAAAAGTAACAATAGTCCCAATAGTACTGTCTACAACAGGAGTAATACCTAACCAACTACATGCGTCTCTACATACATTAAAATTACCAGCGAGCACTTACCGGTTATTACAAAAAGCAGCAATTCTAAATACATGCAGATTAGTAAGAAAATTTCTCCAAAATGACCCCAACCAATCTGACTAACTCCTAATACTTATATAAACTATCACACCACAGCTTATAAAATATAGTGTATATAAATTTAACAATACTTTATTTGCTAACCCGTCAATGTACATTTGGCTTAGGCCCGTGTCATCGACTACCCGGCTTAGTGGTTACTAGCCGAGATTAAATACAAAATAATAATAACTGAATTAAACTTAAAGTCTTTAACTAATAATTTAACACTCAGGGAGTAGGTCCTAAGCAACAGGAAAGTTTCTTTTGGCACTTTGTACAATAAACCGACGTGCACTGGGGATTTATCTTAATGCGGTCCGATCCGGTGACGCGTGGCACGGTTACGGCTGCCCGATGGAGACGAGAACACGGAGTGTGTAGCGGGTCCCGGTGGCCTTGCAGAAGGACCCTCCGACGCAGCAGTCAGCTGGAGATGGCGGCCGCAGTGTCTGTTCCCACCCTTACGGTGGAGTGCAAGGTCGGACTTTGTCCCGTTGGGTGATGTGCAGGCGTCGATTGTGAACCCGAAGCGTGAAGTGCAGGTCTCAACCCGTAGGGTGAAATGTAGATGTCGCCCCGCAGGGTAAAATACAGAGGTCAGCCCGCAGGGTGGAATACAGAGGTCAGCCCGCAGGGTGGATCCCCAGTTCCCAAGGGGGTTTAAAAACGAGACACGTAAAACTTCACACAACACAGAAAAATTTATAAAAACACTATCTTTCAAATACTTTATCTAGTGGTTACAGCAGCGTCGACAAGAAAATAATTTCGTTCGACAGAAATGCTTTATATATACTCCGTTATGAGTTTGCTACTCACCGGGGGGGGGGGGAGGGCTTGCCCACACCGAAATCCAGATCTTTCGAATGGACGAATCAGGAGAATTCTAACAAAGCATTTCCGTTTTCGCTACTCAACGCCAGGGACCACTAAGCGTAGGTCGCTTGAAGAAATAAATGAAAGTACCTGGGTGACCGAGCCCAGCTCGGTATTTTAATTTTATTTTTTGTTTTTTTTTTTCGGTATTTTTATATTTTAATGTTATTTAAATAATAAATCACGAGTGAAATTAAAAAAAAAAGAAAAAAATAATCTGGAGACTGAGATTCGAACCCGGGTCAAAACGATTTGAAATCCGTCGCTTTCCTAATTGCACTATTACAGCTGTATTAATAAATGGTGAAATTAAGCTTCGTATTCTAATGATATTTTTTCATTGCCTAAAAACAGGGATAAAACGACATTTTTTTAAAATGAATCCTAGCTAGATCAATTTTTCGCCCCCGAAATCCCCTGCATACTAAATTTCACGAAAATCGTTGGAGCCGATTCCGAGATTCAGAAAATATATATATATATATATACAAGAATTGCTCGTTTAATAGTATAAGATTATACCGTCCGCTCATCATTCTATTGTAAATAAATTACAACAATCGTAAGGCTAAACTAACTGAAATGAACTGACTAAGCGATTATATTTTTATCTGTAACTAATACACACCAAAAGGGAAAATTACATTTTATAACTGATTATACGGACTATCGGCCTAAAGGTTGAAATAGCATGGTATTAACAGTATTCGTGAACTAGTGGTCTGCAAGAATATGACGGTGAAACGAAGTCGTGACACGACCAATAACTTGACTACCCCTGGATCTCAAGGACAAATCAACGTAGTGGCTACTAGCCGCGGGGGGAGGACGGTGTACGATGTTCTAGGAAGAATATCGTTTCCGCCGTGCAACCATTACCATATATGGTATCGAAATTGGGTTTAATGCTGACACTAGTTATCGCACGCGAACTCCGTTTGATAATAACAATTTAACCATTCAATTTGTTTGTATGTAAAAGTAATGTTTTAATTAAATTTTATGATATTGTCAGTTTAAAAAAAATATAATTATAATTTAATAAATATTATACTTGTTACAACGTAACAACACTTTTCTATATTCCGATACAAAATATAAATAGATAGATAATAATACTTAAAAGTCAATTTGAACTTTAATACCATACCATAAAGTTTAAGTGACGTGAAGTTTAAGTTTCGACTCTTAGGCGCTACGAAGTTCGCCGGGTCAGCTAGTTTTTAAATAAAAATAAATTTTTCAATTTTGAATTATAGCATATAGCCTGGCCAAAATTTTACAGGTAACCATTTCGTGATTATTTTTCTAATATACCTACTAAAATAAATATAAAATTATTTTCATCCAAGCAAATGAAGTTCGTCTCTAGTTCGTATCTTCTACTAATCAATACCTATAATAAAAATGTTACGGATCGCTGTTTGTACATGGAAGATATATGAAAAAAATATTATTATTGGGACCTTTATCAACGCAAATAGCACTCAAAACAATTATTAGGTATTAGAATTTTTGTCTGTTTGTCTGTGCGTTTGTGCGCGCTAATCTCAGAAACTGCTTATCCGATTTAGATGTGATTTTCACCTCATATATTGTGGTAGGCTTCACTTAACATTTAGTGTTTGTTTCATATCAATTGGTTAATAAATAAAAAAGTTATGCCAATTTAAAGAACCACATTGAACATGTAAATACCCAAAACGCGGATGAAGTCGCAGGCCCAGCTAGTCTATAATATAATCATTTTTAAAAACTTATTTAAACCTAAGTTTAAAAAGTTCTCAACTCGTGGATAAATCATTTATAAAAATTGAACACCATAATTCGGAGTGAATTAACTAGAAACCAAAGTTATATAATTATAAAGTTTTAAGGATAAGACGCCAGACAGACTTGACTAAAAGTCTAAAACTATAATGAATGCTGAATAATATCCAGCACATTAGCAACTCGTTGTAATTATATTTTTATTACAGTTTGGCACTTATTGTATGTACGCTATTCATTAAACAATTTATACGATTCATTTAAAGACCTATCGAAAAATATTCAGATGCTGTGTAGCCAGATTTTTTAAACAAATAATTAAGAGAAGTCAGATACTGTTTTGTTGTTATTTATTTCCTAAAGCCAGAAGTGTGCATTGCTGTGTGCCTACAGCAAAGAATATAGCCTTCCCCTCTCTTCCCGTGGTGCCGTAAGAGGCTACTAAGGGATAATATAGTTCCACTACAACCTTGGAACTTAAAAAGCCGAACGATGGGGGGATAACTATCCAACTGCTGGCTTTGAAGTACACAGGCCGAAGACGGGCAGCAGCATCTTCGGTGCAACAAAGCCAGCCCTGCGGTCACTAATCCGCCTGCCCAGCGTGGTGACTATAGGCAAAACACATGAGTTCACGCTATTTTTGGCGCGATCTTGTGGAGGCCTCTTTCCAGCAGTGGACTGCTATAGGCTGAAATGACGATGATGAATGATGAAAGCCAGAAGTATTTAATTGCCGTCAGACTCTCTCAATTTTAACACAAACTAATAGTGTCAAAGGTATGAATTTCGATGAAGCAAAGAAGCATTCCATTAACCCATATTCAGTCAACACTTTTTTGAATTTCTTTCAAATAGTACGATTATTATCCGCAAATTTAAATCATATGCGGTTCTTTTGTTGTATGCGTCAGTTATTAACTTATTACATATGTATTACTATTTCACTTTATCGAAATTTATTTAGGTCTAAGAAAAATTGTATTGGACATTTGGACTGTTATGCAGAAGTAGGTATCTACGTTGGCAATAAAGCTCGTATAAGGCAATGTAGCTCGTATATTAAACCAAAGTAAAATAAAAATTTTTAAAAATGGCTAGGTTTTTTAAACGTGGAACGTGATCTTTGATATCTACTGAACCTTCCATTCGAAGGAACGCCGTTAAAAGTGGAACACCTAATATATACCTATATACTAGTGATGCAACAGATCTCTGTTTCTGTTTCCGCAAGTGCGGAAGTTCCGCACTCTTTTCAACATCCGTTTCTGCTTCTGTTTCCGCAACTTTTATAACGGAGATGTAAACGGAAGTTTACGACGGTTGAGAGTTGAAAGTTTCACTTACCACTACTAAATTTTGAATATTAAAATAATTTTAAGTTGCAATATTGTTTTCTATTGTAGCTTTCTAATATATCTATTTCTTATCTAGGCTTGGTGTGTATTTAATACTTAATAAAGAAATATATTTGTAAATTTATTAATTTTTTTTCATATTATTTACACTTTCGTTTCTGCATCCGTTTCCGTTTCTGCTAAAATTTACTTTTGACATCTGTTTCCGTTTCTGGTTCCGTTAAGACACTTCCGTTGCATCACTACTATATACCTATCTACACCTGTGGACTGCAAAGAAAAAGGGTCGGTTAAAAAATCTTCTCTTTCTAGAAATTTCAGAATCTTTCTAGAAAATTCACATAAAGTAATAAATAGAACCTTTTTATTTATTTTTGATAATTCAATTTAAAAAAAAACTGAAAATGTAATAATGGTCGTTTTTGAATTTAGTACTTACCAAAAATTCAAATCAATTGTTTCGTATTTGTTTTAGTTTTGCAATAATAAAAATTGAAAATATGGTGTCTCTGCCTTATAAATTGTATTATTCTGAAGTCATCACGATTCATGACCTCAACCCCTGAAGAATATAACAAGGTCCTGACAATGCTTGAAGATCAGTGAGTGAAATACAGCGAGAATTGTTCGTGTGAGTTTTTCTATAGTTCAGCGGTACTAAACAGCGTTTCCATGAAACTGGATCCAATCTTCGAAGACCAGGAACAGGCCGAACATGGCGCACGACGGCACGGGAGGATCGCTATATGGTGTCAACAATTTTGAGAAATCGCTTTCTTACGGTTGATGAAGTAAAGAATCATCATTTACGAGCTGGAGAAAAAATCTGAGTAGATACGGATACAATAAGGCGGCGTCTGGCTGAAGAAAATTTAAAACCTTTAAGACCTGCAAATGGGCCAAAACTAGAAAGACACCACAGAAACTCAATGTTGAGTTATGGTAGAGAAAACGAAAATTGAACTCTATTTGATATTTATTTCACAAAGATTAAAGAATAAAGTCAGGTACTTTTGAACATTTTCTAAACGACTCTTTTTTTCGCGGTCCAGTTTATAATACTTTTACTACCATATTATAATTACCTATGTGGCAACCCTTATTTTATATTATTAAACGAGCAATTCTTGTATTATATATTGAATCGCGGAATCGGCTCCAACGATTTTCGTTAAATTTAGTATGTAGGGGATTTCGGGGGCGATAAATTGATCTAACTAGGATTCATTTTTAGAAAATGTCTTTTTATCCCTGTTTTTAGGCAATGAAAATTAGCTACATTATGATTAGAATACGAAGGTAAATTTCGCAATTGTCAATAAAGTTGTAATAGCTCAGGTGGGAAATCGGTCGCTCGGGACCAACCGATAAGACCATGGTTCAAGTCCGTTTCCAATCTTTTATTTTTTTCTAATTTCACTCTTGATTTTTTATTTAAATAAAATATAAAAATACCGAGAAAAAAAAACAAAAAAAAAATACCGAGCTAGGCTCGGTCATCCAGATACTTTACTATAAGGATAATACTCTATAGATTGTTATAAATTTTTCCAATAAAATGGCACATGCGCAAAAACTATGATCTGAGAGCATCTAGAATCTGAAAGTGGAGATATTTCCATGACAGGATGATATTAAAGACTATTCTCGTTATGGTTAAGAGATTGGAATAGTACGTATGGGGCCGTTCAAGTATTACGTAACGCAATTAGGGGGGAGGGGGGTCTTGTAAAACGTTACGATGCGTTACGGGGGGGGGGAGGGGGGTCTCGAACAACGCGTTACGTAACGTTGTTTTTTATTTAAATAAAAAAAAACTAGTGTACTAAAATCTCCCAAATTGGCAACCCTTTTCGTTTATATCCCTTTTTGTATATATATATATATATATATATTTATACTTACCGCAAACGCGATTTTTTAAGCGACTTTTCGGTAGTTTTCGCAACAAAGTTGTGACATTTGGGTAAAAATGGTCAGTTGGGGTGTTACGTAACGTATATAGGCTGGGGGGGGGTACAGGAAAACGTTACGGCGCGTTACATGAGGGAGGGGGGTCAAAAATCTTCAAAATTTGCGTTACGTAATACTTGAACGACCCCTATGCTACTTTGGTGATATTTACTATTTTTTATAATTATGAAATAAAAGAAAGGAGAATTTGATCTAAAAAATTTATTTAATGAATGAGGCGACTATGTGCACATTGAAAACACTTGTTATTTTACAAGACCACTTGTACACTATTTACAACACCCGCGTTACATTGCTTTTTCTTCGACACTCGTCGGTCACAATTAGCATCATTCACTTAACATTACACTCTGTACATAAGTAGTTTGTACAACTTATGATTAAAAGTAATTTCTAACGTACTAAGTTTTAAAACAATGGAAATATTGTTGATCATAATACTTAAACGCATAGTGGTATAAGATGTTAATCTCTTATAATTAATACTTATCCCCTAAGACATAAATAATCATATGTGTATTTTATTTTCTTATTTTAATGACTGGTACGAGTCCTCAGCCATACTTATACTAACATGGATAACTTTAGCGGCTGTGGCACATAAAGTTATGTCTTAATTACCATATAGAGCGTATTTAAAAGATCTACTCTAAATTCACAAATGTTTTAATGTAAACGGACACTGAGAGCAATCTGTAAAATTATTATCATGTCTAAAAGATTTCGTGTGAAATCAAAACAGCTAAGAGACACAAACAGAGATCAAGGTCACATCAAGCACCTGACTCTAGGGTAAGTGCTTATTATTTTTTACGTACATTTAACACAAACATCAACAACACACATACACATAATTTTCCATTAGATTAAAAAGTTAATTACAATTCCGTACAACACTTATAATAATCAACACTCAGTAAATTAAATACTCAATATAAAATCATGCGCTCATAGCACGAAATCTAAATAACACGACTATAATATAGTACCAAAAATCAATACACTTATTTCGAAATATCGATAATTACATACATCAATATTGTTGAAAATATTTTATTAATCGTAGTGTAATATTAAAAAGATATTTACAGTAAAAATAATAAAGATTACTTTTTATTTCCAGTAATTGGAATCTCGATTACAAAATATTTCTACATTAAAATATATTTTGTAATATATATAAGATAAAACAAATCACAGTAACAAGGTAATGATCGACGACAAATATTAAAAATGTGATGATATTTAGCTCATGGGGGCAGTTTGTGCGATTAGATATTTCGAATACGCTAACTTAGAAAGGAAAAAAGCATTGACGATTCGTGATAATACAAAAACGAAATTTTTTATTTTTAAATTAAAAAAAGCCATGACTTGATTAATTTTAGATAAGTCGGAAGACGCTTAAAGTGTGATTTTGTTGTTTTATCAAATCACGTTACGTTCATACTTTTTTTTAAATTTTGACTTGTAACAAATATGGATGTAATTTTTTTTTTTTTTTTTGTATATCATTTATACACACTAAAAAAGCAAACGAATGAAAAAGTTTACTAAGAATAAAAAGAAAATTGTATTTTAACAGATTTTATACAAAGTAAAAAAAAAAAATAAGACAAGATAAGAAAGAAGCGTAGAAAGAGTTGTGTTGTATTCTTAGAAAGCATTTAAAAATGTAAAAATGATTTTTTTAACTTTGTTACAAGCCAAATGGTACGTACCTTTTCCAGGCCGACACATTTACCATCACATTAGAATTTTAGAGTTCATAATATGACGACTCGAAATATATATAGGAACGATTTCCTAAGTATGCGACCAAAATATGCTTATTACAAGTGAGTACTTGGCGTTACACTATATAATGACGTTATATTACAGATAGAAAGTTAATGAATGGTATAATTGAGCTTTAGTTCACTGCACTTCTAGCACAAAAAATATTCATAAAAATATTTCACTGTATTGCTAGGTAAAAAAAAAAAAATGTTTTCTAAATTATGAATTATATCAAAACAAAATCTTAACTCATCAAAAATAATAAAAACAAATGATATGTAGTCACTTTATAGTTAAATTTTTACAAAACTTAAATACGACTAATTAGTGTTGATTTTATTAGTGAATTCAGATTAATCATGATGAACCAAAATATTATTAAGAGATTAGATTTAAAAATAGAAGAATCACGTCGAATCTCTATAGCTCAGCTTTATTGTTAATGTTATCTTTTACTTTTTCGTTAAAGGTATTTTTTATTTTTTCCCTGTCGCCTGTCTGTAACACTAATATATTTATTACAACTTGTTTTACACTTTGAAGCTATTTAAAATAGTCATTCAAATGTTGATTAGTCGAAAAGTTGAATAAGATAATCAACATCAAAACTTATAATTATGACACTAAGCTTACTGGCGTATCTTTAAAAAAGATTCTCCATTAGACAGATTAACTACCATTGCAATCATTAATAATATAAAATAACTAGCTGACCCAGCAAACGTTGTTTTGTCATAATATATTATTAACCCCCCCCCCCCCACCCCCCCTTGTAGCTTAGGGGTATGAAAAATAGATGTTGGCCGATTCTCAGACCTACCCGATATGCACACAAATTTTCATTAAAACAGGTCCAATCGTTTCTGAGGAGTTTGGCAACAAACATCGCGACACGAGAATTTTATATATTAGATGACAACACATTCTTTAATAAAAAAATATTACACTACGACAGTCAATAATTGATCTCATATTTTATTTTTAATTAAAAAATAAAAGATAAAAGAATAAACAAGCAGAATAGAATACAAAAAAATAGTAGAAAAACGATTAAATGGAGTAAAAATATATTAATTTAACGTTATGTTTTTAGTTATAGTTATTCAACCAAAAACATGGTGTTAGGTGAATCGTTCAATGCAAGAATGGAACAAATGCTATAATTTATAAAGTATATATATAAAATCATTTTCAATATGCTTTAGTAAAATTAATTATGTGAAAATTCTAAGAGTCTGAGCAAACTTATTTCGAAGATGTGACAAATACTTATATTAATAAAAGTTATTTCTTATCAGTTCAACACAATGCCACTAATTCGTGTATATACTTTATGTTCAAAATACACGAATAATTATCACTAATTTTTATTGCTAACACACAATTATGGTTCTTAAAACATTCAAAAACGACTACGTCTGAATTAAGCTCTAATCTGGGGTTTATTGACAGTCACTTCAATAAACGATGAAAACATGATACCGACACAAACTTTTTTACATCTAGAAAATGAAGGAACTGTTCTCTTGTAATACTAAGCACAATTATTTAAAATGTCAATTATTATTAAAATTTATTTGACTTTAAACAATTGCTTAAATATAGAATATGCATTCATCTAATATATTTACAAACCAAGTCTGCTCAGAGCCTATAAACGAAAGAAACTTTAATTTATTGAGACAATGCAGCCTTAAAAAGAAAAATACTTTAAAGGTCATTTAATCGGAAACAAAGTTTTAACTTTTCTTAAATTTTTCGTAATTTTCGTTATACGTGCAAGTTTGATTTTAAACGTCAATAGATGAGTGGACGATACGCATTAGGCCGCAGTTACTTGCCAAAAGTGTAATTTCAAATAAACGATATGTAATTACTGTGGTACAAACACACTGAATATTTCGAAAACTAGATACAACACAATTAATTTACCCAAAAAAAGTTAAGATGCCATTTCGTCGTCAAGTTCGCAATTGATAACAATTTAATGGCTGCTAGAAAAATGCCTAAGAATAAAATGTAATTTGTTTTAATACTTCCGAGTTTAACTCTTAATGAATATTAACGTCGCCTCACATTAACACATTAATTACATTAAATGGAAAACATCTAATGGATCCACCAATTAAACAAACGTCCTACTATTTGATAGTGATAAGAATCAAAAACATTCAATTGCATTTACTACGCTACATTCGTATTCGGATATATATGGCAACATTTAACATTCACATCGAATTATTATATAACAGAGCTTGCGCCAAACAATTGGCATAAAATCGTAATGAGCAAACGCTAAATTTTGTAAGCTCAGGTTGGCGCCACGTTCAGTACGAGTGTCCTGTAGCAACCATTATAATTTATTTTATACAATTCGTAATCAACCGGTACATCACAGTTGCACAAAAAGTTGTCCACAGTACAGTAGTAGCGACTGAGCGCAAACAACATTATCAGCTTTTTAATTAGGGTAAATTGATATTTTGAACGGTCATGAGAACACTGTCAATTTTCTTTCATGCAGTATGTAAGTTGGACGAGATTAAGAGCATTCAGAGTTTCACGTTTGGAGATAATATTATAATAGTATTGAGATACTTATGAATAAAACAAGTATCTAAGTCTGTGTCAGGTATTTAAGTCAAGTTGATTCAAAGCATTTCTTTTAAAATTAACGATGCGTGTAAAGATTTATAACTTCGATAAATCGTAACTAAAATTAGTTTTCTCTTATAATATTATTTAATTAGAAATAAATCTTAAAGTAATAAATGCGCGAATAAAGAAGTAATAGTTAATTAACACTTTACTGATGTCATAATTATAAGATCATAATTTCAATATACATTAGGAAAATAATTAGAAAATAGATATTACTTTCCTCATTAGTGTATTTTTTTGATTAGTTTTACAAGAAAAAGTTTGCAAAACATTTACACGAATTAAAAAAGAATAGTTTCTCTTTACACCTAAAATATATCTCCAAATCATGAATATCAGAACGTCGGCTAGCCCGCATTCGCAATATCATTGTCTGTGTAACAATATCACCGACATGGATCGACGCCCCATGATTTAAATGATAAATTTTACTATACGTAAACGTATATGTAAGTCTCAAATAATTGTCATTGCGTAGATCCATATTGAGATAAAGCGATTTCTTTAACAAGTCGAAAGGCTGAAAACGTAACTTCATTCAGAATGTCTTAAGTAATTTTTGCATTAATTACATGTGTTTTTAAAGATTACGAATAAGTGTAATTAGGTTCTCACCATTTCGACATGTAAGCTCAAGTGTCATCTTAAGGTGGCAAAGTCGCCGTCATTGCGCCTTAAAACCGAATATTTACAATATAAAATAATCTTTACGACATAATTTATGATTAACGAACATGCACTTAAGACTAACACACTCCATCTAGGCCTTCAATCACCCTTGACTATCCCGATGAGTATTGCCAAATATTGCACATAAAGGATGTAGAAAATATCGCTTTATAAAATCGACATGCCAGTCAGCCCAATATACAGTATTCTACAATTTTAAAGTAATAACTATCATAAATAATTACAGTAATTTAAAACCCAACAAAAAAATTAAAAATGCATATAAGTCATAAGTTTTCATTTCTCTCACACCATGTCAAATTTATTTATTTTTTTATAAAATCATGAGTTATTTTAATTGTTCGATTCATTTAAGTGAAATGGTGTGTTAAAATATTCGAAATAAAATGGACTCTAATGTTAACATTGCTTGGTGTAAATAAGACTTGATCAGAATCATCCGCTAATTATATATATATATATATATATATATATATATATATATATATATATATATATTATTTTATCATATTATAATTTTGTGGTTTATCCGAGCCATGAGCTATAATAAATTATGGGTAACTTTTTGTTCTAATAAAAATATTTTTTTTATTGACAGGCATGGCATTGAATACAATAATTTATGTAATTAATAAACTATTGTTTTGTACATATGGATATATTTTCAGACAAATAATTATATTCAAATATAAATGTAACAATTATTATAAATGACATTCAAGAAAGAAATAATATTACAAATATTAGCAGATAATTTATCTAAAATTTAAGTAAACATTCAAAACATTAAAAAATATAAACTTTGTGAAGCCCAGCTTCATAAATGTATTTTCAAAGTATAATTTATAACGCAGTTGTCACAGACAAATCGTTTTACACTCCGCGACAATAGTTTTAACCCACCCCTATAATTTTTCATATCTACTATAAAACTCAACATAAGTAAATATATTACTAATGCGCCAGCATTTTTGACATGATTCTAATATTATGGTATAATACATAGCTACATACCGACGCTGCATTGTTATTAGAGAGCAAGATAGTTTAATTGCGCGACAAAATATAACCCATTCTTCACATTCGCACAAGCAGCTCGGTGCACTGGACGCGTCAGTTCGTGTACTTGTCATTATGTACTACGCATCGCGTCGCGTCGTCTTGTAAGTTACTACGCCACAAGGAAAACACTTAAATAAAACTTATATTAATATAATAAAAAAATTGACTGATACTGATTGATTAATTGAATGATACTGAAAATTATTCTAAGGCCAAAATAGCAAAAATCATGAATAGAAGTCATCGTGTTGTGCGAATTTTTTTAAAAGGTCACGAAAATGTCATCTTAAATGGTCAAATGTCAAAACGCCACGAGAAAGATTAATTCCGTAGAATCATCCAATTCTGTGCTTACAGCAATACAAATCGCAGCAAAGGGTGTGTTAAAACCAATTTAAGAAATCTTCAACGTATTATACATGATTGTGAATATCTAAAACGTGAGAAATTACAAAGAAAATCACCGTTGTCGGATAAACATAAAACAGTTAGATTATCCTCTTTGCCTGGGTTATACTTTGATCTCATCGTAAAATTCAATATCATCTGTATTTTGTTAATTTTTTATTTAAGAAATAACGTATGTATGTATATATGTGTAATTTTGTGTATTATTGATATATTAATATAACTAATTCTTTATCAGATATCACTAAATAAGAGTGGTGGGTTACAAACCACTTTTGTCGCGAACTGTTATATATCATTTACATTTTAAAAATTAAAAATTTATCTAAATAAATTGTAACTTTACAAAGAAACATTTACAATTAATTACGCCTATATATATATATATATATATATATATATATATATATGATTTATTTTATAAAAGTGTATAAGTTTTGAAATAAACCTCAATACCATGCCAGTGTGATGTATATTGTGATAGAGCAGCTTTGACAATTAAATACTTTACATATTCATTCCAATTCACAATGATAATAATTATGTTTAATGAGATTCCAAATTATGAGGCACAAAGTAAAATATTAACGTTAACAAAAATATATAATATGTTATGATAAGATTTACTTGTGCATCACAAAATGCACAAAAATACACCTTAGAGTAACTTTAAGTTAATCATTGAGCTTTCCATTTATACAAATAAATAATATTACAAACTACATCAAGAACTAAAAAGATGATAGTTTTATTTAAAAATTATATACAATTATTACTTACAAATAGTAACTGTACACTAATATTTAGAGTCCAATGTCCTCGTCACACGCTTTGTACGCGGTTTATATCACCTCACTTCACAATGTTTATTGACAGTCAGAGCGAGAGAGGCCGACGTGGACGGAGCGGTCGACATTGCCGCGTCCGCGGACGTCTCCGAGCCCTCGGAGCCGGGCTCCTTCATAACGTACCCCGAACCTTGGGAGCTACGAGCTAGTTTTAATCGAATAGGCGTCACTTTATCTGTCCGTATTCTACGCATGGTTGAACCTGTTTCGGAGCTGAAAGGTGGATCGATAGCCAGTGGATCTGGTGCTGTTGGGTCGTAATCGAACGGATCCACCGGTGGCTCCGGTGCCGCGGCCGTCGCACCGGCTATCGGTCCGCCTTCCGATCCTTCCGCTTTTTTTTCTTCGTCTTTAGTACGTTTTATCTTTATGATTAACTTTGTAGCACTTTCACTTTCACTATTAATCACTTGAAGTTTTTCTTTCTCCGATTTCTTTTCTTTCTTCTTTTTACGTTTTTCGCTCTTATTGGGTTTGTGTTTACTCGTCTTTTCATCCTCTTCAAAGTCGGCCATCACCATGCGCCGATACTTCATACTTTCTCGTCGCAAATCTTCTAAGCTCGGTTTAGGAATAGAAGCCTGTAGCCGTTTTTTCGGAGGCCGGAATTGAAATCCGGTAGATTCATCGTTCACTTGCTGAACTATGTTAGAGCCAATTTTTATTTTAAGCTTTGGAGCTACTGGCGATGTAGCATTTGATCGAATTTGTTTTGTAGAAACTCGCCCACGTCTCTTATGAGCTTGACTTGAAGTGCTCGCAAAATTAGATAATTTCACGTCATCGGATGGATCAACATCATCATTCATGCTCACTTCTAAATGTCGTAATTCCCGAGAAAGGCCACTGGTTGTTTTTCGCTTTTTCTTTTCAACTGGGCTATCAGTTATTTTGTAATCTTCTCTTGTAGGTATACTAGTCATTGAAGCTACTGCTTTTGGTATTGTTATAACAGCACGACCTAATGGTTGAGGTGCTGCTGGTGGCGGCGCTATGCCCATAGTAGATGCATTAGTTGGATCGTCCATATTCATGTCTTGCGTCCAATATTGGCGCAATAGCTCTTTTTTGCGCATTCGCCTCAGATTTGTGGATCCTGTCATCATAGTAGTTGTTGAATTGTTTGAAGTGTTTAAAGCACTTGTATTTGAATCGTGTGTAGGAGCCGGAGGTTGTGGGACCACTGGTTGTACAGAACTTGCTGAATAATTAGCATCTAAAAATGGACCTTTAATTTTAACTTTCAGTTGATTTCTAGAGTCCGATAGTGATACTTTCGGTAATTGGGATGAAGCAGTTTCTTTAGCAGGTTCTATTATATCTTGGGTGGAGCTTGCAGTTGGCGCCCCGGATTTCGGCTTACTAGCCATTAAAGCACTATGGAGTTGTTTTTCTACCTCTTCATCAATTTCTATTAGTTGTTGGTCGGCTGTACCACTTGCAAAAGCTAATAAATGACTGTGATAAGCATCACCTGTAGCTGGAGCAGGATTCTCAAAGGGGTTGTAGGTACGCATATCAACAGGTCCTGGTAAGACTGGATGGACCTGTGAGAATCCTGGGCCTCTTTCAGAGTTAGATTTGTTAGAAGGTGACTGAGGTTCTTCAACTGGTTCAGGCGTCGCCTTTTCCTCAGTTTTGCATTCAGTCGCTCTCTTATTAGCTGGTTCAGGACTTACTACACGAGGCGATTGTGAAGAGTCTTTATAAGAATGTTCCGATTTTCTATCATCCTTTGCGTCTATAGATTTTCGTCGTTCTCTTAATGATTTTAAATCAACTCCATCGTTGGCAATTTCCTCATTAAAATCATAAACAGTACCTACTAATTTACTCTGAATTGAATTGCCTAAATATTCCACTGATGCATAGCTACCACGACTTTTTGATCTCCCTCGTCCTCTTTGGTTTCTATTGCTCTTATTACTTGATCGTTTATTGCCCTTAGTAGCATCACCCTGTTTAGGCGAGATTCCAGGACTTTTACCTGGAGATTTACCTGGGAATTTGGTAATACTTTTAGTTAGTTTTGGAGACGACTTTGAATCTTGCTGACTTAAACTCATAATAGTTTCGCTACTATCATTAGACATTTTAGTCGGAGCTCTGGTATTACTCGAATCATTATATGAATCGATGCTGAGACTTGGACTAGAAGCGACATGTATAGACAGTTTATCACTACCGGTGACATCGATATCATCTCGTGGAGAGTCAAGAGGTTTTGGTGTAGGTGACGCAATCATTGCAGTAGTCAAAGCAATATTTTGAGATGATGAAGTAAAAGCAGCACATATTGTAGAGAAAGCTGGTTTAGGTAAAGTTTGTAACAATGGAGCTGCGTTATATGGTAGTCCAGAGGTGTAAATTCCAGGACCTGGAGACGGTAATGGTAACTGTGATGAAGCACACGCTCCTGTGGCAAACAGTGGTAAAGTACCCATAGTACTTAAAAATGGCGACGCATTAGGTGGATAGCTTGTATATTGGTTAAGGGGCATTGTTGGTTCCACTCGGCAGGAATATGCAGGCATTGGTGGATAAGGATCAATTTCGGGTATCATTGGTCCTTGGCGAGATTCACAATTAATGTGCGATTTTATATCTGCTTTCTGAGAACATATGGAGCTTTCTGAATTTGTACTCGAAGCTGAAGATCTTCTAGTCGTTATCTTACTTTCCCTCCATTTTGAAGCATGACCAATATATGGAGATGATATTGTGGCACAATCTGAATGTATTACAGAATTATTATTATCATATGTTTGATTGTCTTGTGTCAGTTCATGGTCATTACTGTGAACTGAATGATCCACTACTGATAAAGATTGCGAATCATCACTCTGTTTTGACAATGATATTGTATCGCCAACTTCAGAAACAGAATTAATTGATTGAACAGTTGTGGGTTCCTTAAAATCTTCAGTATATGAAGCAATGTCGTATTTGGATTCACTAGACTGATCTATTTGAGACTCATTCTGAGTCATATTTATGTCTATCCATTTTTCATTTGTGTCAATGGGTATATTTTGGTCATCCTTACTCTCTGAAATAATATGTCTTATGGGCTCAACATTCTCTCCTGGTTCTGAAAAATGATTAGGAGTTCGAATATCTTTTGATTGACTTTTATTGTGTAGATCTGATATGTTATCGTCTTTTCCTGGCAATGTTTCACATTCACTCTTTTCTTTTTTTGTATTAATAGGACCGTCATCGTCTTTCAACGCTTTATCGTTTATTGCTACTTCATCTTGAGAAACATTTTCAGTTGGTGCTTTTTTGTTTAATTGCATCCTGAGCCTATCAACCAAATTTAATGTTTCTTGTACACCTTGTTCTTTAGAGTCCTCTTGTAAAAATATTTCAGGATAAGACGTAAAAGGTTTCATCATCTCATCGTGATTAAATCCATCATCGACCCCAAGCATGTCAAATTCGAATAATTCATTGTCTTTGGGCTGTGGAGAAAATACTGCTCTATTAGGGAAAGGATTGACAGCAGATGGAATTTTTGCACTCTTTGATATTTCGACACCTTGGACATGGCTAGAATCTTGGGTAATAAATTTCTTTTCTGATTCAAGTGCAGAACGTTTTCTAATTGTACGCACAACAGGATTTTCAACGTCCATTGGTTCAATAGTTCTTGCATCCATTGGGGTCTTTGGGGATTTAATCATTGTATTTTCATTTAAATTTGCTTGTATTTTTGCTATCATTTTAATACTACTTTTATCTGTGCAATCAGAGTCAAGTGATTTATCTTCTGTCATGTATTTCTCATGATCCCCAGGTTTTTCTACTGGAGGTGGATGCACATTTGGGCTTGGTGCTTTTGGTAACCAATTTTTATCAGTATCAGGAAAGTCATTTATAATAGTTGGATGTTTCTTTTCTATTATTTCCACTGGTGGTGCATTTTCGATTGTAACAATACTCTTCTTAACCGGAGAAAGGTGAGATCGATCTTTAGTTTGTGAATCACGTCTACTTGAACGCCTTTCATTAATTTTCTGCTCACGTGTCTCTTTTGGGCTTTTCTCTTTGGCTTTGGGTGATAAAATTTCCTTACTTGGGGGATCTTTTACGCTCACTCTCCTACTAGTTACAATTTTGTGTTTTGACTCAGTACTTTTTCTTGGACTTGTCCTCTTTAGAGGAACCGTTTCAAAATCATTATGTTTTATTACATCTTCTTTTTTGTCTTCAACTGATAAACTAGACCTTTTTGTTTTTGTTGTTTTTATGTCAGATTTTGGCTCAGTTGGTAAGACCACAACTTCTTTTTTTATCTCCTCGTCCGTTTTCCGTTTCGGAGTTGTAAATTCAATGGGCTGGCTGGCCTCTTTAGAAATTTTATTGTATGTAGAGGTATGTCCTGTGAAGTCTTTAGATGGTTTTCTCTCTCGGGCATTAGACTTATTAGGCATATTTCCGCTTGTAGTAGTGCTTCGGGTCCGAGCACGTGTGGCAGCACGCGTATCATTGGGTCTGCTCGATTTCTCTCCTTCAATAGGCGGTGATGATACCCCACACTCGGATTCCCGTTCGGAAGTTTTAAGCTTCTTGTCTGGGGCCTTGCGTGGGGACGCATCAGTTGAGATACTCTTTTTCTTTCGACGTCTGCGGGGACGCTTGGGAGAGGGACTTCCAGAGCCTGAAAATCTTGATCCCTTAGAGCTGTCAGAATCACTCGAGGCACTAGTTGAAGACAATGGTCTTGACACCTTGTCAAGAAAGGGCAAGTCCACTGTAGGTCTAGAGCCAGGAGGTGAAAACATAGATGGTTGCCTAGTAGCTGGCTTAATTTCACGTGCTTTCGCTGTTGGTTTCATACCAGGTTTTTCCTGTTCTTCTTCTGAACTTGATGAAGATGAATAGCTGCTACTACTTGAATTAGATGAAGAACTAGAACTCTCCTTTGTTGGAGATCTTAACCGTTTTGTATCTTCTTTTTTAGGCGAATGTTTTGTTTCAACCTTGTCTGGATCCTTCTTTTTATCCGTATCATTTGTTTCTGTTGGTGCAGTTTTAGTTCCAAGCCCACTCTTTATGTGTGCAGCTGCCTTTTTGGCTGCTTGTCTTTGTGGGACATATGATATAGGCTCTTTTTCCTGATCTTTAGAAGATTTTTTTCTCCCTGTTCTGTCTGGAATATCTTTAACTTCCTTTCCCTTTGACTTTACTTTGGGTTTAGATTTTGAATCGTCTCCACTGACAGGTTTTTCAGTACTCGTTTCCTCTTTTTTCACGGCTGTTGTAGAACGCATATTTTCAGAAGCTTTTTTAGCAGCTTGTCTTTGAGGTACAATTAAATCAGTAGGATTATCTTTTTGTTTAGCAAATTTAATATTCTCTTTATTTTTTGCTTCATCGTCTGATTCAGCTTTAGTGGGCGGTTTTTTCTCCTTGTTTGAGGGTTTCCTTCCTCGTTTCTTAGGGCCTGGTTTAGCTTCTACAGATTTTTTCTTTTCAGACTGGGTTGGAATGAACTCTTTCATTGCAGCTTTAGTCCGGGGTAAGGATTGTTGAGAATCATTTTCATTTGGAGATTTTATACTTTTAATTTTCTCTGCTTTTGTCTTTTCATTTTTAATTTTTGATTTATCGGGCTTATGCTCATCTTTGACAGAAGCTCCATCACTACTGTCGGAATAAATATCCACTGGAAATTTACTATTCCTCGTAGCCCTGATAGGAATTAAGTCATCACTATCGGTACCAGACTGATCTATTTTGCCAGCAGCCATTTCTTTTTCCATTTGTTGAAGAGTCTTGCTGCGTGACCGATCTTTTTTCATAGTCAACATTCTAGATTTTATATTGTCATCTTCACTGCTACTTTCAATGACTGCCTTTGACTGTGGCATTTTCCTCTTCTTCCTTTCTGGTTTTTTAGGAGATTTCTTTCCTTTTGCTTTTGGAGATACTTTTTTCTTTGGAGACGTAGTCGGCTTTCTCACATCTTCATCAGTACTTGAACCAATGGCTCGACCACGATATTTTGTATTTCGACTGATCTCCGAACCACTTTCTTCACTTGATAGCCCACTATACATACTTCCACTTCGTCGAGATCCATTCACATAATGTTTTTTGTAAGGATTTGTTGACTTAGAACCACGAACAAGACCATTTCTGTCCTTTTTCTTGTCATCGCTTGAATCTTGTGGTGCTATTCGAGCAAGAAGATTATCAAAGTCATTTTTGTGATCAGGAGCATTTGCATGAGAATATAATCTGTCATATATTGATGGGCCATGGTTGGCCTCTATAATAGCCGCTAAATCTGGCCCCGAAATTGTCGAATCTGTAGATAGCACTGCTACTTGTTTGTGAAATGTCTGTTCCCTCATGCGGAAGAAAGAACGTGAAAGCTTTTCTCTACGGCTAACCATATAACAGAGATTTCGAACTCTTTCTAGATCTTGTCTCAGTTGTACAAACATTTTCATTTTATCTAGGTCTGCTTGTTCCTGCCTATGAGTAAGAAGTTCATTATCATCTGATTTAGGGGGTAGCAAAGGACGATTATGCCCTGCTCGTCTTTTTAATTTCCAGTAATTGTAAATGTAGTTAATAGCATCTTGGTCAACATCTAAAAGATGTGTACTGATATCTTTTACACTAACATGACGATCAAACTCTCCCTCTATTTCCTGAAGACGTGCAGCACGGGCTTGGGTTTTTTCTTCAGAAGTCATATCTTTTCTACGCTTCCTTTTCACTTCTTCTTCCTCGGAGCCAGAACCCGGACACTTTTCTTTTTTTGAATTGACACTATGCTTTTGACAATACGAACGTAATTTAACACCATCATCAGCGTTTTCATCTTCTATTATTGCACGCATTTCAAGTCCATGTTTAAATGCACAGGTGACGTGGTAGGCCGTTTTACAAGTCTTTACAGAACATTGAATACACGCTCCTTTTCGCTCACGGCACAGAACACAAACCAAGGACCAGCGTGAAGCTGGTATAGAGGTTATTTTAGTAATGGGTTCCATTTTTTCGGCGCATCCGATGGAAACTTCAGGAATCCAAAGAACACAACTAACATGGGCCCATTTATGGCCCGATGGTGTACACTTCATTGCCCCACCAAGATTAGGGCACAAAACACAAGTTGGTCTAATACCAGCTCCACAAGGACGACATAACCATTGACCTGAAATAAAAATAAGAGAGGCATTAAAAAGTAACTTTAAATAATAATTATTTTTATTTTAAAGAAGGCATTAAAAAGTAACTTTAAATAATTATTATTTTTATTTTAAAGAACAACACCTACCATCTGGTATTACAGTGATTCCATAACAAGCTTGATGGACGCAAATGTTACATGAGTCGCAGAAAACCATCTCGTTACCGTCTTCGGAATCTGGTGAGCGACATACGTCACAAATTACGTTTTCGTCATATTCTATACCTAAACCTTCTTCAGATTTTATGATGGCCTGTATCTTGTCCCAAGTCCGAACCTGAAACAATAATTTTACGGATTAAAAGACTTCTTTATGACTTAGCAATATAAAATACCAAAAACCTAAATTTTACTTGATATAAAATTATTAATAATTTGTACAAAACATAAATGTGTAAACTGCTGATTATTTTCTTAAGCATTCATTAAAATATTGTCTTTAAACATATACTATTTTAAAACTAGCAGTGATAACAAAACACATGGTCACTTGCATATTCTTTTGTTTATTTCATATTAGTTTAAAACATTATGGATCGTTGCCTTATACCTGTGTCGAGAAATGTGTAAATATTCATTGCTTATAAAAAATAAAATTTAATTGGTAGGTACATCGAAAATCCTATATCGGGGTTCGGAAACACTTAACAGAAATACTAAGACGATAAATATTTGTGTACTTACGTAAACATTACTCATGAGAGGATGGAACCCGTAAATGGTTACGAGTCAGACAGTGATTATTGAGCTAATCCCTCGTCATAAGATGTGTAGGTGTAATAATCAATAATTTCAAAACCTCAATGAATACCATAAAAGAGTAAATTAGTTAATCTTATCAGTACTGATAATTAAGTTTAGATGTTGTTAAGAGAGGACGCCGCGTTGGCACAGCGGTCACAGCACTGGATTGCGATTGGCTGTTGCGCAGGCGGTTGCGGGTTCGATCCCCGCACACGACAACATTTGTATTGGCCATACAGATGTTTGCCGTGGTCTGGGTGTTTGTGCAGTCCTTGTGGGTCTCCCCACCGTGCCTCGGAGAGCACGTTAAGCCGTCGGTCCCGGTTGTTATCATGTACATCTGATAGCGATCGTTACTCATAGTAGGGAATATATCCGCCAACCCACATTGGAGCTGCGTGGTGGATTAAGCTCCGATCCTCCTCCCACATGGGGAAGAGGCCTATGCCCAACAGTGGGATATTACAGGCTGAATCAAATCGTGTTATTAAGAGTAGGTTGTCTTAGCTTCATAAAACCTTTACTATAATGATTTCTACACTGTTATAAACCTCATAATACTAAAGTTCGAAGTATTCAGTCTGGGTGGTTGCTTCAAGAGCAAGACAACTCTATAATGATATAAACGTATAAGTATCGAAATTAGTAGGTATAGAAATACGATCTTGAAAGGTCATTTATATTTAATGAAATCAACTGAACATAAAACTGCTTCATAACTTAAATCAGGGGTCGTGAACTGGCGGACCGCGAGAACACATAAACTTACACTACAGAGTACATCTCTATATATATAAAAATGAATCGCTGAATATGTTGCTAAGCGCAAATCTCGAGAGCGGCTGAACCGATTTCACTAATTCTTTTTTTATAATATTCCTTGAAGTACGAGGATGGTTGTTACGGAGAGAAAATTTTAAAAAATTGCCCGAAAAAGTCTAAAATCAACACTTTCCTATATTCCCGTACGAATAATATCTACTTAAAAGTCAATTGACTTTACATTTGAATCATAAAGTTTAAGTGTTAGTGATGGAGGGGTTCCGGGAAGGATAAGTATTTAAAAAAATAAAAAATTAAAGAATCGACTGTTAGGCGGTACGAAGTTCGCCGGGTCAGCTAGTAATTTAATAAAAATATATCCCACGCAACTTCAAACTTCAGACAGATAGTCCGCAATAAAAAAATTTAATTTTTCTCCTTAATGTGTAAAAACCTTTGTTATTTCGTTTGTTTAATAAATATTTTTTTCTATAAAGTGATGTACAGACCGCGAATGTCATTTTATTTCTTCAAACGGACCCCGAGCGAAACTAATTGCTGACCCCTGACTTAAATTATCGAATACAAGTAAACTGGTAGTCGTCAAAATCAGTCACAATCCAGTGAGCCAAGAGCTACATCTTGTAGCGCTGATAAGCTTATTGGTGTTAATAGATAATAGAACAGACGCCTATCAGCTTCTAAGTTTTGTACTGATCTTAATAAAATTGAAATCAGTTTTGGTAATTAAGCAGATTGCATAGACGGTGGCGGAATGATAATTTGTTAGTCATGTTGCTGCCAAAAACCCAAGTGAAAAAAATTAAACGAAATTGATGCTGCAATGACTTCGATTAATTTAAAATTGACAGATGGATTTTTCTTTTTTCTTTTTGCCGAAGATGATTTTTTTAACTGTGATGACAAAAGTTCTTACTTAACAGCTAATTTTTTAATTTCTATTTAATATTAGAAATTAACCGAGATTTACCCGTGCTTTGCAAATGCTTAAGTTTTCTCGAAAATGTCATGACTTAAGCTTTGTGAAGTGTTGAGCTTTACTGTACTTTTTAGAGATAAGTCGATACACATATTATATACAGGGTGTTCCACTCCTAATTAGGTGCGTTCCTTCAAATGAGCGGGTTTGTAGGTAAAATAGATCACGTTTCGTGTGAAAAAAATTATTCCATATATAAATTTTACTTTTTTCAGAGACGAGCTTACTTGATAGACTCGTTCCGCATGATACCTTTCGTGAACGAGTAAGGCCTCATTTACGTTGTCCGATTTTGATAATTCTTTTCTTATTGGATAGAGTACATCCCGTTGGTCCAATATAAATTTGAAATTAAAAATCCAAACCTAAGGATAGGAAAACAGGATAAACAATGGTTAAAGAAGTATTATATTAAAGTTAATAGCTTAAGCAAAGTGGGTACATATTTTAAAAGTAATCAAAAATTAAACATGTAGTAATCAGAAGATTATAGCCACATAAAAATATGAAATAAAAACTTTTTAACAAAAAATTAAACGGCCGAAAAAACTGAAAGCAAAAAATAATAAATTTTTATTTAACCTTGGGCGCCTTCAAATTTGCCGCGCGACAACAGCGCTGCGGCCGCGCTGCTGTCGCGCGGCAAATTTGAAGGCGCCCTAATAACTAACTTCTTAAAGTAATGAAACTATATCTAAGTATATATTTTTGTAAATAGTTGAGTTTTTAATTAACCTTAATATCTAAGTTCTTAAACTAATGTAAGTATAGCTAAGTATAATTTTGAGTCGGCGCCAAACAAACCATGTAATTTTTTTTTAAATTAAATTATGGGCTTAGGGCAGAGACGAGGTCGAAGATGGAGCGAGCTCGCCCAGAAGTAGCCTGTTGACTCGTGCTTTAAATAAACTCGGGTTATATGTATTCGGAAATACAGACGCCGGCAGGGAATTCCACTCCTTGGCTGTGCGCATTAAAAAAGATGATGCGAAGCGCTTTGTGCGTACGAAGGGTATATCAACCAGGTGGGGATGAAAGCCTGCAGTACGTCTGTAAGTCCGATGGAAGAAAGGAGATAGGGTTATGAACTCGTGTAGCTCCAGGGCACACTCTCCAAAGTACAACCTGTAGAAGATCGTTAGACTGGCAACTTTTCTTCGGTGAGACAGAGTGTGAAGAGACTCCACCAAACTGGCGTTACCGATTAGCCGCTTGGCTCTGCGTTCCACTGAGTCCAATGCGGCAAGTTGGTATTTAGCTGAGCCATCCCACAAGTGGCTGCAATATTCCATGCACGATCGGACTTCAGCTTTATAGAGCGTTAGAAGCTGTCCAAAGGTGAAATACCGCTTAACCTTGTTTAAGATGCCAAGCTTTCTGGCCGCAGTTTGTGCTTTGGACTCAATGTAATTGCCGAAGTTGAGGTTAGAACTCAACTCCATGCCAAGGAGGTCGAAGGTATCGGACAGGTGTACCTCGGAAAGTAGGAGTACCATATTGGCGGCGTTAAACGTGACCGGGATGCAATCACCCCATCGGGATACGTGCTAAGGCACGTATCGCAGTATTGCGTTCGTTCGCTCTACCATGGCCTCTCTCTGAGAATGTATTACGTCCCTGTCGTTTTTGCGCTGGACAGATATATCTCTACAACCGTACTGTCATCTGCGTATCCAACAATGCCTGGTTGTAGCATGTCGTTAATATGGAGCAGGAAGAGTTGCAGAGAGAACAGAACCTTGAGGGACACCGGCGTTTATATCTATCAGGTCAGAAGAGCAGCCATCGACGACCACTCTGATCGACCGTTCACTCAAAAAGTCTGAGATCCAGATACAAAAGCCAGCAGGGATGCTGTAGGCAGGAAGCTTGCTAAGGAGACTTGCGTGCCAAACCCTGTCAAAGGCCTTAGAGATATCTAGTGATACAGCAAGCGCCTCACCACGTATCTCAATGGTCAATGGCTTCGAAAGCAGTGAGTGACATACACCAGAAGATCTCCAGTAGACCACCCAATACGAAAGCCGTATTGGTGGTCACTGCGGAGTGCATTGTCTTCTAGGTAGTTCAGCAACTTGCTGTTAAGTACCTTTTCCATGACTTTGCAAAGCATGGAGGTAATGGCGATTGGTCGGTAGTTGCAGGGATTGACTCGGCTACCCTTTTTGGGCACTGGCTGCACATTAGCCACCTTCAAAGATTTAGGCACCGTTCTAGTTTGGAGAGAGAGGCGGTACAGGCGCGTAAGAACAGGAGACAACTCAGGTGCACAGGCCTTTAGGACTGGCACAGGTATACCGTCAGGTCCACTAGTTTTGTTCACGTCTAGATTCAGCAAAACTCTATGGACTAGAGATTGCAGGCCGGCAGGGCCGGGCCCGCCCGGGCCCGGTGCCCTTTTAGACACCCACCGGGCCCGGCCATCCTTAGGGCCTATGCAAACCGCGTTTTTTAAACGCGATACAGACGCGATGCAAACGCGCGTGTGACGCGATGCAAACGCGCGTATGTCGCGATACAAACGCGCCGTCGACGCGCGTTTGAATCGATACAAACGCCAACAAACTGCTCTGTAGGATAAAAACGCGCCGTCGACGCGCGTGTCACGCGATACAGACGCGATGCAAACGCGCGTATGTCGCGATACAAACGCGCTGTCGACGTCGACGGCGCGATTAAAAAACGTGGTTTGCATGGGCCCTTAGCGGGCCCGGTCACCGGACCCGGTACGTAAACCGCAACTATACAAGTTTGGTTGTTTACAGTTACAGTACAACCTAGTATATAAGAATTCGCTATTTAGTCAATTAGTAACATTCACTAGTCTAAACTCTTAATAGCTAAAGTTTAAGACAAAACATACTTTTTAGCAAACAAGAATTTGTTTTGTTTATAACAAAGCTACCAAAGTTTATCTATCTATCTAATCTAAGTTATTATGACACGTTTAGTACCTTAATAACCTTAGTTTAGTAGCTTTAGTACCTTAAGCTGCGTTATTAGTTTCTTATTAACCGACTTCCAAATAGGAGGAGGTTCTCAATTCGGTTGTATTTTTTTCAATGTATGTTAGATCAGAACTTTTGACTTGGTGGACCGATTTCGATGAACTTTATTTTAACTGAAAGGTGTTGCTTGTCATGTGGTCCCATTTAAATTTAATGAAATCTGACAAGTTATAACTCTAAGTACTTGTCAGATTTCAATTAAATTTAAATGATAGATTAGATTAGATTAGATATATCTAACAATTCGTATTTACTTCAAGTAAATACGAATTGTTCAATGACTACTTTTTCGTCGACCGTATATCGTATCGTTATATCGAATCTCGTATTAAACCACTTAACTTTTCACTGGGTTTATCGATTTTGATGATTCTTACTTTAATCGAAGGCTAATTCATACCTTAATTCATAACTTGTCATGTAGCCTTGTTTAAATTTGAACGAGATCTGATTACTACTTTTCGAGTAATCTTTGTTAGCGCGTATTTATTTGACTTTCTTATTACGTTGTATTAGTTGTCGATGTAATTGAAGTAGTTTTTTTTTCGTTTGCGAGCACACAAAATTATTTAAATACTATGTTTTCAAATAGACACAATAAGGAGTAAAGGGAAAAATTATTTATTAAAAATTTATAAAAATGAATAATTACTAATACAAATAAAATTAATCAATCCTGTATTAAGCGCGATTTTGAGACTTGAGTGAGTCTGATTATTTTGATAATTGTTCATAAGCTAGTTTAAAATAAATATTAACCTTGAATCATTGTCTTTTTTTATTCATATATAGAATTTTTTTATAAATTACTTAGGTTTCATCGCTAACACACAACCCGGCCGGGCCCGCCGGACCCGGCCGGGTTGACGACGAATGCAACTGGGCCCGGCCAGGTTGAGAAACATACCGGGTTGCAATCTCTACTATGGACCTCTTTATTGTGGATCGTGATCTCTTGCATAGAAGAGTCACATCGAGGCAGGGATGGTGGTTGCGTAGAGCCAGCGTCAAGACGCAAACTGCTCGCAAAGAGAAATGCAAACAAGTTTGCCGTTTCTACTGCGGAGCGAGCTAGCGAACCATCAGGCTTCTGCAGGGGAGGCAATGTAGGGCGGCAGAAATTGGACTCTACTGCCTTCGACAGAGACCAGAATTGTCTACTACCAGGGGGGGTAGGAGGCAAGTTTAGCACCTATACGACGGACATGGTCGGATCGAGCCCTTTGCAGTGTTGATTAATTACCTACAGCGTAATGCGCGACGGCGGCGCGGCGCGACACGCCCTTTTGCCGGAAAATACTGAGCGTTCACGAATTTAATGTAATGTAATTTAAGGTAATTTAGTGATATTTGTACATTGATTGTTTGGCACCGACTCAAAATTACTTAGCTATACTTACGTTACCTTAAGAACTTTGTTTTTAAGATAAATTAATAGTAGATTAGTAGCCGAGGGCTGTAAGGCATCAATTGCAGCCCGAGATATTTAGGCGCACGAGCGCAGCGAGGGCGCCTATAGTTCGAGGGTGCAATTGATGCTTACACCCGAGCTAACTATTCTGCTTTACATCTCGATTGTGAGGTAAGTAGAAAAAAACCGGCATTACAAGAATTAAACATTTTATTTGTTGTTTTAGTGAAATGAGAACAATTTTCAAATTGAGCTTCGCCGTTCGATATTTGAAATTGATGACTATTATACTCACACGAAAACAAGGCTGAATAGCAAAGCGACCTCTTTGGTCATTGGGCTGAATGCATGATGTCCATTGCCAGTATGATTGTTAGATGTACGCGAACTAATTGAAAGAAAGAAGTGTTGTTTTTTTAAATTACTTACCGCCCTAGGGCGTTTCTAACTACATTATTACCCTAGAGCGGTAATGTGTCACCTACAAGCCCCATTTGGAGGTAATAATAACCTACTTACCGAACATGAGAGATGTAAAAACTATTTACAAAAATATATACTTAAATATAGTTTCATTACTTTAAGAAGTTAGTTATTAAGGTTAAATAAAAAGGTTTATTATTTCTTGCTTTACAGTTTTTTCGGCGGTTTAATTTTTTGTTAAAAGGTTTTTATTATTTATTTTTATTGATAAGGCAGTAACAGTTTAAATATTAGACAGGAGTAACATGTTAATATTAATCTTCAAAGTCATTTTGCCTGTCCTAACAATAACACTGGCCAAAATGCTAAAAAGAAACAAAAATCTAACAGAAAGTTGAATAGTATTTTAAATATAAAAAAATATCCGAAGCATACAATATTAAGAAAACGAAACTAAATAAGAAAGTCACGGATATACACGGTAAATATACCAAAATAACAGTTACAATTTTTGTCTGTCTGTCTGTCTGTTTGTTCCGGCTAATCTCTGAAACGGCTGGACTGATTTCGACAGGATTTTAACTGGCAGATAACTGATGTAATAAGGAGTAACATAGGCTACTTTTATTTTAGAAATTTATTTATTTTGTAACTGCGAACTGAAAAATAATTGTTTTTTAATTCCACGCGGACGAAGTCGCGGGCACAGCTAGTTTTAAATAAACATATATTAATTTAACAAAAAAAGTATTCATTAATACTGTACCTCCTGTGACAAGTGATAAAAATCAAAAATCACCATTTTACAGGGGAAAAAAAAACAATATTTAAAAAATTCTTGTTCGTGAACCAAGTGGGCTAGGTAAAACTGGAACATCTTCATTTATACAGTAAAACTTTCTCTTTCAATACACAGTTTAGTTTATATTTTTGATAAATATTTAATTTTAAAAGTAATTTACGAAAAAAAACTTATGAGTTGTATTGTAACTTTTGTACAATTATGTAACAAATAATACCTGTGCAGTTAATCACTGTGTATAAACTATAAAATGATCCTTAAACAATGTTCCTCTAACAAAAGATAAAGTTATAACCCTTTTAGGCATAATTTTTTTTTTATTTTTTTTTCACTCGTCTATGCACATGATTTACCTGAATTTTACCACTTTACAAAAGTCAGGTTCAGAAGGATACAGTTTAAGATAAATCAGTATTCACCAAAAATGTACTAAAAATAAATCTATACAAACAAATAAAATTGGAGTGTTTGTTTGTAATATTAAAATAACCGTTTTTTACTGAATGCATATGGATGTATACACGGTACATATACCAAAATAAAAAAATTACAATTTTTTGTGTCTGTATGTTTGTTTCGGCAAATCTCTGAAACGGCTGAACCAATTTTGACGGGACTTTCACTGACAGATAGCTGTTGCAATAAGGAGTAACTTATACTTTTATTTTAGAAATTTCTTTATTTTGTAACTCTGCAAACTGAATAATTTTTTTTTAATTCCACGACGAAGTCGCGGGCACAACTGGTATAAAATAAATACAATCGCATCGCAGGCATAAAAAATAATGTTGAATACTTAAGGGTGATTGATTACTGAAAAAGGGGTACATATTAATATAAAAACCAATGCCACTTTTCGTTGTTATTTTATAACTCAATAACGGGGTCACCTATCCAAACCAAATGTTTAGGCTTTGTTCGGACTATTTAGTAGATGGTTTATCTGAAGTTTGCACAATATCGGTTGAGCGGTTCTTCATTTATCACATTTTTTCTAACAAATTAATTCAATAAATGGCGGATCATTTTGCTGTCAAATTGAAACTTTTTTCAGTGTTGACAGTACAAGCATGTTGTTATGTCATTCATTTCTGTCATTTCATTTTGGACGTCCTTCGATTAAAGAAAATTGTCAGCGATAATTATTGCTCTGTGTTTATAATATGTTTAAAGCATTAGTACAATAAGGTATGACCGCACCAAATCGTGAGATGCATGATGTATGAATAGCCTATTTAAAGAGAAAGGTTATGCTTTAAGAAGAAGAAAGGCTATTTTTTTCCTCAAATCAACGCGGGTGAAACCGCGGGGCACAGCTAGTAAAGTATGTTTTTTGCTATAAATCAATTTACTATCATATTTACAAATAAATACGAATATCACAGAGGGTCCATCCATAAATTACGTCACACTAATTTCTCGATTTTTCGACCCCTCCCCCGTCCTTGTCACAGATGGTCACATTTATGAGACCCCCCCCCTACCTAGTGTGACGTCACATATTTTGTAATTTTGCATGAGCAAACTGATGACAGTTTCGATATTATTTTTTATTTTCATTTTAATAAAAGTCAATTCGCCTATAAACAAATAAAACTTTAATTTTTGAAGTTAGTTATTGATAGGTAGTTGAAATATCATGTTTTTGTACTTACGTTTTGATATTATTATATTTGGAAATGTGACGTCACAAAATTTTGACCCCTCCCTCCCCCTTGTCACACATTGTCACACTTCGTCGACCCCCTACCCCCCTCTTAACGTGTGACGTAATTTATGAATGGCCCCAGACGACAATATCATCAACTGATATAAATATAAATTTTCCAATGTTGCACTAGTCATAATAAAATATGTAAACGACCAAAACAATTTTCCTACCAGGAGACAACATTGTGACAGAGTTGGGACAGAGTTGTGATACCAGGCTGCGTTTTGATATAAAATAGGTTTATTTTTTAGAACCATTTATTTTGATATTAATCTTTATCAGTCTTTAACATTGTCATATAAAATAACATTCGATCGAACTTAAATAATTAATGAAATCAAGTTTGAGAACCGTTAGAATAAGAGATTCGAATTAAAGTAAATTAAACGACTACTCAACCGTTTTAAATAAATAAATAAAAAAATTGCGTGCATACAAAGTACACATGTCAGAAGTGAAACTTCTTTGGCAAACTAATTAAAAAAAAAACGAATTTAAAAAAAGTAATTGAAAAAATAAAACGAATTTAAAATATAAAAAAACTACGTGACTAAAAAAACAAAAAGCCAACGTCACGTGGTGTTCTCAGACGGTCACCCATTCAAGTACTGATCGTCATGATGCTATCGCGTTACCGGTTGACAGTCGGAACAAGTTGCAATGACGGTTCCGCACGTGTACTGAACGACTATTTTTAATACAGTTGCGAAAAAATTAAACAATTTAATAAAATAAACTCGCAAAAACAATTTCTGAAAAAATGGCGTCAACCGTAGAATATAAGCAGAGTTTTTTTTCTTCACCCACTCTGGTAGGCAAAGGAAAACTATGCCCATACAGCCAAGTCTTCAGTAGAAGTTTTTTATTGATATGAAATGAAAATGGAATTTAATGAGATGAAATGAAACCTAACCAAACTCATTTAATCAAATCATTAAATCTGATATTGAAACAAATTAGTACCTTTTTTTAAGAAATATACGTATTTGCATGAATCATAAAAACTTCTATGAATTTTTTTAGTAAAAACTTCATGGTTGGTTTTTCTTTTTATTAGACGTTATTTTGACAGTTGGGAAAGAGAACGCACGAGTGCGAGAAAGGTAAAAAAAAGCACGAGTGTGTAATAGCCCACTTCCCGAACGCTATACGTCCCTGCAATACGCCACTTTTTGAGCAACTGTATTAGAAAGATATTGTTTGTCAAATACAGTAAAAGGGCTGGTTTGCAAATTTGAGTTTCTAATGAACTGACTTATCTAGAGTCGAAAGTTTACTTACTTTAAAATGTGTTTTGAGTTTAGTACATAATATTGACACTGCTAACATAATTATCTCTTGCCACAACGAAAGAACGAAAGAAAAAAGATAAACTAAGGACCTAATATATTTTTTTATACAGTCCTTGTAACTGCACTGAGATCTTACAACTCAATCTAACTTCAAATATCTTATTAGTATAGTTTTAGTAAACAATGGCTAAAAATAAATGATACTTAACATTTAGAAAATATGTATTAATTAAAATCTCATGTTATAATTTTTGGAAAAATGACAGTTTTCACAAGTACATTTTTTTTATTATACATCCTCAATTCTATACACTATTGAAAAAGTCCTTCAAACAGTACTTAAATAAATCAACTCATAATGGCTGGTATAGAGATACTAGCGGCCGCCCGCGACTTCGTACGCGTGGAGTCATTTCCAAATAATTTTTAATTATATTCGAAAAACTTAAATATCAAAATAAAGGAAAAAATAAAAGAAAGACAAAAACAATCAATATCTAGACGAATTTTTAGAATCAATGAAATCGATGGATATTATTTTTCACATTGGACTTTCATAAAAACTACCATCCCCTGTTTTAAACCCAAAGGAGTTTGATTTCTAAGTTACATTATTAGTACACCTCAACATCATCTATAAAGCATACATTTTGAATTTCAAGTCTCTTACTTCAAAAACATAAGACTTTCATTTAAACTTCCAACCCCCGTTTTACCCCCTTTGGGGTGGAGTTTCATAAAACCCGTTCTCAGCGGATGTCTACTACCTATAAGGAAACTACCTGCCAAATTTCAAGTTTGTAGGTGTTATAGTTTCTGAGATTTCGTGATGAGTCTTTCTTTTTTATAATTATATACATATATAGATGTGGGATTTGCTTCCTGTATTTAAACCTTTTTTTGTACACTCAAGATGTGTTGAAATGTGAAAAAATTTACATGTTTGTACAGATTATAATGAAAGTATTTAAAAAGCAGTTTAAATGCTATCATGGTACTCATTTTATAACCACTATTATTGATTATAACCATTACAGTTGGTGGTACAATTTTGATTAGCTTTTTATTCATATTCTTAAATAAGCACTGCTGTCTCAGGTGTTGGGTCATGAAGGGTCCATGATTGAGAGTTATTTAGTATTTAATTATCAACACTTACCTCCAGTTCTTCTATTACTTTTTCAAGCTGGTCCTCCGAGACCGATGGTGCTCCAGCACGAGCTCTTTCAGCGTTCAGCAACTTCAGCCAGGCTGTATCCGTCGCATCCAAGTCATAGCTGCATGCAGCCTCTGCTTGTGCTGGAGTTGAGCTCAGTAAATGTTTTTCTACCTGATAGTGCGCGTCTCGCGTCAGGTGAATATATTTATCCTTAGGCCTGTAAAATCATACATTTTATTTTTCAGTACAAAAATTTTCATTTTGAAATTTGAAATAAAATTTGTTTAAAATTCAATCAACTTACAATTTAAATTCTTGAAAATTGGGTGGTGTCGGATTATGTATTATTTCAACTTTTGGAGCTGGTAACGAATCAGGATTAACAGGTACTTGTACCCCTCGTTCCCAGTCTTGTTTCCATGTATCAGTGATAACCCAGTACTCACTCGGAGTTAAAGGTTCCGAGTCAGGTAGCTTCATCGCACTGATGAGATCTTTTCTGGAATTTTTATGTTAATAATTTTTAATTACACCATTGTATAGCTTTTGCTTTATGAAAAGGTCTCAAGTTGTATAATTGCATGTTTTGTAGTGCAATACGTTTTGTAATTTAAAAAGACAAACACAATACAAAGAAATCAACAATTTCGTAATAACATTTTTTTTTAAATTAAAGTTATTCTAAACTGTGTAAAAAACAAAAACTATATCAAATATTATTACTGTATTGTACATTAAAAGTACCTTATTTGCTTTACACACATCTTTTGTTGAATATTATACTAAAGTTAACAAATTAATTAGTTTCAAAAATTTTACAAATACAATACAGAAGGGTTAAGAGGTATGTACTTAGGTAATCTATTATAAAATATATAAATAATAGTAGACTCCTGATAATTGAAACTGCTCTAAAAATAGTTCTTAGATACATAGCACTCTTGTTAAATCACATTAAATCAATGATTTTGAGTAAACTTGGTAATTCACAATAAATGAATAAAATAATCCAAAATTAGCAATAATTCACAGTACAGGTAGTCCTCGTACTTACGGCATGTTAGGTTCTAGAAATACGCGACGTAAATCGAAACGACGTAAGTCGAGACATATTTTTTCATATGTTATTTACATGTTAAACTCAAGGGTTAGGATCAACATGGACTAAAAATTAAAAAAAACTGCATTTATAACAAAGGATAACTATATTATCAAAAGTAAGTTCTTAAAATAATTATATATGTACGACAAGTGAATTCTCCTATGACGGAAATCGAAACAATCGACGTATGCTTGATGAATAGTGTCAAAACATTGTTTGACATAACTTGAAATGACTTAAATCGAAATGACATAAGTCGAGGACTGCCTGTATTCAAATTTTTTCTACGCAAACACTTGAAACATTAATATACAGACACATTGAAACTTTAGTAGGCACACACAACCATAAACAACCACACTTCACAATTTCAATGTTAATTTGAAGTATTATAATGGCCCTTAACTTTTAAATTTCGAGGAAAGAGAGTCCACTGTATAATTTATACATATTTCAATATTATATTACAAATTTGTTAAAAATGAATAACATATATATATATATATATATATATATATATATATATATATATATGTTATTCCAGTTTTATAACAAACAAATCTTATTGTACTTTAACTGTAATATAAATTAAAAAAGATAAACACTTTTCACAAAAACAATAATCAAATTATCGCAACAGCAGTTTAAACATATTTGCCAATAAAATAAATGTATAAGCTGTTGATAGGTACTAATCTTTATCACTTTCAATCTGTTTTATTTACTGTCTACAAATTAATTTGTCTACTGTATGTACTTTCTGTAATATAAATTAAAAAAGATAAACACTTTTCAAAAAAACAATAATCAAATTATCGCAACAGCAATTTAAACATATTTGCCAATAAAATAATTGTATAAGCTGTTGGTAGGTACTAATCTTTATCACTTTCAGTCTGTTTTATTTACTGTCTACAAATTAATTTGTCTAATGTATGATGTTTTGTAAACATAATTTTCATTACAAATTTCTATTACTTATAAATATTTGTTAATTAAGATTGATTCATTTCACTTAATCAATGACTAATTCAAAGCAATAAAAATACACAAATAATTTACAGATTAGAGGAAGAGAGGAGGGAAGATTTAAGAGAATATTATTACTGATTCTACAAATTAACACAGCTTATTTAAAAAAAATTTGTAATACAATAAAAGCAACTACAACTAAGTTATTAATTTTACACCAGGTACAAAAAACATTAAATGAGTTATAAGAATAGCCAAGAGATTATCAACAATATTATAAACCATGACAGAATAGAAACCGTCTCCTGATTGTGATGAAACTGTGACAACTAAGACTTTATCTTCGGAGTATAACAGTAATCATTATAAAACTTTTTACTCATAGCAAAGCCAAAATGCACAGCTGCCTTAAATATAGTATATTCATAATCGCCCAGCTATCAAAAATACATATTTGTTTTCCTATATTACATACTAATAACAATTTTATAAACAAGTAATATTAGGCACAGCACATTTAATAAATATAATTATAAACTTTTGCATTGCAAGTTTAGCTTTATATTCAGCTATTTTATTTTAGTATACTGATCTATAATTATTGATTATAACATACAAATGTCTGTGAAGATGCTTATTCTCTTTACAACAATAGCTATAGTCGCATTAGCATTTATTAAAATTACATTACACATCTACTTACACTCTCTAAACAAGATAAGGTGCACAAACCTGAATAGTTCAGCAGGTGCCTCAGAGGCACTTCTATTATATATAGATGACATCTTGAGGTCACTGACAGGCCGAAGCTGCCAAAGTGCATCTTCGGGATCTGCACGTCGACGCTTGGATGCGCCTGCCTCGTCCCCACGCATCCCAGTCGCCCGCTTTGTGCCTCGCAACGACATCTTATTTAGTTTATTCACAACCTACATGTTCACGTACCCTTCACTGCTTTACACTTAGAACGTGGTAGTAACATTGTGTAGAATGTCACATTATTCACATGATGACATTTCAGTTTGCAACCACAAAATAAGTACAACCTGAAATGAAAAATAGCTAGCTTGCATTCAAACAAGTATTGGTAGGCTGTCCACTTATCAACGAACAAAAAAAATCGCATAATAAATAGTAAATATATGTATTGGCTACTACTAACATGATACGAAAATAAGTAGTTTAGTTAATAAATATGCTAAAGAATAGAGTTAAAACCTTTATGTGATTATTAAATTTAGGTAAAAATGCACTTTGACGTACAGAATCAAATATGTCAACTCGGTACTTGGCATCGATTAAAACGCGATCCGATAATTATTATTAAGTGATCATAATTTTCATTCATTCTCATATAAATACCTAATTATAGAAGAAAATCAATATTTTTATCAATATAAAACTCAATAAATAACAATCTCGTTTGACGTTTTACTATTCCATGAGTAAAATATATGGCGGGCCTGCCGATTGCTCTGAGGGTCCGAAAACTGAGATAGGTTGATTAGTTAATTTATCCACCGTTTTACTTATATGTACATCTTTCACTGTCATTAAAATTTTAATCACATAACACTATAATCACTTCCACCAATTTCATTTTGCAATATCTACCGTAAATATTTATCAGACGAAATAGTCTTCCATTAGACTACATAACAAAATTGACAACATAGATAGCAGCACTGTTTTGTTGCCAGATTGACGTGAGTCCTACGCATCATTTTATTCGTCTACATATCGACATGAATATATATAGAATGTATAGCAATGAAAAAGTCGATTAGATATTCATTAAGTTTGAACTAATTAAACACAATTAATAATACACTTTAACATACATTTTCTGTAAAAGTCATTTGGCGCCATTGATCCGAAAACCACTCTGGTCACGTGACTATATACGAATCACCAACGCAAGCCAAGTAAAATGGCCAAAACGCACATCGAGTTCATATAATGTCATTGGTTTTGAAATGGACTCGTCGCACGACATAAACATTGAGATAAGATTTTTAATAAATTAATCCTTGGTATAATCTGAACACAAACACATATTCAATAAACACTCAATTTGTCACAAAGTAGCACAAATTATCGAGATAATACAACATGAACCCAAAGTGAGAGATATCAATAAGAAACTTCAGATATTGACCGCTAGCTGGCGCTTCAAAAAAATATATAAATGTTGCTAGCTTGAAATATATTTAATGATTTTTTTTTTAACCCTATTATTATTATTATTGAAAATGTACATGTACATCTGAATTAAATTTTGTTATTAAGTACATATAATAATAATTTTAAGTTATGAGCATTGAAAATACTAAGATAATTTTTAATTTTGTATAATTATTTTGCTTGATATCATTAATCATTACATTTTATAGCTTTGTAGAAACTAGGGCTTGAATACCGGTAAAAATTCGGTACCGGTACTTTGTCTCGGCAGACGTATCGTTATATTTTATGGAGTACCGGTACTTTAAATACCGGTACTTTGGAGCCATTTTACCGTTAATTTTTTTACCGGTAAAAACTCGTTTAACGTTATTTTTACCGGTACCTATCCATACCGGTACCGATAATTACTACTGTTACCTTTATAAGTACCGAAATTATTACGCTAATAGTAACTTTTCTTTATTTTTGATCTCACAGCGTTATAATCTAATGTCACGCGCTGTTGCCGCTCTTATCAGCCCCCCCCCGCGCAGCTTCGAGTTGAACATTTTTTCTTTGCACGGAGCGGCAACGTCGTAGAGGTACCGATAAAAATATCGTTAATCGTGACGTCAGAGGTACCGGTACCAGTATCGTTAAAATTCTATTTACCGTTAAAAATTACCGTTAAAAATCGTTTCCGGTACCGAATTACCTTTGAAACTTTTACCGGTAAAACAGGTATCGGATAAAATTAACGCTATTTACCGGTATTTTATAAAGGTGATTGGTACCGGTAACAAGCCCTAGTAGAAACATCTGGAAATCTATATACAGAATGTGAATGTCCCATATTGAATGAATAATCCTGAACGTGCATGTACGGAGAGGGAGGTGGCCGTGGGTTACAAAACCAACACCAACCAACCAAAACTCCATACACGCACGTTCAGGATTATCCCTTCTCTACGGGACACCTGTATACATAAAAATGAATGTTTGTCTGTTTGTCCATTTTAGAATCGTAAACTATGCATTTGATCATGTCATGATTTGGTCATGATCTTCAGCAAAAAGGTTTCTGAGTTGGTACGACCAAAAAAAAAAAACCAAAAAAACGTGGCAACGCGCGCAGCGTACAGCTAGTACCTATTATATAAAAATTGAGAACTTTTGAATATTTAATATATGTAGTGAGGTGATATGCGACCTCCGCGCCATGTATACGATCTCCGTAGTGTTTTTAAAACCAAACGTGTCAACTGTCATACTTTGTTATTTATTATTATTTAGTTATTATATTTGTCTAGTGGAATTCTTTCAGTTAAATAAAACCAATATTCCTCTTGGTTTCTCGTTTATTATGCTACAATTTATTTAACTGAAAATGCCTGACGAAAAACTAGGCATACCTTCGCTGTCGAGATATCTGCGACCCGATAAGTTTGACATCGAGCCTGATGTCGCGGACGCCGATGAAAAATGGGTACACTGGAAATCGACATTTGAAAGCTTCTTAGCAGAAGAGATTACCGACGATGTACCAGACTCCCTTAAGCGTAAGCTGCTAGTTAATCACTTATCGGCATCGATTTACAAGCATATCAAAACATGCTCCACTTATAAAGATTCGATGAAAGTTCTAGAAGACATCTATGTCAAACCGAAAAATACTATTCTAGCTCGACACATTCTCTTCAATCGCAAGCAACGAGCCGACGAAACGATCTCTGACTATATTAGAGCTCTCCGACTTTCCGCGAAAGATTGTAAATTCGAAGACGTCATAGCTCAAGAACATGAAGACCAAGCAATTCGTAGTGCTCTCATATCCGGCTTACTATCACGAAGGATTCGCGAACGGTTACTAGAAAACTCAAAACTCACTCTCTCAGAAGCACTTAATCAAGCCGTAGCTCTAGAAACGGCAGAGAAGGATGCAGTTGCTATTGGTATCAGTTCTACGCAACTTACCGCCATATCGCAAGGTACTTCACGGGACGAGGAATCCGAAAATCTAGCGGCAGCTCCATCGTCACGAACTTTTCAAGCCGCACCGATCACGCCACCTCCGGCTAAACCTTGCTTCTTTTGCGGCGGGAGTCTTCATCCAAGGTTCAGATGTCCAGCCAACAAAGCCACCTGCAAAAAGTGCTCAAAGAAAGGACACTTTGCAAGCGTCTGTAGATCGGGCGATATTAACTTGAACTCCACGACAGTTGAAGATCCTACGACCTCTAACAACAACCAGTTCTACAGTGGAGCTATTTCTGCTGCCTCTCCTTTGAGCCTTAGGAGTGCAACAATTCCAATCATGGTCAACGAATACAAGGCTGATGCACTCGTCGATACAGGAAGTTCAGTCAGCTTTATTAACGCTAGTGTTGCTCGCATAATGAAACTACGCAAAAAACCCTGCAAGCAGACAGTCAATCTCGCTTCTCTCAATCAAGTTTCCTTTGCCGAAGGCGTCTGCTTTGCTACCATTACGATGAATAAGCATACTTACAAACAAACGCCTCTTCTAGTCGTCGACAACCTCTGTGTTGACGTCATCGTCGGCCATGACTTGCTCAAACATCACTCGAGCATTCATTTTAATCTTGGTGGGCCTGGTGAACCTTTAGAGATATGCAACGTGTTACGAGCTTCGGTGCCGCCAGCCTCCGTATTTACAAATCTGTCGCCGAACATTCGACCGATCGCCGTGAGAAGCCGGCGCTACAGTAAGGAAGATGAGGACTTCATAAAAGAAGAAGTGTCTAAATTACTTGAAGATGGGGTCATTGAAACAAGTATTTCCCCCTGGAGAGCCCAAGTCCTCGTAGCGGGAGGAGGGGTTCGTCGAAAACGACTTGTCATTGATTATTCCATGACCATAAACAAATTCACCGATCTGGATGCCTTCCCCTTGCCAAACATAGAATCAGTCGTGAACGAAGTATCAAGATTTAAAGTGTTCAGTCAAATCGACTTAAAGAGCGCATACCATCAAATACCCATCTTAGAAAATGAAAAGATATATACTGCTTTCGAAGCATGCGGCAAATTGTACCAGTTTACACGCATTCCAGTTGGCGTGACTAATGGCGTTGCGGCTTTTCAACGTACTCTGGACTTCATCATAACACAAGAGAGACTAGAAGGAACGTTCGCCTACTTAGACGATGTTACCGTCTGCGGCAAAGATCAAAGGGATCATGACCATAATCTAAAACGCTTTATGGACGCCGCTAATAAATATCATTTAACTATAAACGAACGGAAGAGTGTTTTCAATAAGACTAAAATCAACTTGCTTGGATATACTGTTGAAAATAATACAATCAGTCCTGACGCGGAAAGACTAAAACCTCTTCTAGAGCTTCCCGCTCCAACAAAAACTAGTGAACTAAAACGAGTCCTAGGGATGCTTGCTCATTACGCTAAATGGATTGCGCGTTTCTCGGAAAAAATAAAGCCACTTACATGCGTGACTACTTTCCCGTTGACACCTGAAGCGCTCAAGTGTTTTGAAGAACTCAAGCAAGATATCAAGGCAGCCGCTCTAGTAGCCATTAATGATAATGAAATGTTTACAGTCGAAACAGACGCTTCGGAATTCGCGCTAGGGGCTACTCTGACTCAACATGGAAGACCAGTTGCCTTTTTCTCTCGGACATTGAATAACTCGGAATGCAAACAATCCTCAATCGAAAAAGAGGCTTGTGCGATAGTAGAGAGCCTAAAGAAATGGAGACACTACCTGATCGGCAGACATTTTCTTCTTATAACTGACCAACAATCGGTGGCCTTCATGTTCAATCAAAATCATAACAGTAAAATAAAAAATGAGAAGATCCAACGTTGGCGATTAGAACTGTCTTGCTTCAAATACGATATAGTTTATAGACCAGGCACTGAAAACGCTGCTGCGGACGCTCTATCTCGCGTATGCTCTTACATGAATATAAACAAGTTGAAAGAACTACATAACGCACTCTGCCACCCGGGAGTAACTAGAATGTATCACTGGGTAAGATCTAAAAACTTGCCTTACTCGGCTAATGATGTGAAGGAGATGACCGCCTCGTGCCCTACCTGCGCCGAAATAAAACCGAGGTTTCTAAAGGTCAAGGGTCAATTGATAAAAGCTACGTCGCCGTTTGAACGAATCAACATAGATTTTAAAGGACCACTACCATCTAAAACAGCCAACAAGTATATACTTACAATTATTGATGAGTACAGTCGGTTTCCTTTTGCTTACCCATGTAAGGATATGACCTCAGCCACAGTCATTACTTGCCTGAAAGATCTTTTTCTAACATTTGGCCAACCTCTCTACATTCATAGTGATAGAGGGTCGTCTTTCATGTCCGAAGAGTTCAAATCATTTCTACGACAGTCAAATATAGCCTCGTCCAGAACGACGCCCTATAACCCCCAGGGTAATGGCCAGGTGGAGCGACTAAACGGAACGCTCTGGCGAACTATTCAACTCAGCCTTCGTTCAAAGGGATTATCGGTGGAAAATTGGGAAGTGGTTCTGAAGGACGCATTGCATTGTGTCCGCTCCCTCCTGTGTACGGCAACAAACGCTACTCCGCACGAAAAACTTTTCACGTACCCTAGAAGATCCCCGAATGGAGATTCACTGCCATCTTGGCTCACGCCGGGACCGATCTTAGTTAAGAAGAACGTCCGTTCTTCAAAAACGGACCCTCTTGTCGAGGAAGCCGAGCTTTTAGAGACCAATCCCTACTACTCTCTCATAAGACGGGATAATGGAGAAACCTCAACGGTATCAAACCGTCAATTGGCTCCTTTCCCCAGTATCACTGATAATAGCAGCGACAATAACTTTGAAACGGCCTCCGAAGATGATAATCTGACGTTTCCATCTGAAAATAACTCCACACCTCCACCTGAAAATATCGCTCCTTCGTCACCGCCCCGTGTAGAAGAGCCGTCGACGATTTCGCCAGTTCTTCGGACTGGACTCCCCAGGAGATCTAATAGGACGCGAAAATTACCCTCCTACGTAGCGGACTTTGTGGTTGATGGGAGTGAGAGTGAAAACTGAACCGGGGGAGAATGAGGTGATATGCGACCTCCGCGCCATGTATACGATCTCCGTAGTGTTTTTAAAACCAAACGTGTCAACTGTCATACTTTGTTATTTATTATTATTTAGTTATTATATTTGTCTAGTGGAATTCTTTCAGTTAAATAAAACCAATATTCCTCTTGGTTTCTCGTTTATTATGCTACATGTAGTTAAAAAAAAAAAACGCGTGTGCTTTAGAGTTTAGACCACACGACCGAAGTAAAACTTTTTTAGCTCCACCCTCTCAACTTCCGTTCGCCTCGCCCGAGCACACTTTTCGTAAAGCTCTCGTCACGTATTCACCCTATAACCTCTTGAGAATTAATCTATTTTTTTTCAACTGCCTTTTGGACACTACATAAACAGTAAAAAGACTTGAACAGTTCGCACCTTCGATGCAACAAAGTCACAATTAGCCTAAACTCCAAAATTGAGATAGCTATGCCAAATTGTCTCTGAACCATGCTTACACTTGGGGCAGCAAAAACATTAGGTAGGGATCCCTAGTACATATTTTTCACCTGATTAGTAACAAGCTAATTTTCCGGGAGTAACATCATTTTGATGAGGCGAACAAAAAGTTCCTCTTCGAAAACTCTCGATAGTGGTAGATTAGATAATAGAGTTAGCAGGAGATAGAGCAGCAGTGAGCGTAGGACCGGGATAACGTACCCCGCAATTTGTAGGACAATATTATCATCAAATTATATAAATATTAACTAACAAAAAGAAAACCAGAAAAAAATTTGTTATGTCTTTTATTAGGATTTTTTGATAATTAAATATAAGATTTTTAACTAAAACTATAGCAACAATATAAACTATTAATTTTATAAATATTTCAAACCTACTATAAATCGTAATTCAGAAATGAGGAAATAAATGCGAAAAAAAACTTAAAAGTCCTCTCCTGTATAATTAGAAAATGAGCTGTTGTGACTTTGTTGCACCGAAGGTGCGAGTTGATAAAAGTTTAGTTATTAGAGAGAGACTTTATTGATCGAACTTATAAAAATCTCCAAATGTAAAATTGTAAGTGTAAATTAACTGTAGGCTCTAAATCAGAGAGATACCTAGATGATAATGAATTCATAAATCTCAATTTCTTTTGACCCGATCAAATTTTTTTAAATAAAAGGTTTCAATTTATAATAACTGTATCCAAATGTATGCATAGCGCTATGAATATTATTAACTATACCTGTAATGGTTGCTAGTCGGGTGAAGAGTTCTTCTAATGGTCGATTTACACCAGACGAGCGAATGCTCATTCTATCCCCACTACATCAAATTATTATCACATTCTTTTAGTGTAAAGAGGCGTAGAGCATTCTTTCGTTGTTAGGTATATATATGAATACGAGTGTTCGAAGATCAAGAAAGAATGCTCTTGTTCTAGCTCTAGCTCTTTGTTCGTTTGGTCTAAATCCACCCTAAGCTTAAACTTTTGAAAAAAACCTAAAGCGGGCTTTACACGCAACTATAAGTTGTAACAATTTATCGTAACGATCAGATTTTTTTCAATTTATCGTAGCGTGTAAGGCCCCCATAATATTATTTTGCAATCGACAATAATTATCTCAATCTAGATTTTTTTGAAGTGAAACTTCTTTAGGCGCATAAGGGGTAAAATTTGAGTGACCGCTAACGCGGCCATGTCAGGGACGGTCAGTACTTGGATGGGTGACCGCCTGAAAACACCGCGTGACGTTGTCTTTTTTAATTGTTTTTTTTTGTATTTTAAATTCATTTATTTTTTGAATGAGTATTTTTTGAATTAGTTTTCTTTAATTGATGCCGCGTTGGCGCAGCGGTCATAGCAATGGATTGCGATTGGCTGTTGCGCGAGCGGTTGCGGGTTCGATCCCCGCACAAGACAACATTTGTATTGGCCATACAGATGTTTGCCGTGGTCTGGGTGTTTGTGCAGTCCTTGTGGGTCTCCCCACCGTGCCTCGGGGAGCCTCGTTAAGCCAATGGTCCCGGTTGTTACGTAGGCGGGATGATAAAAGTAACTAACCTCTGCTGCAGCTTCCAGTGCAAACTGGAAAACTTACAGATTGGTTGGCGGAAAACAAACTTTGAAATAAAAAACGTGCCTAAAGGTAGACGTAGACGTTCAAATACCTATTTGATCAAACTTCATATTAAATTTCTGTTTGACAAACGTGTTTGTCAAATTATTTGATCGTGTGTGGGGCTGCGGGTTTTTTTGATATGTTTGTTATATGAAAACATGAAGTTTGATCAAACATGTTTGACAAAGAAGTTTGATCGTTTACAGGGCCCATAAGAAACACGGTGAAACAAAAGAAGACCTGGTTGAAATTACCTTATGCTTGTCATCTAATGTTGGTGGAAACCTAAACAAAGGTGACATTAAGGACATATACAGGGTTCGTGGTAAGAAAGACACCCAGAACTCAACAATCATCGTAGAAACGTCATCAACAATCTTAAAAAATTACATGTTAAAACTGTGCAAAAATTTTAATGTAAAATCAAAAGCTAAATTGTCTGCTAAGCACCTCGGTTTCCGCACAGAAGATATATACCTACGCCCGTTTTTGTCACCGAACCGTTAACCGCAAAGGCGTCTCGTTTATATTTTTTGGCCAGAGATCTGGCGAAGTCAGGTCAGTACAAATTTTGCTGGACATCTTACGGTAAAGTTTATATAAGAAAAACTGAGACCTCACCAATCAGTCAAATTAAGTCAGAGGCCAGGTGCACCAGCTTGTGTGTAGGGATTGACTAGGCCCAAGAATTTATCTACTTTTTGAAATTAATAGTTTTGGAATATGGCAAGACAATCTCTCAGCTGTTATATTTAAGTTACTCATGCTTATCTTTATTTTTGTAAATTCATACATTGATATACCTCATGTCCTCATTGTATTATGACAATCATACGTACAAACACACTTATACACTCACATACAATAAAAAACTCCCACTTTCATTCATAAAATCACACATACGTAAAAACTTACACAGTGCGGTAAACTGTAGAAATGCTCCAAAAAAAGCTGGCTGTAAAGTCGGCTGGAAAAGTGCCTTATTCCGTCCTTTGGGATGCAGATAGGATCTTGGTGATAGATTACCTTTCTAAAGGTCAAACAATTAATGGAGAATACTACGTTAATATTCTAGATAAGCTTCACCAATGTATTCTGTAAAAACGACCAGGTTTTGCGAAAAAAAAATCATCTTCCACCAAGACAACGCTAGGATTCACACATGTATTAAAGCTATATGGCAAAAATCAACGAATTGAAGTATGATTTGCTGCCCCACTTACATTATTCGCCTGATCTAGCGCCATCAGACTTCCACTTATTCCCTAAGCTCAAAACTTTTTTGGGCGGACAGAAATTTGCCACAAATAATGAAGTCATAGCCGCTGTAGAGGAGCATTTTGCAGGCCTCGAAAGAAATCATTTTATGGAAGGCATTACTGCTTTAGAACGAAAATGGAATAAGTGCGTAGAGGTTCATGGAGACTATGTCGAGAAATAAAATTAATTTTATAACGGAAAGTTAAGTATTTTCTTAATAGGCTAGTTACTTACCATCCCGCCCTCGTATCATGTACACCTGAGAGCGATCGTTACTCATAGTAGGGAATATATCCGCCAACCCGCATTGGAGCAGCGTGATGGATTATGCTCCGATCCTTCTCCTACATGGGGAAGAGGCCTATGCCCAACAGTGGGATATTACAGGCTGAATCGTGATCGTGATCGTTTCTTTAATTAGTTTTATTTACTTAGTTTGCCAAAGAAGTTTCACTTCTGACGTGTACTTTGTACGCACGCAAATTTTTTTTAATATAACTATAATAGGTTGTCAAACAAGCGTACGGCTCACCTGATGGTATAAAGCCTAAGCGATTACCGTAGCTTATTGACGTCTGCAACACGAGAGGCATCGCAAGCGCGTTGCCAACCCTATCCCCAATCCCCCACAGGAGCTCTGGTCACCTTACTCACCAACAGGAACATAATACTGCTTGAAAACACTATTATTTAGCTGTGGTGATGTGGTCTTCTTGTAAGGTCGAGGTACTACCCCAGTCAGGCTGCTCCATATTTTGAGCAGGAAATTTCCTGCTGTGCCCTTACATCTGTTGAAAATTTTTGTCAAACGAAAATTAATTTGTTGAAAGCGACGACGAGAGAAGAAAAGAGTCCTCTGTATAAAGAGTGAAAAATTAAAATTTCAGCAATTTTTTTTTTTAATATTGAGGCTTAGGTATTATCATTTTTACTGAACAGTTATGTAATTGCATTTATTTATTTTTTTAAATATGGGATTGAATTTAAATCTCGCCTCTCTCGGTTCTGAAATGACGACGGACTGTTCGGACGCGATTTGGAATTAATTTTTTTTGTAAATTAATTAAATAATACTGTTTTCAAGCTGTATTGTGTTCCTGTTGGTGAGTAAGGTGACCAGAGCTCCTGGGGGGATTGGGGATAGGGTCGGCAACGCGCTTGCGATGCTTCTGGTGTTGCAGGCGTCTATAGGCTGCGATCTTGCTATCGGGTGAGCCGTACGCTTGTTTGCCGTCCTAGTTACATAAAAAAAAAAATTGAAAAAAAATCGTGGTGATTTTACCTTTTTTTATATACCTTTTTATATTATATTCCGATATGCCTTTTGTGTGCTGCCCGCTACGCCACTGCTAAAAATTTACCTGGTGATAGTTTACATGCTACTATGAATGAAAATTAACGTCAGCTGGCTGTATCTCGGTGGAAAGTTTGTCTGCTGGTACCTTGAAGGTGTAACGTAGCAGCTGACATAATAATCCACCATGTTATGGTCAGCTGACATTATTTTTCCTTCAAGATACTAAGTAAACTATAATCTGACAAATTTTAAAGTGAGAGGAAATGACTAAATTTTTTTTACGTCTTTTAAGGTGACCACGTGACGTATAATCCACCATGTTACGGTCAGCTGACATTATTTTTCCTTCAAGATATTAGGTAAACTATAATCCGACAAATTTCAAGGAAATTACTAAAAAAAATTTTTTCTCTATGTTTGGAAGGCTGCCATTGCCCACCCTACCCACGGACTCGCAGCTGACAAAGACGAATATTCATTAAAAAATCCCTTATTAATGTTACTATAAGTTTCGATTGGGAGGAAATGATTGACCGATTTTTTACCTGGCTCCCGGACCATAAATAGTTACTACAGTTCCAGTATGATTTTGTTAACCAAGCACAAGGTGTGTACGTCAAATGTTGTTCAAACAACACAAACTTCTCAAACAACCTTGAGGTACTAAGATAACCCACTTTGAGGTAAATAAAAAATGTACCACTTTCATATTTAATTGTTTATTTATTTTAGATACAAAAAAGAATAGTCTGTATCAACAATTTTATATATTAGTATTTTTATAATATAATACATAAGTTTGTATTGCCTATTAACATGTAATGAAATAATATGTAAATACCCCTACAATCGACCGCCTTACCTTTTGTAGCATTTTTTGTGTTAACAAAATATTATCTATAAATCCTATTGTTTCTTGACAAATATATAGGTATTTATATAACATCGTAATATATAATCAACTCAAATCAAACTTCTACTTTACATGGTTATCTTTAAAAATTTAATAACCAAAACATTTCAATGTTTTATACAATAATAATAAAGTTCTTAAATTTATATACATATTTTAAAAATAAATTAAAAGTAAAAAACCTTTTTTAAAAACAAGCTTTTATTTGAATGCACTAAAACAAAAAAAAAAAAAATTTTTAGCTCAATTGGTTGAAGATATCTGCTTTAAAATTGAGTTGCAAGATTTCACCCGAACTTACATTAAATTTACATACATAGGTACTATGCATTGCAAGTTAAATAAAAGCTTGTAATATACACATTGCGATAATATAGTTTAATAAGCTTTTATATTATCTGCCAGACCTTGATACCTCATTTACCCCATTCGAATAAAATAGCCACTTGTAGGGCAGAATAATCTAAAAATATTTCACTTGTACCAGCAGATATATTACCCCACCTCTTATCTTTATTACAGAGTTTACTATATTTTTACCTATATTTCGCTTATTATAATTATTATATTATTTATAATTCGCTTTTTAGATTTTAAAAGTAACATTAAAAATAAATACAAAATGTATATTACTATTTTTTTTAAGTTTTAAACGATTCGATTGGCTATGTTCTTATGCATTTGTCAACGAACGATCTCAACCACTGTTGTGGCATAAACAATGTTTTTTAGCCATTTATTGTTGTTTTTTTACCTAACTAGATCGGAAAACAAGCGTACCTACAGCTCACATGATGGTAAGGGGTTACCGTACCTAATAGACGTCTGCAACACCAGAAGCATCGCAAGCGCGTTGCCAACCTTATCACCAGTCCCTGGGGGGACCCAGGAGCTCTGTTGCAATCGGGATTAATGCTACATTACAGCAATCATATATTCGGGTTGCAAATTTAACAATCCCTATTTTAATGATACATATCATTATAAGTGGGATTTTGGGGTACCAATACCATTAATTTGAAAATGCGGTTGCCTAGTAAATCTGATAGATATTCCATGACAAGACTTTTATTAAGTTTTTCAAAGAATTTTGAATATTTAAGGCCAAAGTCAACAACAATACAAAACTGCGGCAATGACATAATACAGCGTTCATTTCTAATGCGTATTGGAAGATCGGAAGGTAAAAATGCGAGAGATAGCCGAGATAGTGAAGATTTCAGCTGGTAGTGTTTTCGCTATTTTACATAAAAATTTGGCCATGAAAAAGCTTTTTTCTAAGTGGGTGCCGCGTTTGCTTACAACTGTTCAAAAGGAACAACGTATCAATGATTCAGAGCGATGTTTGGCGCTGATGAATCATAATAAAAAGGATTTTTTACGTCGGTATGTAAGAATGGATGAAACCTGGATATACCATTTCACTCCGGAATCCAATCGGCAGGCAGCGGAGTGGAGAGCGGCTGGTGAAAGCCACCCGAAGCGTCCAAAGACTCAGAAATCGGCCGGTAAGGTTATGGCGTCTATATTTTGGGATGCGCATGGAATACTTTTCATCGACTACCTTGAAAAGGGGCAAAATATAAATAGTGACTATTACATGTGCTTATTGGAGCGATTGAAGTACGAAATTGCGGATAAACGGCCTCACATGAACAAAAAGAAAGTGGTGTTTCACCAGGACAACGCGCCTTGTCACAAGTCCGTGAGAACGATGGCCAAAATTAACGGATTGGGCTTCGAATTGCTTCCTCATCCCCCTTATTCGCCAGACTTGGCCCCAGCGATTACTGGCTGTTTGCAGACCTCAAAAAAATGCTTCAGGGTAAGAAATTTGACTCAAATAGTGAAGTTATCGCAGCAACGGAGGCTTATTTTGAAGCCAAAGACAAATCGTTCTACACACATGGGATAGAAAAGTTAGAAAAGCGTTGGAGGGACTGTATCGCTCTTGGAGGAGACTATGTTGATGAATAAAAATTAATTTTATAAAAAAGACCTTTTTTTAGTACTTAGTCTCGGGACTTATTGAACCACGTGTTACAGATACAGATTTTATTAATAAAAAATTTGACACATATTCTTGTATTGATAGCCAGTACTTTTTAAAAATCAAAAGAGTTTTTAATAGGTATATGCGCCATTTCCAGGTTAGTCTCGGGACTTATTGAACGATCTAGTAGTGTTTTTAATCAAGGAAAAGGAGGGTTTTTAATTTTACATTAAATATAAACATATAAAATGGAATGTTACTTATTATACTTTTTAATACAGTTGCTCAAAAAGTGGCGTATTGCAGGGACGTATAGCGTTCGGGAAGTGGGCTATTACACACTTTTGCTTTTTTTTACCTTCCCGCACTCGTGCGTTCTCTTTTCCAACTGTCAATAGTATATTTCATTACAAGTGCGGAAAGGCTGTCATTGCAAAGAGTTCCGACAAATGTCTACCCGAGCCGAGGCGCAGCCGAAGGTGAGGGTTGACAGTCGGAACAAGTTGCAATGACGGTTCCGCACGTGTACTGAACGACCGACTATTTTTAATACAGTTGCGAAAAAATGAAACAATTTAATAAAATAAACTCGCTAAGAAAATTTCTGAAAAATGGCGCCAACATTAGAATATAAGCAGAGTTTATTAAAAATAAAAACCAACCATGAAGTTTTTACTAAAAAAATTCATAGAAGTTTTTATGATTCATGCAAACAGGTACGTATATTCCTTAAAAGAAGCTACTAATTTGTTTCAATATCAGATTTAATGATTTGATTGAATGAGTTTGGTTAGGTTTCATTTCATTTCATTTCATCTCATTAAATTTCATTTTCATTTCATATCAATTAAAAACTTCTACTGAAGACTTGGCTGTATGGGCATAGTTTCCCTTTGCCTACCAGAATGGGCGAAGAAAAAAAACTCTGCTTATACCTATTCTACGGTTGGCGCCATTTTTCAGAAATTTGTTTTTGCGAGTTTATTTTATTAAATTGTTTCATTTTTTCGCAACTGTATTAAAAATAGTCGGTCGTTCAGTACACGTGCGGAACCGTCATTGCAACTTGTTCCGACTGTCAACCCTCACCTTCGGCTGCGCCTCGGCTCGGGTAGACATTTGTCGGAACTCTTTGCAATGACAGCCTTTCCGCACTTGTAATGAAATATACTTATACTGTTACACTTTAGGCTAAAAAATTTTTAGGTAAAACTGTTATGAAATAATACATACTATTATTTATTATGGAATGGAAATATTGATAAATAGGAAAGTTCTTTATCAAATCTAATAAGAAACATAAATTTCTGATATAAGTACAAATACAGGTCTACATAATATAAAGTTTTAAAAATATTTATATATATAAATCTCGTGTCACAATGTTTGTCCTCAATGGACTCCTAAACCACTTAACCGATTTTAATCAAATTTGCACACCGTGTGCAGTTTGATCCAACTTGAAAGATAGGCTATATTTTATTTTGGTATATGTAATTATTATATTTAAGAAAAAAAAAGGCGGTACGAAGTTCGCCAGGTCAGCTAGTATTTATATATTTTTAACCGTAAATATACCATCGAGACGATGACAATTATGTATATTTCATTTAAGTATATTATTGTATTATGATGACGACGCGTTGGCGCAACGGTCACAGCACTGATTTGTGGCCGTGGCGCTGGCGATTGCGGGTTCGATACCCGCAAATGACAAACAATTGTAATGGCCATACAGATGTTTGCCGTGGTCTGGGTGTTTAAGCAGTATTTGTGGGTCTCCCCACCGTGCCTCGGAGAGCACGTTAAGCCGTCGGTCCCGGTTGTTATCATGTACACCTGATAGCGATCGTTACTCATAGTAGGATATATATCCGCCATCTCGCATTGGAGCAGCGTAGTGGATTAAGCTCTGATCCTTCTCCTACAAAAAGGCCTAGGAGGAGAGGAAAGAGGCCTATGCCCAGCAGTGGGATATTACAGGGGGAAGCGTATATTATTGTATTTCGAAGTTAAAAGTTAAGATAATTTTGTTGTAATTTTAGAAATAATAACGTACCATTCACAAAATACTTTTATAATAATATGCTGTTTTTTTACTATATTAAGTCATCTTGCTTATTCTCGAGTAATTAATAACTGTTTCATGTTAACAATGTCTATTGTTTATTTTCTTTAAAGTTAATTAGTTTTTTCTTTTTCTAAATTACGATATCAAAAATGCTCGTGCACCAAAAAGAACGGATTGATTGATTTCATAAAAAACGCGAGAACGCGACGTATTGAATTGGGCGGATTTATTTAGTGATTTAGCCTGTCCGAGGCTTAGAAATGGGTTTCTCGAAATATATTTCTTTATCAGAAATAGGCAATAATTTATTGGATAAACGGATAACATATTCAGATTATATATTTTCGCTTCGAGCGTTTTGAGAATTTTTGACTATATATATTATCATTTTTTTTATTTTATTAGTTCGCTCACTACTGATGTTTTATTCCTAAAAGTTTTTGTCACACCGACAAATAATTGATAGCATATGTTAAACTTCATCGTAGTGTTAACTGTTTAGAATTGAGTTCTATGCCTCCTGTGATGTGAATGATATGTCGAGTTTTACGAGTTTTATATCATATATAATCAGAAAAAATTATGATTTTTTTTGGTCTAATTCAAGTCGGTCAGGTCTAGTTACGGAAAAAATTTTTTTCCAGTTATATAACTTAAAAATTTCGTGATAATCGATATTTGTCAAGTTGTACCCCTTTGTCAGTAACCAATAATAAATAATTTTTCGTACTTCGTGATTTAAATGCTGTTGTATTGAATTTCACATTAAATTTCAAAATATTTTTCGTGATTACTTATTTATCTAGAGTAATATCAATTTTAACCTACAACTTTCGTAAACTGGTAAAATTCAGGTAAATGGTGTGAATAGAAGAGTGATAACAAAAAATAATAAATCTAAAGGGTTCTTCTTCTTTTGTTTGAGGAACATTATGCTAGGATCATTATACTAGAATTTATGCAAAGACAAGTTATAGGTGTTAAGTGATTTAACTGTACAAGTAACATTTAGTACATAATCTAAACACTTAATGATTACGAAAAAAGGTACAACTCGTTTTTTTTTTTTACTTTAAAAATTACAACTTAGCCCACTTAGTTCACAACCGTGAATTTTTGAAATATTGTTTTTGCTCTCCTATAAAATGATGATTTCCAACTTGTATCACTTGTCACAGGAGGCACAGAATTATAAAAGATGGTTTTGTAAACGACCATATTACAATTCAAATTGTTTTTAAATATGTCCATTATAAACTGTCGACTGATAAATACCACACTGCATCTGCAAATATTTTCCCTTCTGTACATTAATAATCATGTCAGCAACCTAAGCAAATCCATGCAATATGTATACTGTACGTACAAACGTAATAAATGCTGGTTAACAATTCGACAATTTGCAATGGATAAATTATAAATTAACGCTTTACAATAACTATACGAATGAATATTATGCTAGATTAGTGATTAGGAAACTAAATAAATTATATCTACATATACTTTAACTTTATTTTAAAAGTTTGATTAACACCATATCTTAATATAATTATGAGTATAGAACGTATGTAGGTACCTATTATGTAATTATCGACTAAGTATTTGGTACGGCTTTAAAACACCTTTGACTAATATATGTATATCGTCAGCCTAATTTTCAGAGTTCATAACTCCAAGAAAAGATCTAAAAAAATTCACCTAATGACACCTTTTATCTTTTTGATATTTTCAGATTGCATTTTTAGAATTTCTTACAATTTTGAACTAAAAAAAAACTTTCTTTTCTGATAATTAAAGTGAAGATACTATAGTATGTTACTATAAAAGCCCAAATATATCTAGTTTTTATTATTTATTTTTATTTAGACATTTTAGAATTAACGGACATGAATTTGTTAATGTTAAAAATGTTAAAATTATTTTCGGGACACACGACCTTATTATCGAAATTATCATATATCTATATATTAATACGTGAAGCCAAAACTTTGTACCCCTTTTTACGGAAATTGCGCGTACGGAGTAGTATGAAAGTTCGAACACTTATCTATAAGTACTAATATTATAAAGAGGTAAAGTTTATAACTTTGTTTGTATATACGGGGTAATCTTCGCAAATACTGATCCGATCATGAAAATTCTTTCGCTAACAGAAAGCTACACTATTCAGGAGTGACAAGATAAAAGCAAAAAGATAAAAATATAATAATATAAAGATTTTAAATCAGCAGGATTTGAACCTGCGCCCTCTGACGTGCCGTGTCAACAATTCAATCTAATCAAGCATTATTATTTGCCTTAGAAATTAATTGGTGATTTTAAAACATTTATATTTATCTGATTTGCTGAAAATAGTGAGAGTGTATTGGAACATATCAAATTTCACCGTACCCTTATGTGAAATGGATTATAACGCCCAACGAAGTGGGCACGGGTCGGCTAGTATATATATATATATACAACAATTGCTCGTTTAATAGTATAAGATATAGAAAATTTTCATAAAATACTTAGGTTTCGTCGCTAACACATAACCCGGCCGGGTCCGCCGGGTTGGCGACGAATGCAACCGGGCCCGGCTGGGTTGAGAAACATACCGGGTTGCAATCTCTAGTTGTGGCATTACCAGCTTCTTAGCTTTTTCTTCGTGGTAACATTACTTGCATATATGGAGAGAAAACGTTTTTAGAGAAACCATTTCCGACTTAATAGCAAACTTAAAAGAGTATTAGGTAAGTCTTAAAATTTACTGTCTTTATGACTCATTTTAAACCTGATAAAAATTTATCAATATAAGGGCTCTTACAGTGACACTTGTGTATATCTCATCGTCATACAAACTACAATTATTCCTAGCTATTTCGAACAATTAGCAGTAAGTATTTTGATGGTTTCACATTCTAAACTATAAACTTGCCAAATTAAATGTAAATACATAATACCAATTTTTATTAATATTATAAGACATTAACTAAAAAATGAAAATACCTGTAAATAACGACCATATAATATATTATAATATTTATAATAGTTAAACATACATTACCTAATGAAACAACAAAAAAAAATTTACACGTCCAATATCTATTTAAAATTTTAAATCACGTTGACTTCAAATATTCCGTTTGTGTACAAATTTGTTTAAATTAAATATGGCAATTTTATCAGATCTTGGGGACGTCAACTCGAGATTAATTTTTAAATAGCTCCAGAATACAAGTAATATTTACACTAATTACAGTAAATACAGATTTAGTGTACCTGTTCAAGAATTTACCTTTTAAATCGAAGTATTATCTTCTTATAAGGCCAGGCTAGTTTTAAGGCCTTAGGATGGATTTTCTCATATCCTACGTTATGTATAAAAGTAAAAATAATTTCAAAATACATATTAATATGTTTATAATACTAAAAAAAAAACCTAACATTTTGATAAATCGACGCCGACGATTCGTTGAACACTTAAACACCACTCGTGTTAATGTGGTCTATGAGTTCTATGACAACAAATTTAACATTCATAGTATTTGTTATTTTAATTATTTTTTTACAATAACAAAACATCGTATCTTATAAACGTTACGTTTATAAGATACGATGTTATAAAAACGTTTATATAAAAATTATATGTATATTTTTAATATAACACGAAAAGTAATAAAATGTGATCTAAAGAAAGTAAAAAAATAAAAACAATGATATAATTATTTTATTCCTTATCAGCGAGTAAGTGTAAATAAAACATTATTAAATAAGACCATCATAATTATTTGGGACGATCAACGGTACATGTAATAAAATTTTGTCTTTGAAAAATCTTTACATTAATATTTTATTGTACGTTTAAATATACCAATAGTATCTAGCTACATATTTACCACGTGATTACTTTGGTTATATAATAATTTATCAAAGATGAATACATTTATAAAAAGATGATAGTCAATTCAAGATTCATTTTGAAGTCGTTAATAATTTGAAGTAGAAATGTTCTAAAATAGCATAGCTCATAAATTACTCAATATGCCGTTCATCTTACTTGCGATTTCTGTGAAAGAATCTATGTACCTATCTACGTAATACGTATTCAATGTACAATATTATAACGCCATTAATATGATAGCAACAACGACAAATTAAGAATATATAGATAGGCATAAAGGTAACTAAATTCTGTTTGAAATATAAAGTTGAGTTAAATAAAAATTATAAAGTACCTACATACCAAAAAAAAATTTATGATACTGTGAGTCTGTGAACCAAGTGGATCTCAATTAAATTAGTAATTTATAAAAAAGAATTATTTCAATTAGTTTTACTATCTAAATATCTCAGAAAGTAACCTCAAAAATACAAGCAAAACTAATAAAAAGACAACTATTCACAGATTAATTTATTTATTAGCTCAGAGTGGAAAGGCTCTTGCTAAACGAAGCTTTTCCGGCTTTTGATCAATTGATTTCTTTCCTCTTTTTCATTGTAAGTTGTAACCTACTTTGATTCACTCTTAAACATCGTAGCCTCGTAGGAGACATGAAAATACATAATATACAATATTTGCACTACTCTCAGGTGAAAATTTATAAAACGTATGAAACCTATTTGGCATACGACAACATTAATTCCAAGTACTAAATTTAAACGGTTTTATGCTTAGACCTAATTGACTTTTATAGTCTGTGGCAGATTTACAATCTAGATTATAAATATCGATTTTTGGTTTTCGAGGAGAAAATTAGTGAAAGCGTTGATGGGCGCGATGGATTGAAGAGACATAGAACCATTGGGTGGCCAAGACAGATTGGGCCCGAAAACAACCGCTAGATTACCGCTGGTCATTTTGTTGAGGCAGCTCCTGTCTTGAACCTGTTAATTATATTTCTTTTACTAAAATTTTAAGCAACCCATTATTCTATAAATACTGACTGAAAAATAATCAATAAATTGTTTAAAAAAATAAAACAATTAAATTCAGTGTTACCTTCCATAAAAATTGAAAGATGTATTTAAGAAGTTTGTAGTTGTCTAATGGCAGCCGCTCCAGGATTAATATCTTCACTTGACGTGGTTTTTCTCTGTTCGACCAAGCTGTAAACAAATTTATATTTCAAGAATATTGACTATTTTTTTTTTCTTTATTGATACAATAAATAGCCAATTTCACATAAGAAGGACGGTCTACGTGCATTAATGAGGCTTATGGAAAATATAAACCTTGGGTACAATAAATTATTATTTATTAAATTGAAACGTGAGTTTCGTTACTATTTTTATTTCCAATTAAATTATTTTTTAAATAAAATCATGATCAATCCAACAGGTACCTATGAAAAATACAATTATTTTAATACTAACAATTTTATTATACAGCATGTCCCGCGATAAAGTGCAACCCCGAAAGAGGGTGAAACTAGACCATAAATTATCGACAAAAATGAGAAAAAAAATTTAAAAATTTAAAAAAAAAATTATTATTTTTATTGACGAATTAAGATTTTTATATAGCTTACGTAGCCGCTTTGTACAAAAAATGATGATTTTTGTACGTGTTTTTTGGGATACAGGCGTAAATTTTTTTTATTTGAATGGCAATATGGTAAGAAATAATAATAAATCATAAAATTTCCTGGTATTGGGGGCATAATTCTGAGAAAATTAGAGATCATTGAAAAAACAGTCAAAAAATGGATTTTTTTTCACAAGAAGCATATATGCATATATATAAGACATAATGCCACTTTTTTGCGAGCTAATTGTTATTTTATCCTTACCGCCAAGTACGTGGCGTAATATTTCATTTTATTTTAAAGTAATCGACCTACTACATTGGAAGAAATCATAATTTTTTGTACATAGAGTCTACGTAAGATATAAAAATCTTCATTCGTCAATAAGAAATAAAATATTTTTTTCAAAAAGTTTTTTCTGTTTTTTGTCGATAATTTATGGTCTAGTTTCACCCCCATTTGGGGTTGCACTTTATCGCAGGACACCCTGTATAGATATATATGTCGGAGAGTCAATGCAGATAGTTATTAATGTCGGTACCTACGTTGTTATTATTATTCATCTACCCGCACTCATTGTATTATTTGAGTATTTCTGACGTGTATGGTGGTACCTGCGCTGTTGTCGATATTCAACTACCCTCATTCTATTATTCGAGTCATTCCTTTGTGCATAAAAGACCGATGCGGCCGCAGCTAGGGCAGTCTTGGCTCTGGCGTGGCGCGGTGCACTTGTGTATCCTGCTAGTAGCTTAACCTCAACTCTTGTAAGGGTTAGTTTGTGTACACGAATTAATTGTTACTTTATATTGTGGGCAACTCGGACAGTGAAGGCGAGCGTTAATGCGCATTTTAAAGGCGGCGCCGCCTTAAACCTAGACTCGGGTCGCAACTCCCGGGCACTGCTATGAGTTGTCCCTCTGCCACGCGATAGACGGTACCCGCTCGGTGAGTCCATTTAATACTTAGTAGTTCGGTCATCCGTCCGTTCTTCTCCCGTACCTACTTCTGATCTGCGACATCAGAAGTGGGATGAAGATCTCACTACGCCCACTTCATTTGTTGGTTGCTGTTGTTAATTGTTTTTTTTTTAAGTTCAGAGTTTTTGGTTTCTTTGAACTTTAAGTTCTATTTTTGCGAGTGTGCAAGTAAGTTGCAATATTTCGTGGGTACATCGATGTTTGAGTTATTTTCGGTCGTTCTGTCGTATTGTTATCGGTGTACAAGTGGTTTTTGTTCTGTGTTCGATTACGTAATTTGATTTACCGGTTATTTGTTGAATTTAGTTTTATTATGACACGTAGGTAGTTGTGTAGTGATTAATTTTGCTAAAAGATTTTAAGATTCAGTTTTTGTTTCAATTCAGTCACAATGTCAGATCGAGAGCGTAATCGTAGTGTGAGTCGTCGCGTTAGTCGCGCGACAGTCGTTTAAGAAAGATGCCAGAAGGTCGTTAGTTGTTAGTGTTGTAGAAAAAGAGTTAGGTTATTGAGGGTTTGATTGACGTTGGTACATGACTCTGGACAGTTATATTTGCGTTAAGTTTTTGTGGTTACCCACTTGTTGGTGATAAAGTGTTAATATCGTCTTAGTTTGAGTATTTCCGATACCCTCTGTAACGAGTATTTTTGTGTAGTATCGAGGGTTTTCAGTCTTTCTCTACCTTTGATTGATTTATTTAAACTGTTTAAAAGTTATTTAGTTGTTCTGTTTAAAAAGTTTAAATTACAGAAGGTTAATTTATAACACCTTGGTACAATCATGGGCCCATTATGGCAGTCGTTGTAAGTAACTGTTAAAATTTGTTATGTTACAAAATGAGGAGCGTAATCAAATAAGACTTGATCCGAAATATCGAGGCCCCTTTCGCGTAATAGAAGTTCTCGAAGGTAATCGGTATACCCTTATAGCTTTAAATTGTAAACGTACCTACAAATTTGCTCACGAAAGGTTAAGGTGATGACGATATGTGTTGTTCGCATCATATGAGTTGATGACGATATGTGTTGGTCGTATCACATGAGGTGATGACGATATGGGTGGCAATAGTAGTTGTCACTAGCTGCTGAGGCAGCCGGGCCATGAGCGTTGTATGTGATCTTACTGTGTCAATAGTAAAACTTTATTTTTTATTACGGTTAGAGGAACCTTTCGTCTAGGATAGATTTGTAGTTTTTTTGTGATTAAAGTCAACTGGCGTAGCAATGTAGACCACTATACAACCAATTGATTTTATTGAGATAAATTTGTTGGTGCCTTTGTTTTTAAGTAATCCATTGCTGAAACATGTTTTGGTTGTATTGCTCGATGGAGGCAATACAAGTGGTTAACGTCACTCGATGGAGGCGGCATGAGCTACTGTCACTCGATTTAGGTGACAGTAGCGACTCTTTTAGTTGGTTATCGTCACTCGATGGAGGTGGCATGAGCTGCTGTCACTCGATTTAGGTGACAGTGGCGACTTTAGTGGTTATCGTCACTCGATGGAGGTGGCATGAGCTACTGTCGCTCGATTTAGGTGACAGTAGCGACTCTTTTAGTTGGTTATCGTCACTCGATGGAGGTGGCATGAGCTGCTGTCACTCGATTTAGGTGACAGTGGCGACTTTAGTGGTTATCGTCACTCGATGTAGGTGGCATGAGCTACTGTCGCTCGATTTAGGTGACAGTAGCGACTCTTTTGGTTGGTTATCGTCACTTGATGGAGGTGGCATGAGCTGCTGTCACTCGATTTAGGTGACAGTGGCGACTTTAGTGGTTATCGTCACTCGATGGAGGTGGCATGAGCTACTGTCGCTCGATTTAGGTGACAGTAGCAACTCTTTTAGTTGGTTATCGTCACTCGATGGAGGTGGCATGAGCTACTGTCGCTCGATTTAGGTGACAGTAGCGACTTTTTTGGTTGGTTATCGTCACTCGATAGAGGTGGCATGAGCTGCTGTCGCTCGATTTAGGTGACAGTGGCGACTTTAGTGGTTATCGTCACTCGATGGAGGTGGCATGAGCTACTGTTGCTCGATTTAGGTAACAGTAGCGACTCTTTTAGTTGGTTATCGTCACTCGATGGAGGTGGCATGAGCTACTGTCGCTCGATTTAGGTGACAGTAGCGACTCTTTTGGTTGGTTATCGTCACTCGATGGAGGTGGCATGAGCTGCTGTCGCTCGATTTAAGTGACAGTGGCGACTTTAGTGGTTATCGTCACTCGATGGAGGTGGCATGAGCTACTGTCGCTCGATTTAGGTGACAGTAGCGACTCTTTTGGTTGGTTATCGTCACTCGATGGAGGTGGCATGAGCTGCTGTCACTCGATTTAGGTGACAGTGGCGACTAATATGTGGAAAGCAATAATGGAGTAATGTTTATACCAAAACGATTGGTCAATTTTGATTTAATGGTAGATTCGCGTATGGTTGTATGGTGTGTCACAAAAAGTGGTTGTACTACCGCTTTATCCTTGGTTAAGTGTGCGTCAGGATAGGCCGAGATGAGACTTTGATATCGCAGTAACTTTTTGCTTTTTATGGCATCACATGGAGTGTCAACAAAAAGTGGTTGTACTATCGCTTTATCCTTGGTTAAGTGTGGGTCAGGATAGGCCGAGACGAGACTTTGATATCGCAGTACCTTTTTGCTTTTTACGGCATCACACGAGGACGTGTGACTTGTCAGGATGGCCGTGTCGGAGAGTCAATGCAGATAGTTATTAATGTCGGTACCTACGTTGTTATTATTATTCATCTACCCGCACTCATTGTATTATTTGAGTATTTCTGACGTGTATGGTGGTACCTGCGCTGTTGTCGATATTCAACTACCCTCATTCTATTATTCGAGTCATTCCTTTGTGCATAAAAGACCGATGCGGCCGCAGCTAGGGCAGTCTTGGCTCTGGCGTGGCGCGGTGCACTTGTGTATCCTGCTAGTAGCTTAACCTCAACTCTTGTAAGGGTTAGTTTGTGTACACGAATTAATTGTTACTTTATATTGTGGGCAACTCGGACAGTGAAGGCGAGCGTTAATGCGCATTTTAAAGGCGGCGCCGCCTTAAACCTAGACTCGGGTCGCAACTCCCGGGCACTGCTATGAGTTGTCCCTCTGCCACGCGATAGACGGTACCCGCTCGGTGAGTCCATTTAATACTTAGTAGTTCGGTCATCCGTCCGTTCTTCTCCCGTACCTACTTCTGATCTGCGACATATATTACACTAGCTTCTATGCGCGACTTCGTCGGCGTGGACTCCGCTCCTATTGGTCTTAGCGTGATGATATATAGCCTATAGCCTTTCTCGATAAATGGGCTATCTAACACTGAAAGAATTTTTCAAATCGGACCAGTAGATCCTGAGATTAGCGCGTTCAAACAAACAAACAAACAATCAAACAAACAAACTCTTCAGCTTTATTATATTAGTATAGATTTTGTAATGTGATGTCGCAAAATTTTCGACCACTTCGTGGACCCCCCCCCCCTTAAGGTGTGACGTAATTTATTGATGGCAGCTAATACCGTACTAACGCTTAATTCAATTATATGCTCAGTTGGTTTGATGAATAATAACTGCAGAACTACCATAAATTTATACTTACACACAACTACAACAACATTAAGAAAATAATAAAAGTAACGTCTATCAGGCCCGGACCGTGAGATCAGGGGGCCTTGGGCTAATATTAATTAGGGGCCCTTTTTTTGTTGCTGGAAATGCATTTTCGCACTAGCGCCATCGCCTGGAGGTGACGAGAGTGTGGGGCTCCTGGTGCGGTCAAAAAAGCGCACGGACTACCCACTAAAACCCAGCGGTGCCCTCAACGGGGCGCCACAGGATCACTAACGCATGCACCGTTACGCCCCGACGGTAGGCCCGCCTGTGCAGGCCGCCTTCGCTTATAGAGAGAAGGGATAAGGACATCAGCTCTGTTGCGTAGGGTGAAGGAGTGCATGGCGGCGTCTCCTTCCCGCCGGTCGCCTACTGCGTAACGCATCAGCATGGGCGTCCGCTTCGCGCTCACGCTCCGCAGCCTCCTTCAGCGCCACGACCTCTTCACAGAAGGCGGCCAACCACCACCTCTCGCTGCCGAGCATGGAGCGGACAATGATCGAAAACGAGAGATCTCCGCCTACAATAGCCACTAGGGCCTGACGCTGGGGTCCCCAAGCGGTGCATTCCTTTAGAGTGTAGCACGCCGTATCTATAAGAGCGCCGCTCATGACAAACAGGGGTAGCTTTCCTCCTTGAGATTTGATGCAGGTACTTACCGAAGCATCCGTGACCGGTAAGCAGCTGCGTTAGCCGAAAGGTCACCGCCTTTTGACCCCGCGACTAAGATGGGAACGTATAGCGTCCACCGTCGCAGAGCCTGCCGCTGGGGACTACATTCCTTTTTTCACCAGTTCATCAGGGCTCTCTAAGACTGAGCCCTGATGTTCTGCATTCGGTCCGCACTTGAAATTAGCCCTCTAGCTTGGAGGCTCGACCGGTACTTTTATAATTCCGCGAGCAACTCCACCTGGAGTTCCCAAGGCGGATCTCTCGCGAGAAGCGTCGCCGCCGTCCACGACACCGTACGGTATCCCCGTATGGCTCTTACCGCTATGACCCTTTGGGGTCTCCTCAGGAAGGTCTTTTCTAAGCAGAGAGGGGGGGGGCTAGCAGCCAGTCGAAGCCGACGTTCCAAAGGGTAGGTCCAAGCACGGAACCCTGTGGAACGTCGAACTCATCGCGACGTCGATACAATCGACCGTCGCCCCCCTTCCAGTGGATCTCTCTCTCTCACAGAGGTACGCCTCCAACAGCTTTTGGAGATAGGGAGGCACTTTATAGTACTTTAGTGCCTCCAATATTGTCTACACGGGAATGCGTTCGCAACATCCAACGAGATGGCCAGTAGTACGTCTCCACTGGCCACCGCCTCCGCGGAGAGAGACTTTAGGGCGTTCAGGGCGTCCAGGGTAGAACGGCCCGCCCGGAACCCGAATTGCGCGTCCGACAAACTCGGCCCTGACTCGTCGAGGTGCCGGACGAGACTTTTTGCGAAAAAATCTTCTCAAGCAACTTGGCTGTCTCGTCCAGCAGCACGATTGGCCTGTATGCAGAGGTAGAGTCGGGAGGTCGACCCTCCTTGCGTATCAGGCACAATCGGCCTGTCTTCCACGGCTTCAGAAACTCTCCAATAGTGAGGCACTTGTCAAAAAGTCCCCGAAGCTCTCCTCTCATGTGTTCCAGGGCTATACTTAGAACACGCCCCGGAACACCGTCTGACCCTGGTGCCGTCCTCTTGGCTTTGAGAGGATTCAGGGCCATATCCATCTCACCCTCCGAAATAAGATGAGGGATAGACGAGTCGGTCTCGCTTAAAGAGGACGATGACGTCATTGCCGGGGGAACGTGCTCCGGACAGTGTGGAAATAATTCCGATACCATCCGTTGGAGAAGATCCGACGGCATCGTTTCCGTCGCAGGAGTGACCTGTACGCGAATCTTGTTTCGCGCTACACGATAGGGGCACCCCCATGGGTCTCGGTTGAGGCCTGCCAGCATTTCCTCCCAAGCCGCATCTTTTCCCCGGCTGATGGCGAGTTGCAGCGCCTCCTTCGCCAAACGATAGGCGTTCTGCAGCTCCATTTCCAGAGCCGGATCTGCACCGTTACGTCTACGGCCTCATTTACGGAGACGCGTGGCGTCGCGCGTGTGTCAAATTGTATGAAGATGAACGCGTGTAAAATCGCTTCTCCGTAAGCGCACTCATCCAACGCCCTACATTTGAATTTAGTGCGGGCCGCCACGCCACACGCGACGCGTAACACCCCGCGTATCCGTAAATGAGGCCTAAGGCAGCTTACGTACGCCCTGCGCTGCGGCCCTCATGCTGGCCACCCGAAGTTCCGCTATCTCGGGTGACCACCAGTATACTGCCTGTCGTCGTCTCAGGCGCCACCCGATTCTCGGCATGGCCGCATCGCAGATATCTATCAATGATCTGCGAATACGCCCGGCAAGCTAATTAGGGGCCCTGAGCTAATACTAATTAGGGGCCCACCAAATTTGACCATGATTGAGAAGAATGTGAAATGGCAGCCGAACATTTTAACTGTCAGTTCGAAGTACCAACACCTGAACGTAGACTTGAATTAAATGAATTGAATGGGTTTGATTAATCGTAGGATTCGCATGGCTGCAAACCATACGATCTGTTTTATTGATTATTACGCATTGTCGTATATTTTTGACTTTACTTAGCTGGGGCCCCATGAATCCACGGGGCCCTGGGCTTAAGCCCAAAAAGCCATATGGTAGATCCGGCCCTGACGTCTATTGTAATGTTTTTTAAAGTTACGTTTATTGCAAAGTTACACTCATTTAGGCGTTTGTTAAAAATGAAAGAAATGAAATTTTTAAATTAATGTAATACGCCATAAACGCAATTTTATATTTTATAGTAACCTACATTAATTTCGTCCTAATTACTGTTATACCACGACATTATCCTATACTATTCTGAAGCATCTTGTAAACCTAAAAGTCGAATATCCAGTATCCACGTCAATTCTGAAAGTTTGAAACGATCGACTTGATCTTGACTTCCAAAATTTTTAACAAACATATTATATACAAACTAGATAAATGTTTAAATTACTAAAAATTTAATTTGAAATCCATCGTACGTCAATTAACATCGACGCCTGTGTTGAGATTTTGATGTGTTGGCAGAAGCACATGAGGCAAACGGGCCGCCTTTTCGAAACTCGTATGGATTGGATTTTATGTTCGAGTTTCGTGCAGATTCAGACAATATTTGGCTACTCGAGTGAAGATTTTGCGTATCGGGTTAAGGACATTATGAACCGTTTGTGACGTACAACAGCAGTGGATAGCACTGCAGTTAGAGTTCCTTCGAGACAGAAGTTTCAACAGTCCGAGCGACGCTAATAGTCGAACAAGTGCCAGCTGTTAAGCTTAATAGTTAAGTTACTAAGAAATCTTGGTTAAGTTACTAAAAACCCAAATTACTTCTGAAACTTGGCAGGTCTGTCTCAAAGTCGCTCACAGCGAGTAAAAACACGAAACAGCTATGCGATGTAAGAGAATATTCCGGTCGACGAGTCATTCTATACCGAAAAGAACAATTCTCTTCCCTATCTTCCACGTCTCTGTGAAGTTAGCAGTCTTTAGTACCTATCCCACAGAATGTTCATGTGTAAGGTATATAAAAAGCACATAGATTAGATAGTTTCCAAAGTTAAAACTGACATTTAAATCAATATAAAATTGTCGAAAATACCTTTATATTAAAATTAGGTAATAGTTCCATAATAAGTTTCCTGATGGCGCAGCGGTCACAGCGCTAGCCGTTGCGCTCGCGGTCGCGGGTTCGGTCCCCGCTCGACAGACATTTGTGGCATTATTGGCCATATATATTAGTATATATTTGCCGAGGTCTGAGCGTTTGTGCTTGTATATTGAGTTTCCCCCGTTCAGTGTGAAGCGTTATTTATTTATTATTTATTTATTTATAATTACACCTAGTTATATCAGTTATTGAAGCTCGTTTTCCTTATGAAAAATAATAAATTTATTTATATAGATTTGTTTCATTTATAATTAATGTTACAAAGTTTTGTGGATGTTTGTTTAAATTCGCTTATCTTAGGGTTATTAATTAATTATACAAATTCGTATCAGAATTATTTTAGGCACAGCATTTAAAAGATTATTTAGTTAGAACAATTACAAGCTATAAAAATATCACTCAACGACTTGCGAATCTGATGAATAATCATCAATATTAGCTTGTATTAAATACAGGCAAATTTTTAATAGATCTAAACTTTTAAACATAGCTCATTTTTATTTTTAGATATTATACCTTGTTAGTCTGACGCAACAGGTTTGCGATTTCAAGACTAGAGTAGTAAATTATACACTTTTAATATTCATATTAAGACGATTTTTTATAACTTTTTTAATCATCCGGAAATGGCACAATTAATGTCTGTTGTCGTTATTGTCACATTACCCCATACTTTCTGTAAGGTAAAGCGATCACTAATGATGACATTTGGGACGCCTTCAAATTAGAGGCGAGGGACTACGGTAGTGGTATGGTCGCGGTAGTGGCGCTGCGACTGCGCTTCTAGAAATTGTATGAAAACTAGTAGTGGCGCACTGCAGCGCTTCCTCACGCCTCTAATTTGAAGGCGCCCTAAAAACATGAGTCATAACAATATATCATAATTATAAGAATAATAAATGTAAATTAAATACGCAAGGAATACTTTTATCTATTTTCAAATTAAAATAAGGTTATATTCATCTTAATTTTTGTCCATTTTCGTCAGTTGTTACGTATCAAGTAGTATGTATCTTGTAAGAACGTAATTTGTATGCACATATATATCACTCGTGTATATATTGTAAAAATTGTTACCCGTTCTTTAATTTCGAAACAAAATTTTCCGTCTTATTTCTCATCAACAAACTCTTTTGCCCGTAATTCCTGAGGATTGTCTTAGCATTTAGCTCACTTTTTGAGTAAGTATATCTATTATATTCACTCATAAGAGCAGAGTACGGGGTAATCAAACGCAACACAACAGTTTGCAAGACTCTTAATATTATAAGTAGGTATAAAACGATACTCACTTTGAAACTTCAATACTTCGTCATGGAGATCAAAGGTCAACAGGGGCTCTTCAAGATCTCGAAGGAAAGTTTTCAGAAGTACTGCGGCGTTGTGGGGATCGTTCCTAAAAGATATCGGCTCGCCCCTGTTGCAGGCTCGCTGCAACTCTTTTATAACCGATATGTTAGCTGATCTTCGGAATAAACCCTCCGTTTCCAGCGCTAAAAATACACTTCAGATTAACTAATTACCTTAATCAAGTCATTTTAGCATCGCATAATTGTTTCGAGACATCGAGTAATTAAATCAAAAACAACAATCGTTTGTCATTTCAAAAAAAAGAATGTTTTAATTAAAATATTATTAAAAATAAAGAGAATCTACGTCATTAATTAAAACATTATTCATACGTAAATTCACTTAAGCGTCAATATGACACGTACATGGGCGAAACAATCAGAAGCGATAAAACAGGAAGTCGTTGTCGGTGAGCCGCACTTTAACAACTCAATTGGTTAAACATTCAGTGATTTACTCACCGTCGGGCTGTGAAAGGAATTCAACGCACTGCCTGACCACCGGCGGTATAGAATCGATCATGTTCGAATTATTTTCTTTTATAAATTGCAATGAAACGCCAAACTGTTGCGTTGGCGGTGGAGAGAGACTCTCTTTTTGAACGGTCTTCGCGTCACTCTCGTCGGGCGTCGTCTCCAACTTCTCGGCTTGTTGTCTTGCCACCTCCGCAGCGCGAGGATTTTTGTTCAACAACAATTTGTCGTACCTACACAAAGAATAACGTCATCTACCTCTACTACAATGGCTATGCTAGGTTATTTTATTCCTTCAGAACTTACTCGAGAACAGGTTGCGGTATACATAGTTTGTCTAGATCCAAGTATTGCTGCAATTCGTGCAAGTAGTTAACGTACATCACTTTCCTTCCAAACTTTACGCTTATAGCGGGCCTGAGCATTTGCCAGACGATACGTATGAAGTTTGTCGGGTGTACCAAATAGAGCGCCTTGAGGTTCTTTTTATACTTTCTATCGAAAGCTTTATAAGCTTTCCATAACCAAGAGAGCGGCGGTTTGTTCTTACTAGTCAGACCATAATGAAAGTAAACGACACTGTAGTCTTGTTCCACGTATTGGTCTAAAGTAAACATGAGATATCTAAAACAAGGAGGTAAATTAAGTTCATTGACAAATTTTACATCATATACCTACATATTACACATATATCGTAAAAAGACTTGTTCCATAGATTTACCTTAAAAGTTTGTCTGGATGAAGATCCTTACTTGGCGGAAGACGGCAAGCCGACACTACAATGATCCGCCGACCGATCTCATCGTCGCCCACTACCTCTACCAAACCAGTCCCCGCGAGTTCGGAGAAGTTGTCATCATCAAGTGAAGAATTTGCAATCTAAATTAAGATATACATACATGTATACTACTGCTACTGCTTTTTGTCTGCTCTACCTATTATACTTTTTTATTTGTGTAGTATATACTACATAATTAACATTTATGTAAAAAATATAATCAAAAATATAATAAAAAACTATTTGGTTTAAACAAATAAAACTCTTGGCACAGATTATAATAACAAACCGATTTTATCGTATTCCAATTCTGATATCGTTATTTAGAATATACCTACATGTGTAACAAATAAAAAAACTCACAAAAAGACCAAATTTCGTACATTCATGGGAAAAGTAAGTTTAACATAAAACGACATAATCGTGTACCTACAGGAAAGTAATTTTTGTAACGTATAACCTATTTCTATAAAGGTCAATCAGCAAGAATACCTGACCCAAATTCGTTTCGCTAGGTCCCGGGAGACCTAGATTGCAATATTGATCCGTCGATGTCGACTAATGTTTTCATATTAAAATATACGCTACTTCAGTTTTTAACATGTGTTATTGTTGTTATCTAGAAAATGTCGATACAAATAGTAGGTACGTCAGGCACTTTTAATTATTACCTCAGCATATACTTCGGGAGCTTTAGCAAGCTCCTCCTCGAAATTTTCTTCTATGGTGCCATCACTAGCGGAACGATGATGAAGATTCTCAGAAATATCGAGCAATTCAGGTGGCAAGGGAGCTGAAATATTACACTAAAATAAATAAGTAAAAAAATCGTAAATAAAATAATGAGACCTCAATTACGTAAGAGGCAAAGTATATAAATTAATAATTATAATTAACTCAACAAAAGCACTATAGTTTTAATAACGACCAATTACTATAATTTTAATAACGATTACAACAAAAGATTAATATACATAGGTAGATAAAAACAATCTAAACTTCATATATTGGAACGAAGTTCCTTATCAGTTTATTACGTACTGAGCGGGCTGGGAGCGAGATCGATAAAAGCATAACAAAATAAAACTTTATAAAAATGGAATTGAGACAATCCAAAATTGTTTGGTGTGTGTGGGCAGGGCGTGAGTACGCTTAAGAGTGCGGCGTTACGCTATAGGCTTGCCTCTGTCAAGTCTGTCATACGCGTCCCCGTCGTCCTCAGCTCGCCGACTCACGGGCTGGGGGCGAACCCATTCCTTAGGGCGTTGGTCTTTCGGAGTGGGTCGCACACCCTAGTAATGCAGTAGTCGGAACGGGCGTCGCACACTACCACCTACCCCAGACTGCTGTAGCCATCTGCCGGGTATAGTAGGAGACCCGGTGGATCTCCACCACAATGCCTACCTGCGTGTGTCCTGCGCAGTTGATCGCCGTACGCAGGGGTGAAGGAGTCCTGGGGGGCTGAGTCGAACGGGATCGGGGTTTATAGCCCCGGGAGACAACACGCCCTCTTTGGTCCGGATTTCAGGCTAAACGGTAGCCCCGTAGCTAGCCACTGAGGGGAAATGGACATGCGTAACTGCACGGATGAGCTGGGTGCTTTACGCCGGCGAGATGGGGGAGGGTCCTCTGGGAGGACACGGGGTCCGACAATTCTGACGGAGCAAGAGTGTTCGGAGTAACTGGGGGCCGTGGGATCGCGGTCACCTGCCGGGCATCTGCAGTTCCTGATGTAGCGTTTGTAACCCAACCTGCCACATCTATATCTACTGAGTAGCCCCGGTGTCAACACGGCATCCCCAATGTTGCGGGCTCCATGGAGGGTAGGGAGCGCAGTGGATGAATATAAAAAAGATGGAAATATGGAAAAAAATAGATCCCAAACCCAGGGACCTGAAGGGAAACCGGACGGTACCTTACTGGTGGCCGGAACCACTAAGGCGGGTCCGTCTACTAAAAAGCCCTCACGGTTTCAACATACACAGCAGGGGAGCGGTACCACGAAAAAAGTGGGACTGCCCTCCTTCACTAGCGGAGGCAAGGCACAACACACAAGGCGCAGGGCCGTGGGTGGCCGAGGGGAAACAGGGAAACCGGAGGAACCGAGGCCAACCACGTCGACGGCGCATGTTGCATGTTCAGTGCCAACTCAGGGAGGCGCTAACCACACTACCTGGTCATAAACGGAAGACGGTCAGAGACGGAAGAGGAGATGGAGGTGTTGTCGGAAGATGGCTCACCCAACTCACCAAATCTGTAAAATTCTCCAAGCTAACCTCCACCACAGTATAACCGCAACGGCTCAGACGCGGAAATGGTTGGAGGTCAACACAACAGCCATTGCACTCATCCAAGAGCCGTAGGTCAGGAATGGCACAATATGCGGACTCCGGAACGCTGGAGGTAAGCTCATCGCATACCCGGGCCCGGAAAATACTAGGGCCTGTATTTACATCACCAAGAATATACATGCGCAAACTCTGACGAGCTTCTGCTCTAGAGACCTGTGCGCCATTAAGCTGCACAGAGCGCAAGACCACAGCCTGCCGGAGATGGTAATTGCTTCGGCCTACATGCCAGAAGCTGATGCACCACCCCGCACGACATGACGCGGCTGATAACATACTGCGAAGAGGCCGGACTGCAACTCATCATTGGTACGGACTCTAACGCACACCACATCCTCTGGGAATGAAAACAACAAACGAAAGAGGTAAGCTCTTAGTTGAATATCTGATGACCACTAACCAACAGATCATGAACGTGGGTTCTGAACCGACTTTCGTGAACAGACGTAGTAGAACAATCATCGACCTAACTCTAGCCACAGAAGCGGCCTCCGGGACCATCTCCGGCTGGCATGTATCCAATGAGGCATCATGCTCAGATCACAGATGGATACGCTTCAACGTGCAGGTAAATACAGTCCTGCTAACCCCTAAGCATAACCCACGTAGAACTAACCATGGGCGATACGCTGAGAGACTGGAGCAGCTGCTCAGCGAGCAGACATGTCCAGACAGACTCGAGGGAACGATTAAGGTACAGAAGCACCGAGTCGTGGCGCAAATGCAGCAGCGGTATAGAGACCTGCGCACAGGCCAACAGGGTAAGAAAAGTCCTAGCACATCAAGGTAGCCAGATGGTGTCCTACCTGAAAAAGCCAGACAACACCTTCACGAGACGAAGGACGACTTCACTGACGAAGGTAAGCGAAACAAACACCGTTACCCTTCAATGGATAAAGGGTCACAGTGGATCGCGAGGTAACGACGCGGCTGATCGACTGGCGAGGGAGGGATCGGAGTTGAGGATCTACGGACCTGAACCCATTCCCCGCCCCTCGGATGGTTGCGCGACCGGCTGCGACATAACACCAAGGTAATGCACCAAGAATATTGGACAAACCTAGGTACCTGCAGGCAGACCAGAGAAGTTTTTCCGAGGATCAACCCCGGATTGTCCCGCAAACTTCGCGGCTATGGGAGAACATGCCTTGTTTAACAAACACCTCCACAATTTAGGTGTTACAGATAGCCCCCTATGCAGAGCGTGCATGGAGGCAGAAGAAACGGCCGCACACATCCTGCTGGATTGCGCTGGTGTGGCGAACTACAGGGCACGACACCTCGGGACTACGAGGTCGTTCCAGGAAGTCGTCGGCAACGTGAAGGGTCTGCTAGGCTTCCTGAAGGAGCTGGGCTGGCAAGAGTAGTGTCCACAGCCAGCCACCCAGGCAGAAAAGGCGCAGGTCAAGACGTCGAGCCGCCGAAACGAGCTCGTGCTACAAGTAACAAGTAAGTATCCAAAATTGTTTGTGGGATTTTATTATATATGCGGATACCATAACCCAGAAAGGAGACGTTTACTTTGCGCAGTCGGAAACTTGGAGTTACAATTTTGTTATTCATTCTCGTGTTTATACTGCGATTATTACTATTTATTTCAAAACAATGAATATTCTGGTGAATATACATAATATTGTTATAAATATATTGCGACGCAATAGTTAATATGTCTACCTTTCGAAAAACATCCCGTAGGGAGACTCGAGGTCGAAGGTCGTAAATGCCACGAATAGCCCTTTTTGTAAAATGAATACTGTCTCAATATCTGTAGCATTACCCCACAGTAACAGACCGTAAGATATAACACTATGGAAATAGCTAAAATATATTAAACGTGCAGTAGCAATGTCGGTAAGTTGTCCTACTTTACTAACTGCGAATGCTGCGGAGCTGAGTCTACCGTTCAAGGATGACAAATGGGACTTCCACTGAAGTTTTGAATCCAAAGTTATCCCTAAGAAAACTGTAGTATAATTGACAATAAGCCTCTCATTATTTATTTCAAAATTATAATTTGGATGCTTAACATTAGGCAAAGAAAACAACAACGCACTTGGTTTTGTTGGCGTTCAAAACCAAGTTGTTTGTTTTAAACCAATTTTGAATTCGCGATAAAGAACTGTTCACGTCATCATAATTTTTTTTTTTGTTTATTATGATACCGGGTTACTGGTTAATAGCTATAAAAATTAAAAATATATATTAAAAATATTGACACTAATATTTATACGATACTAACGTCACTCAATTGCCTTCCCGGAACCCCTCCACTAACACTAAACTTTATAGTATGGTATTAAAGTTCAAATTGACGTTTAAGTATTAATGCGAATCTCTTGTATGGGAATATAGAAAAGTGTTGTTTTTAGACTTTTTCAGGCAATTTTTAGATTTTTCTCTCCGTAATAACCATCCTTGTACTTCAAGGAATATTATAAAAAAAGAATTAGCGAAATCGGTTCAGCTGCTCTCGAGATTTGCGCTTAGCAACACATTCAGCGATTTATTTTTATAGAGATAGAGAAGAGACTAGCTTCTGCGCGCGACTTCGTCGGCGTGAACTCCGCTCCTATTGTCTTAGCGTGATGATACATAGCCTATAGCTTTCCTCTATAAATGAGCTATCTAACACTGAAATAATTTTTCAAATCGGCCCATTAGTTCCAGAGATTACCGCATTCAAACAAACAAACAAACAAACAAACTCTTCAGCTTTATATATTAGTATAGATATATTTCAGTGTGACAAAACTAGTATATCTCTTTTTCTCTTTATTAGGAGAATGAGGTCAGAACAAAAACACTCTGCTCTTTGATTATGATTTGGTAGAAAAATTCTCTACCAAAAGTAACAATTATAATAAACAACTGTTCATTACAATTATGTTATAATTATAATATAATGTTAGGATAGGGTTACTTGAATAATATAATATCGGTTTATATTAGTCTATTTAGATTACTCTTTACTTTCGCATGGTTTGCGTTACAGATATTTGAATATTAAGATTTATTTAATGATTAAGAGAGTAAAATAAAAATATATAGTGGTTTAACTTTATTTTTATTTATCATTTGTTACTACGATGACTAAAATAATAGGTACCTATGGTATATATTTCAGAATACCAACAGTTTCGCTTACTATTATTACAAATCTATATAACATCCCTTATTATAAACAATCCTAATATTATAAATGCGAAAGTTTGTTTGAATGGATGGATGTTTTGTTACTCTTTTATGCAAAAACTACCGAATGGATTTTAATGAAAGTTTACAATAATATAGCTTATACATTAGAATAACACAGAGGCTATAATTTTTAAAGATAGTGTTTGAATTGTCTAAAATATAACGATAATTGTCAAGTTAGTCAGAAAAAAATCTGCCATCTGCGAGTCATATCCATCATCAGAATAGTCTGGCGTGCGCTGCAAAAACTGATCTAAGGCCCTTGAATTCAAAGCATACTTTACATTGATAAATATGCTCCAAACAAACATAAACAAAGAAAACTTTAACAAAGAATCATCACACAGATGTGCATATAAACAAAAGATAACAAATGTTCCCTCGAAAGGTCTTTACATTTGCTGATAGGGTTGGTCTTGGGAGAAAAACGAAACGTAGCACAATATGATTAAAGTTAGCGTTAGCTCAAAGTAACTATTCCACGCGGACGAAGTCGCGGGCAGAAGCTAGTTAATTATAATTATTACCCTTGTTTAAAAATGCTCTATATTTATGGTTCAACTGGGGTTATACCTGAATCATTAATATTAATGGAATTTAAGACACCACCACTATAAAATAATTATAATAAAATTCATACAACATACTCTTTACCTATTTACACTTATTTAAAACAGAAATTAGCTAGTCTTTAGATTAGGACCCACGTCTGTCTAATTTTGAAGTTAGATAGAACATTGTTTTTTTTTTTTTTGTAAAGAAATTATGCCGATAAACAGTTTACTGTCTTAGTCTAAAGACTTCCCAGAAATTAGTTTTAAATAACTAACAGCTTACCTAAGCCACTAGCTTGTATCAGTTCTGAATCATCAAATTCTAACCTCGGTTCATAATCATGATACTCTGAAAGGCTTGTGTATGCATCTTCTGGTTCCATACTATTCCCATGAAGAACTGTCAAGAATGATATACAAACAAGCCTTTGTAAGTTATGAACATTGACATACTTATGAATATGAATATTACAAGATTGGTCATAAAATAAAATTTAGCTTCATTAAAACAGCAAATGTGGACTGCAGTTATTAAAATGATATATATTAAAAAAAAAAGTTGTACATAAAATAATAACGTAATCGCTTTACACATCCGGGAAGACACAATCTCTACGCCATAAACAAAATAAACAAAAATAATTACCTTGAAAAGCTCTTATTGGACTCAACTTTGGTTGATGTTCCGACTCCATAATATATAACACCAATTTTATCGACTTTCGAATTACAAATCACCTTCAAAATATTTTTAAGTATTACAACCACCCTCTTTTTAGGCTTTAAAAATACGTTATTTCGTAAAGTAACATTCATTAGATATGTAAACTATTCAACACATTTGATGTTAAATTATTCCGAAACCAAAATGTAATTAATGAAAATCAAAGTTTAAAACGTATTATGTTTTTACTTCTTTACATAGAATATTGCAGTTTGAAACTGTTTGATAATTAAAGATCACTATCACAATAAAACAATTCAAACTCAATAAATCATAATAAATTTTATTTCTGATCATGCATAATAATATGTCGCCCTCTCGGTAGAGAGTAGTATAATTATTCTATATTCTTTGATGTCGCCACTACACATAAAACAAACGTATAAAACAAACTCAAATGTTTCGATAATTTCATAGAATCGTAAAATTATGTCACCTACTATGTACCATAATACGACTTTACGACAGTTTTACGGCACAGATAAAGGATTTCAAGCAGTGTTGCCAACTTTATTTTTTAGAAGATCGTACCATATCCTAGAAAAGATCGTATTTTGCCTATATTTCAAGGAAAAAAATCGTACGTAATGAAATTTCAATAAAACAACGTAAATAATTTTAAAAAGGAATGCTATTATAATTTTGATTCAATATTTATCATTTAAAAAACATGAATCAACATTTAATATTAAGAATTTTTATATTTTTAGATATGAGAAAAGTTACATAGATATATTCTCAAACTCAGATGAAACCGTGATTAGGTGTCATTTCCCTAGATATAGATTAGTCCAGTCAAATTATGGCTGAAAATGGGTTAAAAAAACATAAAATACCGCAGTTTGGGGATTATGAAGGGTCGATAGGGGGGGGGGGGGTGTATTCTGACCAGAAATTCTAATTTGAGGGGTTCTCCGAAGGTCAGCTTAAGGTAATTTAGATGAAAACGCGTTTAATTCGATATCTCGAGAATGGTTGGTGTAAGGCAAAAAATTATAGAGACTTTTTGTCTTCTAAATTAAATTTACTAACTTTTTATCTGAAACTTTTTTTATCATCAATACTTTTCAGTTTATTACTACCGAAAGGCAGAAATTTTAATTTTTTCTCCCTATTTTTCATTTTCGCTATTTTCTCCCCAACTATTCAATTTTATGAAATTTAACCTATTATTAAAGCTGTAGATCCTTTAATTATGAACAACTTTTTCCTAAAACTTTTTTTCTAACACCAATATTTTTGGAGCTAAACACCTTAATACATAATTTGACAGGACTATTTAAAATCTCGAATTTGTATACGGATAAAAGTTGTCCTCTCCTCTAATGCCAACAATTTGAACAATTCTCGAGTTTAGTTTATATTGAAATCGTATCTTTTCCGATTATGTAATGTACAATTTGACGGTTTCAGTACTTTTAGTTGCTTCAGGCACTAACAATAATCCATTTCTATAGTAATGTATGTATAATGCGTGGCTAGTAATTGAAATTGTCAAATCGTACATAAATAATTGCAAAAGTGATAATTTCAATCGATTAATAGACCGAATTAATTTGAATTCTCATATATTTTTCCTTCGTAACTATGGTGGGTGTAAGATGTGAAAAGATCGTATATTTTGCGTACGATTTCGATTACTCGATCGTACATCGTACAAGAGCCAAAAAGATCGTATAAATACGATTTAAATCGTACGGTTGGCAACACTGATTTCAAGCCTGTGCCTCCCTAAAGGTGCATTTTCATGTGACGCTTGACGCTGGTTTTGAGCGTCAAAAAATTGAAGCGAAAAAGCTAAACATAGTTTAGCTTTTTTAACGGGTGCTTTTAGCGTCAGCGTAACTCGAACAGTTATATCGATAATATCGACAATCAATAGTAATCGATTCTTATAAAACAACAATCAGCTGTTACTTTGTGATTTTATTAATAAAAATAATGAGTGTAGAAATATAGTTTGTCTCAAAGAGCAACACGGAGGGGAGTAGCCATAGCGTATTTTACCGATACAAAATAGTCTGTCATTTTTTGCGGGGGGAAATCTGTGCTACGCACACTTTCTCAAATTCACACACAAAAATAATCATCTGTCACTACGAAACTCACACTATACTAAATTAAAAAATACACTCACATTTTCACACACACATAGATACATTCTGTGTCATAACAGTATAATGATATGCCGCAACTACACTGACAAATTTCGTACAGCCATGGTTGTAACAACTGTCGATACGCGTTATCGATAAACTCAAGTACTCGTTTAGGGAAATTATTTTTTAAAGTGATACAAAAGTAAGACATTAATATAAAAATGGAATTTATTTATTGAAGTGAAACTTCTCTAGGCGCATGAGGGGTAAAATTTGAGCGACGGGTTACGCGGCAGCGTCATGACATTTAGTACTTGGATGGGTGACCGCCTGGGAACACCGCGTGACGTTAGCTTTCTGTTTTTTTTTTCAACTAGTTTTTTTAAATATTTTAAATTCATTTTTTTAATTAGTTTTTTTTAAATTAGTGTTAATTTTAAAAACCTTGTCCAACACAACCAGGAGCAAAAATAAAACCAACAAAAAAACTTTAATAATTTTAAGTTGCAGCGTTAAGTTTTTTTTAAAATTAGTTTGCCAAAGAAGTTTCACTTCTGACATGTGTAGTTTGTACGCATGCAATTATTTTATGTACTACAATAGTCATCATTTCAAAAATACAGTGTGACGTAAGAGTTGCTTTGGTGCCCTCGCCTAATTTCCTTCTATTGTTCGCCAACACTTGAAAGTCAGAGGTATTGAAATTAATGATTGGAGCAAATGACACTATTTATTGTGGGCGTCTAGTTTAGTCTGTTATTTAAAAAAAAAACATGAATCCCTTAAATTTGGATTTTTAGGAAACCTGCCAAAAATTAACATAAAACATTATGGTCGAAGTTCACACTAAGTAATTCTAGTAAAATGTGTTAAGTATTGTTTTATATTTAACTAGCTTCTGCGCGCGACTTCGTCGGCGTGGACTCCGCTCCTATTGGTCTTAGCTTGATGATATATAGCCATGGGCGTACCCAGGTTCTGGGCCAGGGGGGGGCAAATAAAATTTTATAAGCACCTAGTCAAATAAATAAGCATATTAAATTAAGATAGGTAATGTTTTATTTAAATACTTTAATTATTTCTCACTCTAATAATTAAAGAAAGATAATGATAGGAAAAATAAATTACGGGCGATCTGAGGTTGGGAAGTGGTAGGGAGGGGGTATTTAAGTACCCTTAAAACGGTTTATCTCGATTTCCGGCTAAACGACAAGTTCATTGGCAAAGTTGTAGGTACTAAAAAGATCCACAACTTTTGTATTTATATTTTTTTTTCACATAACCTCAAAATTCATGTGAAAAATTAAAAAAAAAAACAAGTTTTTGGTCTAAATCTCTTACAAAATTCTTTTTTTTTACAAAATTTGGTGATAACTTACCTTTTTATGTTCCAAACACACTGTAATTTTATTGATGTAAAATATTTATTTTTTCACCTTATTTTGACCTCAATATCGAAAAAGCACCCTCACTTTCAATCGAAAATTCTCACGTCAAAATATCATAGGTAGGGATCCCTAGTACATTTTTTTAACCTGATCAGTATCAAGCTAATTTTCCGTGAGTAGCTTCATTTGGATGAGACGAACAAAAAGTTCCTTTCCGAAAACTCTCGATTGTGGTAGATAATAGAGTTAGCAGGAGATAGAGCAGCAGTGAGCGTAGGACCGGGATAACGTGCCACGCAATTTGTAGGACAATGTTACTATTAAATTATATAAATAGTATAATAGCTGGTTAGTAATAATTTTTGATGACCTTACGAGGTCATCAACTTGATGACCTCGTAAGGTCATCAAAAATTGATATTTTTTTTCTGATTTTTTTTCTTTTATTTAGTTAATATTTATATAATTTAATAGTAACATTGTCCTACAAATTGCGTGGAACGTTATCCCGGTCCTACGCTCACTGCTGCTCTATCTCCTGCTAACTCTATTATCTACCACAATCGAGAGTTTTCGAAGAGGAACTTTTTGTTCGTCTCATCAAAATGAAGCTACTCACGAAAAATTAGCTTGATACTGATCAGGTTAAAAAAATGTACTAGGGATCCCTACCTATCAGGTTTTTAAAAAAAATTGGGTGGCGTTTTTGTTCGTTGAAATCTCTACTTTCTCATGGTGTAAAAAATATACATTACTATCGTAAATGTTTTCAGAAAATGCAAAGAAATGCTCAGAAAATGAAAAGAATATTTAATAAGACATCTAATATATTTTGACAAAGTTATAGAATCTTCTTTAAATTATATACGTAGATTTATTGCTATTTTAAGATAATTTATGTACCTGAGTGACCTGCGGAAAATTTTTGACCATCAAAAGCTATTTCATAGAGAAGTGGAAAAGGGGCTAGGAGGGTCTGGGCCTTACTATCTTTTATTTCTTTGCATTTTCTGAAAACCTTCAGAAAATAGAGACTTCACCGAACAAAGAGCTTACCAACTTTTTAAAAAAAACTGATATTTTGACGTGAACATTTTCGATTGAAAATGAGGGTACTTTTTCGATATTGTGGTCAAAATAAGGTGAAAAAATAAATATTTTAAATCAAAAAATTACAGTGTATTTGGGACGTAAAAAGGCAAGTTTTCACCAAATTTCGTAAAAAAAATCTCTAAAAGATAAAAATAAAAAACCAAAAACTTGATTTTTTAGTTTTTCACATGAATTTTGAGGCTATGCGAAAAAAGTGTAGATACAAAAGTAGTAGATCTTTTTATTTGCTACAACTTTGCCATTGAACTTTTTTCCATAGGATTGTAGTTTAGCCGGAAATCGAGATAAACCGTTTTTTATCCATTTTGTAATTTAGGAGCTATAATTTTAATTAATTATCTGAGCAAGGGGCAACAATGAAATAGTAAACGCTGGTGAATGGTCTTTGCCGAACCTCGCCTCTAATAAAGATGATAACGAATCTAAATAGGGCACGTATAACGAGCGACGAAAATATTCGCTAAGGGAAGCAGCTGGTTGATTTGCCCTATGTTGTTGACGGCTTGCTGTTCTGGGTAAACGCTGCTCAAGGTTCAAAGCCGTAGCAATTTCTTCAGCTGATTTTATTAAATCTCCACTCCCTTCTTCCGCAGAATGCCTGTGTTCTGCAACTGCAGTGGTTTGTATATGTTCTGCACATCTTATTACGTCCAGCATTTTAGACTGTAATATGTTTGCGAATGGTGGTCGGTGGTGGAATTCACGTATTATAGGTACTGGATTGAAAATAAGAACTTTTATCGACAACAGTAGATAGTTAGTAGGGAGGTTAACGAAATCCAGGGGGGGGCAGCTGCCCCTCCCTGCCCCCCCCTGCGTACGCCCATGTATATAGCCTATAGCCTTCCTCGATAAATGGGCTATCTAACACTGAAAGAATTTTTAAAATCGGCCCAGTAGTTCCAGAGATTACCGCATTCAAACAAACAAACAAACAAACAAACAAACTCTTCAGCTTTATATATTAGTATAGATTTAATGCAATCTATACTAATATATAAAGCTGAAGAGTTAGTTTTAGATTTAATGCAATCTATACTAATATATAAAGCTGAAGAGTTTGTTTGTTTGGTTGTTTGTTTGTTTGTTTGTTTGTTTGAACGCGGTAATCTCTGGATCTACTGGGCCGATTTGAAAAATTCTTTCAGTGTTAGATAGCCCATTTATCGAGGAAGGCTATAGGCTATGTATCATCACGCTAAGACCAATAGGAGCGGAGTCCACGCCGACGAAGTCGCGCGCAGAAGCTAGTTTTATTATAAAACTATTTATATTAATAAAGTTCGCAATATAATATTTTAAATAAATCAAAATCTCAAAAATGTCTGTCTCCTTCTTTGCCTTTGCCATTTTTATCGATAACTATCTACAAACAAACCGGTTACAACACTAACCACTACTTTTCGGTAAGAGACTCGGATCAGTCGCTCGACCGATCCGCATATTGTATGAGGCAAGCGGCCGGTGTTGATAAACAAATCCGAAACAAGACGACCGATAACATTTTTAATTTTTAAGTTTAAAAAAGGTTAAAAAAAAGTATAAAGTAATAATGTGATTAAAAAATACTTTCATATGAAAGGTAATGGCATATTTTTGTTAATTTGACTTGGCAGATCACTTTTTGCAGCAAAAAACAGAACAATTCGGCATTTTTTGAAGGACGTTGTTTCCATAGCGCAACTAGATTCAGTCTAGTGAGCAGTACGGTTACAACTAGTTTTATTGTACGCATAGGACCGCGTGGACTTGTACTTTGACAGAGGGGAACGCCTGTGCATGGCTACTCCCCTCCGTGTTGCTCTTTGAGTTTGTCTATAAAGTCGTGACATTAATGTTTGAGGAACTAACATTAATCATGTGTCTGGCAACACCAAACATAAGTACTTTCGCTGTCAATACTATCATCGAGTTAACAGTTTTCCCTTATTATTCTTTATTCATTTGATTAAACTGCAAAAAATTAAGACCAATCTTCGCAGAAGAGTTTCAAAAATGAGTAAAGTAAATCGGAGTGGCACGCGGGAAGTGATTTTTAAAGTTTTCCAGCGATGTTTGGCGGAGTTCGAAGCTGGACGAATTTTGTGTGATTTGGACGATGTTTATGGGCGAACAGCATCTATGACGGTATGTAATCGTGTTATTGTTTGTGTTTAACCTGCCTGAATTTAAAAATTTACATAATTTACGTTTTGGAGACCAAAAAAGGCATTGTTTACATTGCAAATTTTTAGGTTAGATGAGACAGAGTATATAGGTCACATTATAGTACGACGAATTTTTTGATACTTAAGGATATAATATAACTTAGTCTCAAGTTTTCCAATTTTAAATTTGAATCAATTGCTTCATGTCAGTAACTTATATGTCCATTCCATTAACATTTTTTAAACTTATCTTTTTCAGGAAAATCAAGGAGTACAGTTAGACGGATAGTCAACGAAGGCTTTAAAAATGATGGAAAGTTTGAAACTCCTGGGAAACATAGGAAAGGCCGGCCAAAGAAAGAAATGGATAATTTTAGATTTTAGAATCCGATGATAAGTGAAAGAAGTGCTGCTGTTGTCGCTTCTTACTTGAAATATTAATTCGTCTCTATATTTTTGTATAATGTTCTGTCTCGTTCATAATAATCCTTTTCTATTTTTTTTACAAGTTCGCAACAATTTTTCCAGTTTTCAACTGTGATGTTATTAAATGCTTCTTCTGTCAATTGTTTCACGTCACGAGACCCAATATTACTTGCAGCTACCTTTTTTTTGTGCCCAAATTAGCTCTATTGGGTTAAGATCACAGTGGTATGGTGGAAGTCAAACTACTGTATGCCCATGTTCTCCCAAAATATAATTTATCTCATATATAGGATTTGGTTTTTTATTTTTTACTCAAGTTAATACATTCCTTAGCGATGAATCAAATGGAATATTATTTTCTAATAACCATAATTTTATATCATCGACACGAGTACTGGTGTTTGGTGTTTTGTTTGTAATTACTGAATGGTAAGGAGCATTGTCAAAAACAATAAAATAGATGGCTCGTGTAGGTTGGGAATAAGTTTTTCCGTAATCCTTTTAGTGAATTTATTCGCATTCATTTCAGAGTGATAATCTTCTATTTTATTTTTTCCACTAAATAAGAGTAGACAGTTTGGTACAAAGCCTTTTTCACTTCCAGCATGTACAGTATGAGTCGTGAATATAACTCTCATCAATATAACTAATATTTTTTTGCAATTCTTCTTTTAAATTTCTGTTTTATACGATAATATTTAGATAATCCTCTCTTTTTGCTGTAATGTGTACTTTTTCATTCAAAGCAGATCTATTTCATTGATATTTGTTTATAAATAAAACAAACAAAATATGATATGTGTCTTATTTATTTACTCATATGATTTTACCTAAACGAACTGACATTTTCGCATCTATTCACACTCAGACTCATGTTTTTAATAATAGGTAAATAAAATATTGCAAGTATCAAAGTAATTTATGTCATACTATACAGTGTTGCTATGTGTTTGCTACGTGTTATTAACAGCGCCCTCATTAAATTTCACGACTTTATAGACAGACTATAAATAAAAACAAATACTTAAAAATACCACATACAATTTTTTGATTAATATTACGAGATGAAATATAGGCGCATAGATCTGTAAAGTTACAAACAAAATTATTCATTTCATTTTTTTTTTAACAAAACACAATCCCTATCTCAGTTCAAAAAAAAATTGTCAAGCGCAACCTCGTATCTTAAAATACAAGATGGCGCTAATAAATAAACAAGTTCCCTCTCAGCAGTGTAGTGTTATTCAGTTCAATACTATTAATATAAAAATTATCTTTCAGTAAATTTAATTGCCATTCAAAGTGAATAAACAATAGTTAATAAACACATTTTCTGAAAAAAAAATACACAAGTAATAAAAATTAAAATATCACCTATCAAACTAAAAAAACGTTAGTATCGATTATCGAAACGACTTTCGATATTAACGTTCTTTATTTTTCACATGAAAATGCACCCTAAGGGTGCATTTTCATGTGACGCTTGACGCTGGTTTTGAGCGTCAAATTTGGTCACGTGATCACAATTGAACTATGCGCCATCTTGAAAAAGCGTTTAGCGTCAAATTCTAGCGAAAAATAAAGAACGTTAGTATCGATTATAAAAACGACTTTCGATAATCGATAATATGTTTGATAATTGTTTAATTTTTATTATTTGTGATATTTTTTTCACTATAATAAAAATGTTTTTATTAACTATTGTTTATTCACTTTGAATGGCAATTAAATTTACTGAAAGATAATTTTTACATTAATAGTATTGAACTAAATAACACTTTACACTGCTGAGAGGGAACTTGTTTATGTATATGCGCCCTCTTTTGTATTTTAAGATACGAGGTTGCGCTTGACAAAATTTTCTGAACTGAGATACGGGATTGATTTGATAAATTTCAGCGTCTAGCGTCAAATTCAAGCGAAAAATAAAAAACGTTAGTATCGATTATCGAAACGACTTTCGATAATCGATAGGTACTAACGCTTTTTTAGTTTGATAATAATTGTTAAATTTTTATTACTTGTGATATTTTTTTCACTATACTAAAAATGTGTTTATTAACTATTGTTTATTCGCTTTGAATGACAATTAAATTTACTGAAAGATAATTATAGTATTGAAGTAAATAACACTTTACACTGCTGAGAGGGAACTTTTTTATTTATATGCACCATCGCCATCTTGTATTTTAAGATACGAGGTTGCGATTGACAAATTTTTTTGAACTGAGATACGGGATTGTGTTTTGTTAAATAAAAAAAATTGAATGAATAATTTTGTTTATAACTTTACAGATGTATGCGCCTATATTTAATGATTAATTTCATTTCGTAAAATTAATAAAAAAAATTGTAGGTATTTACCAATACTTAAAAATACCACATTTGGAAATAAATAAAAATTTATTTCTACACGCTATTTTTTATTTATAAAATCATAAATTAATAGCTAATTATTATTTTATAAGGATCGATTTACTATTGATTATCGATATAACTGTTCGAGTTACGCTGACGCTAACATCACCCGTTAAAAAAGCTAAACTACGTTTAGCTTTTTCGCTACAATTTTTTCAAGATGGCGCATAGTTCAAATGTCAAATTTGACGCTAAAAACCATTTAAAACCAGCGTCAAGCGTCACATGAAAATGCACCTTGAGAGTGAATAGATGCGAAAATGTCAGTTCGTTTAGGTAAAATCATATGAGTAAATAAATAAGACACATATCATATTTTGTTTGTTTTATTTATAAACAAATATCAATGAAATAGATCTGCTTTGAATGAAAAAGTACACATTACAGCAAAAAGAGAGGATTATCTAAATATTATCGTATAAAACAGAAATTTAAAAGAAGAATTGCAAAAAAATATTAGTTATATTGATGAGAGTTATATTCACGACTCATACTGTACATGCTGGAAGTGAAAAAGGCTTTGTACCAAACTGTCGACTCTTATTTAGTGGAAAAAATAAAATAGAAGATTATCACTCTGAAATGAATGCGAATAAATTCACTAAAAGGATTACGGAAAAACTTATTCCCAACCTACACGAGCCATCTATTTTATTGTTTTTGACAATGCTCCTTACCATTCAGTAATTACAAACAAAACACCAAACACCAGTACTCGTGTCGATGATATAAAATTATGGTTATTAGAAAATAATATTCCATTTGATTCATCGCTAAGGAATGTATTAACTTGAGTAAAAAATAAAAAACCAAATCCTATATATGAGATAAATACTATTTTGGGAGAACATGGGCATACAGTAGTTCGGCTTCCACCATACCACTGTGATCTTAACCCAATAGAGCTAATTTGGGCACAAAAAAAAGGTAGCTGCAAGTAATATTGGGTCTCGTGACGTGAAACAATTGACAGAAGAAGCATTTAATAACATCACAGTTGAAAACTGGAAAAATTGTTGCGAACTTGTAAAAAAAATAGAAAAGGATTATTATGAACGAGACAGAACATTATACAAAAATATAGAGATGAATTAATATTTCAAGTAAGAAGCGACAACAGCAGCACTTCTTTCACTTATCATCGGATTCTAAAATCTAAAATTATCAATTTCTTTCTTTGGCCGGCCTTTCCTATGTTTTCCAGGATTTTCAAACTTTCCATCATTTTTAAAGCCTTCGTTGACTATCCGTCTAACTGTACTCTTTGATTTTCCTGAAAAAGTTAAGTTTAAAAAATGTTAATGGAATGGAAATATAAGTTACTGACATGAAGCAATTGATTCAAATTTAAAATTGGAAAACTTGAGACTAAGTTATATTATATCCTTAAGTATCAAAAAATTCGTCGTACTATAATGTGACCTATAATCATGTTTTTAATAGTAGGTAAATAAAATATTGGAAGTATCAAAGTCATTTATGTCATACTTTACAGTGTTGCTATGTGTTTGCTACGTGTTATTATATAAAGCCTGATTTACACCAAGGCAACAACGTGCGGCATTGTCGCATGCGACATATTGTGGCGTGCGCCATCTTGTGGCATGCGACAACTTGCGGCATATGTGGCATGCGACAGCGTATTTTATGCCAAGGCAACAGTTTTTAAGCGTCGTGCTGTCAAATTTTAGTCTGCCCACTTGATTGATAGAGATAGGTTAGAATTTCTTCAGACAAAAACACAAAAAAGTAGATTTTATATATTTCTTTTTTAGATTTTCTGTAGTAAGGGTACAATTTCTAGAGATACCAGACGATTAGTGAGTTTGTTAATTTTTTTCGTCTACGTAGGTACATTGTATTACTTGTCGATGTGATCTAAGTCGGTTTTTTTCGTTTGCTAACAAATATAATTATCATTACATCACTCCATGTCTGATTTATCTCATTTTGTAAATAAAATAAATAAGTACAATCAAAACATAACCTAGAAACTGGCTTGACGCATCAAAAATTGTCGCACGGAATCCATCGTGATCGGATACAAGCTGCGACACTCTGCCACATGACGCAAGGTGTTGCCGTGCCGCAAGGTTCTTGCCACAACGTGCGACATTTTTCATGCGTCAATGCCGCATGCCACAATGCCGCACGTTGTTGCCTTGGTGTAAATCAGGCTTAACAGCGCCCTCATTAAATTTCACGACTTTATAGACAGACTATATTTTCAGTTATATTACTATTCTCTATGCTTTCTATACTCAATACTGTACTCTGTGGGTACCATAATAAATAAGTTTTGTGGATAATTAGGCACAGAGTACAATAACTATACGGGAATAATTAGGGCAGGTTAGGGCCGATCTATATATACATATATCTCTCTCTATGCTATAAAACGAAACGATTTCATTTTGAAGACTGAAGAAGGTATAGGTAAGCTATTTTTAGAATTTTTCTATCTTAACTGAGGTAGGGCACAGCAGGAAATTTCCTACTCAAATAATGGAGCAGCCCGACTGGGCTAGTACCTCGACCTTACAGAAGACCACAGCTAAATAATACTGCTTTCAAGCAGTGTTGTGTTCCTGTTGGTGAGTAAGGTGATAAGGTGACCAGAGCTCCTGGGGGCAATTGGGGATAGGGTCGGCAACGCGCTTGCAATGCTTCTGGTGTTGGCTGTTGCAGACGTCTATAGGCTACGGCATCGGTATTTGCTTACCATGACCCGTATATTCAATGTACTCTGTGCCATCAGGTGAGCCGTACGCTTGTTTGCCGACTTAGTTACATAAAAAAAAATCTATACTTTTTTTGATGTGTTTTGTCGCTACCGCTAGTGTAGACAGGTCGCTAGCATATTTTTTGTTTATTAAAATCTTAACTGTGATTATTAATTAATAATTATTTTATTCATCAGGTACACAATCAAACAACTAATTTATTTTATTTGTCTGTATAGCGGACGAATAGCAATAACCTATTTTAAATGTTCTTTTTTTGTTTTAGGTTAAGGATCATCATTATAATAAGAAGAACATCATCTTAATGAGAAAGAACTACAATTTTGTGTTCTACATTATTTTTATTACTTACCATTATGCTCGGGTATGCAAATGCGGGAATTCCAGATAAGTCCTGGCAACCACCAATTGCTGTATTGGAAACCACGTATGATATTTTATAATTTAACAAAATAAGTTGCTTTGCTGTATAATCTCTATATATATAAAAATGAATCGCTGAATGTGTTGCTAAGCGCAAATCTCGAGAGCAGCTGAACCGATTTCGCTAATTCTTTTTTTATAATATTTCCTGAAGTACGAGGATGGTTGTTACGGAGAGAAAAATTTTAAAAATTCCCTGAAAAGCTCTTAAAACACTTTTCTATATTCCCATACAAAAGATTCGTAAAAATACTTAAAAGTCAATTTGAACTTTAATACCATACCATAAAGTTTAAGTGTTAGAGGAGGGGTTCCGTGAAGGATAAGTATTAAAGAATCAAAAATGTTAGGCGTTACGAAGTTCGCCGGGTCAGCTAGTTACATATTAAAATTGAATATATAACAATTACCCTATATGATAAAAAATTTAAAATTTTTGATTCGAATTTTTTTTTTTTAATTATTCAATTTATCGGCAGACATGATAAAAATAATGAAAAATGTCATTAATAATTTTTTCAAATAGATTTCAAAATTTAATAACTCGTAAAATTCACCAAGACTTCCAGACTATTGTAACAATTTTCACTATATATTATTTTCATGCTAGATAAAAAAAACCAGACCAATACCAACCAGATGAATACCAAAACAAATACCAAAAATATTTTAATAATTATGAACAACTAACCGAGTCGGTGAACTTCGTGCCACCATATTTTTTGTTTCTTTCATTCAAACTTTGTCCTGACAATAACAAACAATTATCTGATTTAATGCAGAAATTTGGGAGTCATGCACCTTCATAATTATGTTTATGCGATTCCTTTTTATATGCATACTAGCAGCTGCATGCTAATTTGTATGTGTGAAGTTGGTTATTTGCACATAATCTCTACAAATAAATAAAATTGTAGTGTCTGTTTGTAATATTAAAATAACCGCTCTTTACTAAATGCGTATGGATCTATACACGGTACATATACCAAAATAACATTTTTTACAAGTTTTGTCTGTCTGTCTGTTTGTTCCGGCTAATCTCTGAAACGGCTGGACTGATTTTGACGGGACTTTCACTGGCAGATATCTGATGTAAAAGGGCGTAATTTAGGCTATTTTAGAAATTTATTTGTTTTGTAACTCTGCGAACTGAACAATAACTTTTGTTAAATTCCACACGAACGAAGTTACAGGCACAGCTAGTCTTTAAATATGACTCGGTCTGCACGGTCCACGCTTAAGTACTTTTTATTGTTATAAAAACATCCATCCTTATAATAGTAAGTACCTACTTGTTTTCAATAATTCTTATACTTAAATACCAGTACCTGGGTGACCGAGCCCAGCTCGGTATTTTTTTTTTATTTTTTGTTTTTTTTTCGGTATTTTTATATTTTAATTTTATTTAAATAATAAATCACGAGTGAAATTAAAAAAAAAAAAAAGAAAAAAAAGTAATCTGGGGACTGAGATTCGAACCCGGGTCAAAACGATTTGAAATCCGTCGCTTTCCTAATTACGCTGTTACAACTATATTCTTAATGGTGAAATTAAGCTTCGTATTCTAATGATATTTTTTCATTGCCTAAAAACAGGGATAAAACGACATTTTTTTTAAATGAATCCTAGCTAGATCAATTTTTCACCCCCGAAATCCCCTGCATACTAAATTTCACGAAAATCGTTGGAGCCGATTCCGAGATTCGGGAAATATATATATATATACAAGAATTGCTCGTTTAATAGTATAAGATTTGAAATCCTTCTACCATAATTACTTAAACTTTGATAACATTGGACTTACATACAAACTACCATCCCCTCTTTTAACCCCAAAAGGGGGTTGATTTCTGATACATTATTAGTACACCTCCACACCATCTATAGAGCATACATTTTAAATTTTAAACCTCTTACTTCAAAAACATAAGACTCATACAAACTTCCAACCCCCGTTTTACCCCCTTGGGGGTGGAGTTTAGTAAGATCCGTTCTTATCGAATATCTACACCCTATAAGAAACCTACCTACCAAATTTCAAGTTTGTAGGTGTTATAGTTTCTGAGTTCTCGTGATGAGTGAGTCAGTGACCTTTCTCTTTTATATACATACTAGCTGACCCGGCGAACTTCGTACCGCCTAACAGTCGATTCAATTTTTTTTATTATATAGTTTTTTTAATAGTTTTCCTTCCCGGAACCCCTCCTCTAACACTTAAACTTTATAGTATGGTATTAAAGTTTAAATTGACTTTTAAGTATTTTTACGAATCTTTTGTATGGGAATATAGAACAGTGTTGTTTTTAGACTTTTTCAGGGAATTTTTTAAATTTTTCTCTCCGTAACAACCATCCTCGTACTTCAAGGAATATTATAAAAAAAATAATTAGCGAAATCGGTTCAGCTGCTCTCGAGATTTGCGCTTAGCAACACATTCAGCCATTCATTTTTATATATATAGAGATATACAGATATAAATAAACATGTAATTTGAGATGTGTTTTTACATATTTACATGCTTAAAACATTTACCTTTTTTTCAGAATGGGCACAATCACAGTCGAAATGTATTGGAAACATACACCGCTTACGTGCAAAAATTTTATGGAACTAGTTAGACGAGGTTACTATAATAACACAAAATTTCACAGAATCATAAGAGATTTTATGATTCAAGGTGGAGATCATACTGGAACTGGAAAAGGAGGACAATCAATATATGGACCTACATTCGATGATGAAATAAGTTCTAGCTTAAAGCACACAGGTGCAGGTATATTGTCAATGGCCAATGCTGGTCCTAATACGAATGGATCTCAATTCTTTATTACATTAGCCCCAACACAGTGGCTCGACGGTAAACACACAATATTTGGAAGAGTTCAAAGTGGAATGGGTGTTGTAAAGAGGATAGGCTTAGTAGAGTGTGACAAAAATGATTGTCCTGTTGATGATGTTAAAATTGAAAGGGCTTACATACCCAAATAAATAATGATTAATTAAAAGAATGCTAATTAATTACCCCTTACATATGAATAGACATTTACAATATTAAGTTAGAAATATGACGTGATAAGAGGTAAACAAAAAAACAGTTTAAGGGGCTCTCGCTTGACAAAAGTAGGCATTTAACGTCTACCCCGTCCCCCTTGGACACACTTCGCGCGAACTCGTTGCCGGTGAACTTAGTTCGTGACCTCAAAGCGTCAGTGGCTCAAAAGCGAACTAATTTGATTTGACTTTAAAATAGAAATGCATTTATTATGATCATTTTTTAAAGTAGTGATAAATATGTAATACTTTCGTAAATAAATGAAATAAGTAAATGATTTCAGGGTTATTTATTATAAAGACTGTTGCCTGTTGGACATAAATAGAATAAGCTATATAAAATAAAACAAATTACATATTAAATCTATACAAATAAATAAAATTGAAGTGTCTGTTTGTAATATTGTAATACCCGCTTTTAACTAAATTACATACAATGTGGGGATGACAATAGAACGATAATTGAAAACACCGTTAGTACTAGTATAAAGAAGTATTTCAAAACCATCAGATAAGTCCTAACATCAAAATAAAAAAAAAAGATTTTTTCATACAAACTAATTCAATTTAATTTAATAAAATTTTATAACATCATTTTTGTAAATATAGGATCACTGACCTGTTACACGCGTCATCGCGCGGTGATCGCGCGTGGCCTTCTTTCTACGCGGCAAAGTTGCGTGGAAATGGTTTGTGCTTGAACCTACAAAACTTCATTATTTTGATTGAATAAAAAATAGTAAGTTAGAAAAGTAAATTAAAATAAATTGTTACGCATTTAAAATTAAATTGAATAAAAAACTATTTGATTTAAATTTTCTCAAACCATCAATTTTTTTTTAAATATGCAGAACTGATCAGTAGCCGATACTGAATAAGTTATTTTTTTTAAACATTAGTTATTATAATATTATTTGGTCTGCGAACTGTCACTAAATGGCAATGATTAAAAATTGTGCCTTTTTGTGGCAGTCGATGCCATATCCATTATTTCTTAATCTATGATTTTAAAAATAATAATAGCTGTCCTTGAGTCGTTAACCGCCGGTTTTAGGGTAGGTCAGGTCTTTAGTCTGATACATACGTAGAAATTTTAAAAAATGAAAAATCATAATTTGTGACTAAACTACTGGATGTATTTTATTGATTTTTTGTATGTGGGCTTGGAATGTCATTACATATACGCTGTCCAAGTTATCGTTGTATTATCATCCCCACCCTGTATATACATGGTACATATACCAAAATAACATTTTTTTATAATTTGTCTGTCTGTCTGTTCCGGCTAATCTCTGAAAACGGCTGGATCGTTTTTGACAGGATTTTCATTGGCAGATAGCTGCTGATGTAATAAGGAGTAACGTAGGCTACTTTTATTTTAGATTTTTTATTATTATTTTATAACTGCGAACTGAACAATAATTATTTTGTTAAATTCCACGCGGACGAAGGTGCGGGCATAGGTAGTTTAAAATAATTATTATTCAATAAAATGTATCTCAATAAATTCCACAATACAATTACAATATTAAAATAAAACTAGTTGAAAAAGAAAGCGGTCACCCATCCTTTTCGTAACGCTCTCGTCACGCATTAACCTGCTTACTCCCCAATTTAAGCGCGCCTAAAGAAGTTTCACTTCAAAAAAAACTAGTTGAAAAAAAAGCGGTCACGCATCCAAGTACTGACCGTCGCGCGTCGTGACGGTCGCTTAAATTTTATCTTAAGTTATATCTCCCTGTCAACTTCCGTTCGCCTCGACCAATCACACTTTTCGTAACGCTCTCGTCACACCTGCTTACTCTCCAAGTTAAGTGCGCCTAAAGAAGTTTCACTTTAAAAAAAACTAGTTGAAAAAAAAAGCGCAATTTTATTATATGTAGATAAGTAGAAACTTAAACAGCAACAAAATATATTAAGTAATTTCAATTGATATGTTATCAGTAGGTACGAATATTGAATGCATACTAATATTTAAAAAAATACGAGACGAAATGCTGCGCGGGAAAAAATCGAAAAATTATGGTCTCTCCTGCTGTTCTGGGAGACGATCCATGTTACGCTGTAGGGGTCTCGCCTGCTTTAGTGGGCGAAGATTCCGACCAGCCTGTTTTACATTAGTATGGTCTCTTCTGCTGTTGTGGGAGACGATCCATGATTCACTGTAGGGGTCTCGCCTGCTTTTAGTGGGCGACGACTCAGACCAGACTTATTGTAATTTGTAATGATGAGTGTAACGCTGTAGGAGTCTCGCCTGCTTTTAGTGGGCGACGACTCAGACCAGACTGTTTGTAATGATGAGTGATGCGCTGCAGGAATCTCACCTGTTTGAACTATAGGGGTTATCTTATACTATTAAACGAGCAATTCTTGTATATGTTACGCTCAAAGATCGAAAACGCTCATTGAGCGGAAAAATAGCTCACAACGCGATGTGGTCACAGTAAAACATCCACATAGCGAAATTCGTGTTATGGCTCTAATGAAAACGCGCACGACGCGTTGTGGCAATCAAAGAAAGACCAAATAGCGAAATTCGTGTCGTGGCTTACATGCTATTCGATCTCAACGCGTTGTGGCAATGAAGAAAAGCCATGACGCGTTCTGAGCATTCATTGTGTTAACCATATCACGACGGACAGGTTGTAACTTGTCGGTGTCGACTCGGGTGCAAAGACTCATTGAAACATCAGTTTTATTCATTTCTTTTCTGTTTATGAGAGTGAATTTTAATGTCAGCGCTAATTATGACGAATAAAAAAGAATTGTTTTACGATAAATTACGTGAGTTTGTGGAAACAAGCACTGATCGCAGTTTTATTATGACTACAGAAAAATATGAAATGTTACTTAATGAAACAAAACAGTCTCAACTTCTTAAAAAGAAAAAGGAGTCTCTGTCGTCGAAGCAGTATTAACGTCTTAAGCGATATGATGTCTATTACTTAATACATTGATTTTTTTTAAATATAAAGTAATCTCAATAAATATTAATTATCGTTTCATTTTGATTTATATAATTATATACTTAATATATTTGATAATGAGAAACACGTTATGCCGTGATTTTATAAAATGAAAAATATTTCTTAAGGACATCTACCAAAACGTTTCCAGCCTAGGCCTAGTAGGATCTATATCGGAAAGTAGTGTGCGTTGTAATCAAATAGTATTCCATACGCGTCATGGCTTTTCTTCATTGCCACAACGCGTTGAGATCGAATAGCATGTAAGCCACGACACGAATTTCGCTATTTGGTCTTTCTTTGATTGCCACAACGCGTCGTGCGCGTTTTCATTAGAGCCATAACACGAATTTCGCTATGTGGATGTTTTACTGTGACCACATCGCGTTGTGAGCTATTTTTCCGCTCAATGAGCGTTTTCGATCTTTGAGCGTAACATATATATAGAATTTGAATCTCGGAATCGGCTCCAACGATTTGCGTGAAATTCAGTATACAGGGGATTTCGGGGGCAAAAAATTGATCTAGCTAGGATTCATTTAAAAAAAATGTCGTTTTATCCGTTTTTAGGCAATGAAAAAATATCATTAGAATACGAAGCTTAATTTCACAACTATTAACATAGCTATAATAGCGTAATTAGGAAATCGGCGGGTGTCAAATCGTGTTGACCCGAGTTCGAATCTCAGTCTCCAGATTAATTTTTTTTCTTTTTTTTTTAAATTTCACTCGTGATTTATTATTTAAATAAAATTAAAATATAAAAATACCGACAAAAAAAAAGAAAAACAAAAAATAAAATGAAAATACCGAGCCAAGCTCGGTCACCCAGGTACTCATATTTTAAACCTAGATCAGTGATACTTACCATATTGATATGACTGTAATGATTATGATGATAACCATATTAAATGTGACTGGTGTGACTGAGTGACTTACTAATTGAAACCAATTGTTTCTAGTCCAAAGAGTCAGTGTGTACCGGACCAGATATTAAGATGTTGAATAGATTTTTGTCAGGATAGTCGAGCGATATTTACTTTTTTTTGATTAAAAAACACCTAAGGTTATAATAAATAGCGCGCGAGGACGCGCGCACGTCAGAATGGCCGTGTCGGGGAATCAATACAGATAGTTATTAATGTCGGTACCTGCGATATTCACCTACCCTACATCATTCTACTATTCGAGTCATTCTGTCATGCATAAAACGAACGGTACAACCGCGGCTCAGGCAGTCTTGGCACTGGCGTGGCGCGGTGCACTTGTGTATCCTGCTAGTAGCTTAACCTCGACTCTTCTAATAGTTAGTTTGTGTACACGAATTAATTGTTACTGATTGGGCAACTCGACCGGTGGTGGTGAGTGCCAATGCGCATTATAAGGTGGCGCCGCCGTAAACCAACACTCGGGTCACAAGTCCCGGGCACTGCGTCGAGTTGTCTCTCTACCACGCGATAGACGGTACCCGCTCGGTGAGTACATTGAATACTAAGTAGTAACTATCGTGTGTTAAATTACATTGTTAATATAACCATTCCGGCCATCCGTCATCCTCTCCTCACTTCTGATTCCTACATATATTTTTATAGGACTAAATCACACATACTATGTGCTCAGTGTATATTTATATGTCCCAAGTGAACAGTTTCAAATTATAACCTGAAGAAATAATTGCAAATTAACAATTTTTATTATTAAAATTTAAATAAAAATTTAATAAAAAGAAAAAGTCAAATAAAAGATAATTTATTTACATTCTTTCATATTCTTATCTAAATTTATTTAATAAAAAATAAAAACTACCTAGCTATGTTAAGCCGAAGCATGAGAACAATAGAAATAAATGCTTCATCAGCTAAATAGGATATCTCACACTGTCTCATGCTTTGGGTATCGTATGCCTTGAGAACGTTTTTAGAATAGGATAATACACATTAATCCGGAGCATGTAATTCTGCTAGGACGTGTCACTTATATTTTTTAAATAATTTTAATAAATAATTTCAGTGTAATTAAAATAATATTTTTTTTAAAAAGCCCTTCGCGCTCCCGTAAACTTGTCTGGCGCAGCCGGTAGGATTGTTTCAAAATAATACAGCCTTCGTTCTTAAGAATTCGTCTTCAAAATCAGCGAATATTTGGGCTTTCGAAGGTCTGTAAGAAACAATCCAGAACCAAATAAATAAGACAGTGATTGAGCAGTCCAGGAGCTGACGATGCTGGTGACCGGTTGGTGAGTAGAACTTTTCACCTTCCTGTTATTCCTTTGTTATTTTGGGATAAGACTTCTCCTATTATAACGTTTTCTGGTTTTCTTACGTCTTTTGTTAAAAATTAATTTAATTATTAAAAATTATACTTTGATAAAAATAATTTGAATGAATTGTTTAATATAGGTATTAATTTAATATTTCAATTCAAAATCATTGGAATATTATTAATATAAATTGTGTGTAAAATTAATAATTTTAGTTTTAAAACTTTTATTAAAAATAAAAAAATATAGGTATCTATATATAGGTATAGATATTTTTTGAACTAATTAGAATTTGAATCAATTGCTTAATATATTAATGTAATATTTCAACTCAAACTCGTTGAAATATTATTAACATAACTTGTGTGAAAATTAATAATTATATTATAAGTATAAAAAAAAAAAATGGAACAAATAAATTTGATTCCAAACGAAATATTAAAATTAATTCCTCTTTTTGGTGGCGATAAACGTCAATTAAACTTATTTATAAGAAAATGTGAATATGTAATTAGTATGTTTCAAGGCAGTAATGCGCAAAATATCTATATACTGCATAGCATCACGAGTCGCTTAGTCGATAAGGCTGCCTCGCTTATCAGTGAGCGTGAGGATATTGTTTCATGGACTGAATTTAAAGCTTTGTTAATACAACATTTTGGAGATCCGCGAAGCGAAGAATGTATCGCAATAGAATTAGAAAATTTAAAAATAAAATCGGGAGAAAGTTACCTTGATTTTTGTAATAGAATACAGTCAGTGCGTTCTGTTTTATTATCTAAGGTTAATCAAATATTAAATGAGGAAATTAAACAAAGTAAAATAGTTATTTACAATAATACATCCCTTAACGTTTTTCTTTATAATTTACCCGAAAATATGGTTAGAATAGTTAGATTAAAATCACCGACATCATTAGAATCTGCGTTGAGCATTGTTTTAGAAGAAGTAAACTTTCACGAACAGTATAATCAGCGTAATAAATTTTCAAATTTAGCAAACTCAAAATTTGATTTAGCGAATAAGCCCACAGGTTTTAAACCAAATTTTTCTCAGTTCAAAAATGAGATTCCAAAGGGACCACAAATACCACCACCACGAGTTAATCCTCATTACGGACATCGTCCTGTTCAACAATTAGGGTATCGTCCTGTACAACAATTAGGGTATCGTCCTGTACAACAATTAGGGTATCGTCCTGCACAACCATTAGGGTATCGCCCTGTCCAACAATTAGGGTACCGTCCTGTACAACAATTAGGGTATCGTCCTCCATTTAATAATAATAATTATAAACCCCCGACACAATTTGATTATAAGCCTAATTTTACACTAGACGGACAAGGACAAAATGACGTTTCCATGAGAACTGTAAGTAATAATAATAAAATGAGTATCCCGATTAATAAAACAATTATTCATGATTATAATTATAACAATTATGACATGACGAATTATGTAGAACAAACATACGAGCAGTCTGACGAAGGAAATCCTAGTGACCTTGATGAGGATAATAATGAAGAAAATTTTTCCATATCTCCATCGAATGCTCTTTCACATATAAAATTAAATGCAATAGGGTCAGATGATAATACTTCTTTGTCAGTAAATGTTGATAATAGAGAATCTCAACGCAAAGAATACTTACGTGACGTGACAGACCAAATTTTACAACTATCCCCAAGACGTAATACAGACGATTCTAGAACTTTAACTGTAAATGACTCCGAGGCGACAATATCAGCAAGTCCTAGAGATTTATCTGAAATCGAACCTGTGGATCATTCTCATTCTAGTACTAGTATTGAGACAGCCCACTCAAATGTAGAATGTGATTCTTGTAGTATTCCAATTTTACGAGAAGCTATCGATACTAAACCTAATCAGATATTAGTATTTTCGTGGCTTAAAAACGAAATTCAGGTTAAAGATTTATCAAAGTCAAAACAAAAAGTCCTTGAAGTTTTCTTACCCTTGCACAATTTAGAACTAATAAAACAATTTCTTAAAGAGTATGTCCGCCCCAAAGTTAAATATTTTATATATTTCGAACACCAGGAACATAGGAAAGATTTCGCAAATATAATAATTTCTTTATTTAAGAAAGGCACTATAAATGTAAAAGAATGTACCGAACGTATAATTTTTATTAAAAACGAGAATGAACAAAAGGCTATGGTTATGAAATATCATAAGGGCAAAACTTGTCACCGCGGTATTAAAGAAACGATGATTAGAATTAAGCGAAATTATTTTTGGAATAATATGCAGGAAACAATTACGGCATTAATAAACACATGTGAATCCTGCCGTAGAATGAAATATGATAGGAGACATATTAAGCCCGTGTTACAATTAACTCAAACGAGAGATAAGCGTCCCTTTCAGAAAGCAACTGTTAGTAGAGAAATAAATCGCAATGTATTAGTGCCCGTAAATGTTAGAGAGCGGAGAACTAAAGTTCCATTAAAAAATATAAAACGACCTCCACAGGTGGTGTTTAATCGCCCTGGCGATGATGAAGGAGACCCAATCCCTTCAACTTCAAAAGATTGAAGGTAACCCAGGCCTGTTGCCTGTCAAACAAGGTCAGGCCTATAAACAAGAAAATAAGTGGCTAATTATAAAAATACTAGATTTAAGTTCTATATTTGTAGATTTAGAGTTTAATATAAATAAGTATAGCGATTTTAATAAATTGATTAAAATAGATAAACCTTATATGTATGAATTTAGTAATATGAAAATGCAAGTAGAATATTTAAGAGATATAACTATAGAAAAGGCAAAACAGATCGCACCAACAAAAAGATTTCGAAGAGGTTTGCTTAATCCTTTAGGTTCTATTATAAAATCGATAACTGGTAACTTAGATTACGAAGACGCGCTTCACTATGATAATCTTATTAATAAATTATATAGCAAACAAAATTTAATCGATAATAAAATTACCCTGGTTTCCAAAATGTTGGATTATTCTATTAATAGTACAGAAATTTTATATAACAATTCTTTAATTATTAATGAACGTTTAAAACGCGTAGATCGAATGTTGAAGGACATAGTGACAAAAGAAGAAAACTCAATATATTCCACTTATGTTTTGAGTATATATAGTACGTTTATTAATAATTTCCGTTCAATATATATAACACTCAACGAAATTGAAACAGCTTTAGCCTTTAGTAAAATTTCTGTGCTACAGCAATCAATAATTAATTCCACTGAATTGTTTTACATATTTTGTTCTATAGAAAAATATCATAGTTTATTATATCCTGTAACAGAAAGTAATATAATTAAAATAGAGCGAACATTGTCTGTTAAGGCGTATGTAAAAGGAAACCAGATAAGATTTATAATAGAAGTTCCTCTTACAGATAATAATACGTATAATTATTATAAAATTTATTCATTGCCTGTTTTTGATCAAATTAAAAACGAAACTTTCATTATTATTCCCGAATATCCCTTCCTTATGGTGAAAGGTTCGAAGTACTTGCCGGTCGCGTCTCCGTGTCAACATGTGTTCGGCGATAATCAGTACATATGTACTGAACATAACTTTATCCCTTACTCAACGGTTACATGTATGGAACAATTGATGCAGTTTCACAATGATTTAACTCAATGTCATAGACGAGTAGTTCATATCGAATAAATTAAAGCGCAACGCCTTTCTTCTGCCCGTTGGATAATATATTCACGAAATAAAGAAGTAATGTCCTACAAATGCGGAAATGATATAACAAAAACATCTATTATGGGAACCTATCTCGTTCAAATAGATCCTGGCTGCGAGATACTACTTAATGATCTTCATTTATATTATCTTCAACACATATTAGAAAAATTTGAATACAAGGTGACGCCTATTATTAATTTACCTCAGCCAAAGAAGGAATTTCACATTCCTGCCGACCCGATCGATATTAAGGGAATTAATTTGGACGACATAAAATCTCTATCTGCGGCCTTCAAATTGAAAAGTTTAAGTGAAAGTGAAAGTGAAATTATATCTATAATAAAAGTGAATAGTGTCAGTGTAGGAACTCTAATTCTATATATTATATTAATTTCTTTCTGTTTAATTTTAGTTGCGAAAAAGATAAAGGATAAAGTTTTAAGCAAGGGTCGAAACCTTCAGAAGTCAAATCCTTCCGACGGTTTCGAACTTAAGGAGGGAGGAGCTATGTTAAGCCGAAGCATGAGAACAATAGAAATAAATGCTTCATCAGCTAAATAGGATATCTCACACTGTCTCATGCTTTGGGTATCGTATGCCTTGAGAACGTTTTTAGAATAGGATAATACACATTAATCCGGAGCATGTAATTCTGCTAGGACGTGTCACTTATATTTTTTAAATAATTTTAATAAATAATTTCAGTGTAATTAAAATAATATTTTTTTTAAAAAGCCCTTCGCGCTCCCGTAAACTTGTCTACCTCGAAAAATTAAAAAAAGTTATAATTATATTGATACTAGCGGACCCGGCAGACGTTGTCCTGCCCGGAAAACAGCTACCAAATTTGATTGCTTACATACCGATAGCAGCGCCACCTACCAGGTCCAATTGAGATAAAAAGGACCCTGTCTCCCAATTTGGCCCAAATTACAGATGCTTACAAAATTTAATAAAAGTTGGTTGATTGGTTCAGTAGTTTCGGAGTCACATACCGATAGCAGCGCTACCAACCGTTACTTTTTTGTAGACCTTTTTAAGATGTACAATACTGTAGTACATTATTTTGATCTATCTCGTAGGGTTCAGCCGGTGTTTGCAATGTAAGCGCAAAAAAAATGTGTTTATTTACGACATCACATTAGAAACGTCTAAAACTATCAGTGTTTCTCTGCTATATTATGCATGTATTATACATAAAAACCTTCCTCTTGAATCACTCTATCTACTAAAGAAAACCGCATCAAAATCCGTTGCGTACTTTTAAAGATTTAAGCATACATACAGACAGACAGACAGCGGGAAGCGTCTTTGTTTTATAATATGTAGGTAGTGATGATGCGTATCTAAGCTACTATACTACTGATATTTATAATAGATAGTTACTGTCAATCCCAAAGATTATATTCATCATCATTACTGATTTGTACGTCGATTTTTCATGCTAAGACTCGGATTCAAATAATTTCCGAGAGCGGCAACGTCTACGAGGTGTCATTAAAAACATCTTTATTTAGTGATGTCAGAGGTAACGTTATTGATATCGTTACCTTTAAAAAAAAACCGTTAGAACAGACGTTCTTATGGGCCCCGCACATGGCCCCGCACACGATCAAATAATTTGACAAACACGTTTGTCAAACAGAAATTTAAAGCCCCATCCACACGCTTGACGAACAATGGCGAACAGCAAACAGCAAAAACGGACGTGTGGATGGGTGTTTGTCGTTGTTCGCCTGTTCGTGTTTGTGTTCGGCAGTGTTCGGCATCGGTGTCGGTTTTTCTTCACAGATCAAAGGATGTTTGGCAAACAGTTCGCGGTGTATCCACACGTTTGGCCAGCGATCAGTATGCGCGCGAGCTTCACGGGTGGTGGACGTGTCGCAGCTTAGAGTACATACATTACTTGTCGCAGTTTTTGGCGCGTTATTTACAGCCTTTTAGGTACTCAAAATCATGTTTTAATATTGTTTGTGTGACGTCATGAAAAGGTTTTATTTCTTCATTTAAAAATATTTAAATGAATTATATTAAATTATTATTCGATAAATAATCGTAAAACAGTATGTTTATTTTACTAGTACAGTAGTAATTAGTTACAGTAGTAGTACAGTATATTTATTTTAGCAGTATTAAGTACATTATAGATTTTATCCGTCCGCCATGCCGCCGCGTTATTCGTCCGCCATGTTTGCCGATCCACAAAATACTAACACGTTCGTCAAGCGTGAGGACGACTGTTTGTGTTTGATGATTGTGGTCGATGTTTGGAACTTTGTTCGTGTTCGTGGCGAACACCAAGCGTATGGACGGGGCATAATATGAAGTTTGATCAAATATTTGATCGTCTATGGGGCCTTTATGTGTAGGGCTTACATTTACAAAAAATTACATTATCTGTAATTTCATGCTCTTCAAAGTTATTTCGCACTGGCAAGTTGGCAACAATATTGTATTCTTGTACTTGTAAGCTAGCTACATATATACATGGACGTAAGGCCGCGTTTCCACCTGCAAGATAACTTCCGCGAGAAATGTCCGACAGTCTGTCTGACAGCAGCTTGCAAGTGTAAACCCCGTAGCAAGTGCTGTCGCGACAGTTTGTTAAGCGCTTCCTGCGAGTACTTGCGAAAGTATGTCTAAACATGTACGCGTCGACTCGCGACAGATCTCGCTGCTTATCGGTCTAGTTTCGTATATCTCGCAGCAAGTATCGCCCGCACGGCTTGATTTTTCTTATGAGAAGAATGAGTCAACGACAAAGTCGTGAATGGTCGCGTGAAGAAACTATACAGTTAATAGCGCTTCTAAATCGTCTGCGGTCATACGAATAAAATTGAAATACTGCTGTCCATCTTCCAGTTGTTTTTCTAGAAATCCATTCTCGAACCCAAATTGATCTATTTTTCTTTTTCAACAACAAAATAGTTAATGCAGCTGCTACACGTATGCGTCTTGACGTCATGATCTCAGAGTATAGAAATAGAATAGAAAATATTGCGATAGTTCTGATAGCGACACACGTAAGCTTTTGTGTGTAAATACCTGCACGATAAGTTGCGACAGTATGAACCGCGAGCTTCTCGCACGACAGTGATTGCAGAAATAAATTGCAGGAACATGTAAACGATACAGCAAGGAACTTCTGCAAGACTTTCACGAGTTTGCTTGCAGGTGGAAACGCGGCCTTATACCTACCTAACAGGACAGAGTACTCTGAAAATATGTATTTACGAAAATGAACACTAGTCCAACGACTTAAGTATTATATTCGGTTGCGCATTATACAAATGCAAAAACGAGCCGAGAGAGATAGTCACAACGGAGGCCTTGTGTCTCGTTCTTTCATATTGCCAGCATAAAAATGTTTCTGATCAAAAATTATGGCTGACCTAAAACTCCATTGAAACAATTGTATTTTAATGTTATTTTACCAATTGTAAGTCAGCAAATCATAATTAAAATTAATTTCTTTAAATTTATTCTTAAATAAAAAGAAAACATAAATTATTATTTTGCCTATTTCTTTTTTTTTCTTACGGTAACTCTCGTAAACATCACAGTGGACATTGTTTAAGACTGTATTAAAACTGAATATAATGCTTAATACCTTGTGTTAGTGTTCATTTTCGTATAAACAAATTTCCATCTACAACTATGGTGACCATGCGTCACTTTATTCACTTTTATTGATATTAAAGAAATGTTTGTGTTATAAATACTATTTGTTGTTCAAATAAAATAAAATATTAAATTTAAAATAATTGTAATGACATTATTTGGACTGTATTTACTTGCCAACTGTAACAAATATAGCATTAAGGTCTAAGATTAATAAATAAATAACTCGTACTATTTGTATTGTTTACTAGCTGTGCCCGCGACTGCGTCCGCGTGGAATAGTGACTTTGGACAGCATTTTTTCAATACATGTTTTGGTTTATTTTGGATTATAAGCACCGTCGTTTGGTTATTTACATGTTCAACGTGATTCTTTAAATTGGCATAACTTTTTATTTATGAACCGATTGACATAAAACAAACACTAAATGTTAAGTGCAGCCTAGCACAATATATTAGTGAAAACTACACCTAAATTGGATAAGCCGTTTCTGAGATGACAGACAAACACATTTCTGAAACAGACAAAAATTCTAACAATCATTGTTTTGAGTGCTATTTGCGTTGATAAAGGTCCCAATAATATTTTTTCTATATATCTTCCATTTCCATTCATACAGAAAGCGATCTGTTACATTTTTATTATATGTATTGATTTTGTAATCCATCCCTTGTGCAAATGTCTGTATATTGACACACATGAAAACAAATAATAAATATAATACTATAATATTTATTATTTATTCATTATAAATAAATCTAATAATATAATAATAGTCGTCAATACTGGTGTCAGATTTTTCAAGTTTCCAAATCTTAATGTCATCCTATTAGAAAGGGACACAAGGCCTCCGTACTAACTATCTCTGTCGGCTCGTTTTTCAGCTGCGAGTGCTCTGTCCTAAAAGGGGTGATAGACGTGCAAGTAAGTACGCGAAATTGTGGCTCGAGGAGCTTTTTCGCCTGTGTGTCACCCTAAGTACGCGTACTTTAAAACCGCCGAGTAAGTTCGTTGGCGATCCGACAAGTTTGAAATTTTGCTCGTAACCCGCCTCCGCTCGTACGTGTGGCAGCACTGCGAGCCGCGAGCCACCATTTTTGACCGACTTCCAAAAAAGGAGGAGGTTCTCAATTCGATAGTATTTTATTTTATTTTTTATTTTTATGTATGTTAGCTCAGAACTTTTGACTGGGTGGATCGATTTTGATATTTTTTAATTTAATCGAAATCTAATATTAATTTATATCTAAATTAATTTATATCTAACAAGTACTTAAATAAAAGTAATTAAATAAATAAATAAATAAATAAATAAATAAATAAATAAATACTTTTCAAGTTGTATCTATTAATGCGTATTTACTTGACTACTTTTTCGTCGACTTACGTTGTCTTATACTAAAAGTTATGCACTTTTCAGGGTGTACCGACTTTAATGATTCTTATTTTAGTCAAAATATTATGCTTGTCATGTGGTTCCATTTAAATTTAATCGAGATTTTACAAGTACTTTTTGAGTTATCTCTAATAATGCGTTTTACATGACTGTATTTTCGTCACCCTACGTTGTATTATACCATATAACTCTTTGCTGGGTGCACCGATTTTGATGTTTGTTGTATATATCCAAAGCTAATGGAATAGTAAAGTTGTCATGTGGTCCCATTTAAATATGATCGAGATATAGTAAGTACTTTTTTTAAGTGAACTTTGATAACGCGTATTAACTTGACTACGAGTATTTTTTCGTCTATGTGTTTGTCGATGTAATTGAAGTCGGTTTTTTTTTCGTTTGCAAGAAAACTCAACTTTGTTTCGCTAGTCAGTGGACGCGCAACGCTTGTAGCGTAGGTTTTTGTACTTTTTGTTAATTTTGATTGAGAAATTTCTCAAAATGAATGTTTTTAAAATGTAATACGATACAATTTCTAAATAACACAAAGCTTCTGCTGTCGGCGACATCGCAATATAGAATGAGTAAGCTCTACGTGTGTCACCGACGTCGAGCCGAGTAAGTTCGCGAGCTTTAAAACCGCGTACTTTAAGTTCGTACGTCTATCACCCCCTTTAGTTACTATGTCCATGCATATATACTAATCTGTGTACTTGTAGTTGCAGTGTTGCCAACCGTACGATTTAAATCGTATTTATACGATCTTTTTGGCTCTTGTACGATGTACGATCGAGTAATCGAAATCGTACGCAAAATATACGATCTTTTCACATCTTACACCCACCATAGTTACGAAGGAAAAATATATGAGAATTCAAATTAATTCGGTCTATTAATCGATTGAAATTATCACTTTTGCAATTATTTATGTACGATTTGACAATTTCAATTACTAGCCACGCATTATACATACATTACTATAGAAATGGATTATTGTTAGTGCCTGAAGCAACTAAAAGTACTGAAACCGTCAAATTGTACATTACATAATCGGAAAAGATACGATTTCAATATAAACTAAACTCGAGAATTGTTCAAATTGTTGGCATTAGAGGAGAGGACAACTTTTATCCGTATACAAATTCGAGATTTTAAATAGTCCTGTCAAATTATGTATTAAGGTGTTTAGCTCCAAAAATATTGGTGTTAGAAAAAAAGTTTTAGGAAAAAGTTGTTCATAATTAAAGGATCTACAGCTTTAATAATAGGTTAAATTTCATAAAATTGAATAGTTGGGGAGAAAATAGCGAAAATGAAAAATAGGGAGAAAAAATTAAAATTTCTGCCTTTCGGTAGTAATAAACTGAAAAGTATTGATGATAAAAAAAGTTTCAGATAAAAAGTTAGTAAATTTAATTTAGAAGACAAAAAGTCTCTATAATTTTTTGCCTTACACTAACCATTCTCGAGATATCGAATTAAACGCGTTTTCATCTAAATTACCTTAAGCTGACCTTCGGAGAACCCCTCAAATTAGAATTTCTGGTCAGAATACACCCCCCCCCCCCTATCGACCCTTCATAATCCCCAAACTGCGGTATTTTATGTTTTTTTAACCCATTTTCAGCCATAATTTGACTGGACTAATCTATATCTAGGGAAATGACACCTAATCACGGTTTCATCTGAGTTTGAGAATATATCTATGTAACTTTTCTCATATCTAAAAATATAAAAATTCTTAATATTAAATGTTGATTCATGTTTTTTAAATGATAAATATTGAATCAAAATTATAATAGCATTCCTTTTTAAAATTATTTACGTTGTTTTATTGAAATTTCATTACGTACGATTTTTTTCCTTGAAATATAGGCAAAATACGATCTTTTCTAGGATATGGTACGATCTTCTAAAAAATAAAGTTGGCAACACTGTGTAGTTGTAACCCCGTATAGTTATTGTACTCTGTGAACCGTAATCTTAGCGGTAACGTGAAAATTGAAATTTATCGTATCAATAATAAGTTTTAATAATTTTACGGATTTTAGAAGAAATTAGTTTCTATGAAATTGTTTTATAATCTTAGCTTATGTTATCGGTGTGTTAATTTGCGGTCACGGTGAGATCTATAATTCTGTCTTAGATTTAATTTTTTGACACATTAGACGCCATGTTTGTCACGTTTTTGCCAGTTGAGAATATATTTAATCGAAAATTTAACTGTTAAGTATTCAACATTGTTCCCAGTGTTGTAGAAAATATTAAAAATGAGCGCAAATTTTCCTACGAAGATAGAGAAGCGATCCAGATCGTCTAGTGAAGGCAACAATGTAAGTTATCATGACGTTCCCGCTCTTGGCGACTTGTGGCCTCACGCGTAGATGTATATTTTTACCACCCCGAATTGACGCTTTGCTTAGCGACTTAAATATTTACTCTTAATACATGTTTTTAAACTTTTGCGATATGCCCAGTAGTTGTTCGTTAATACTTGCGATTTTATCTAAATTTGAAAAAAATAATTATTTTTATAGTTATAAAAAATGTCATGTCTACAAATTCCCAAAAATATTAGGGACGCTGAGTTCAATCGATGATCTTTTGCCCTTAATATCTTTAAAAATTCTTTACTTACTTGAACATGTTACTCAACGGCCAAATTGAAATATTATTTTTGATTTAAATGACATATTTACTTATCAAAAGAATAAATTGTAGAACATCCTTTAATTTTTTACCACTAGTGCCAACTGTAAACATTATGTTGAGCAATGTGAAAAATATGAAACTCATTAATATTATGGTTTTTAAGTTTAGGCATTAATTAAATTTTATTCTAATAACTTTTGTTCAATGTTGTAATTTTAGAAGATGACTGCTTTTCAAATTTTGTGCATATCATTTCTTAAAATGTTTGTGTAATCTTGCCAGTAGAGAAGAGAGGCTCAGCGAATATGATTGTTGTGCATTAATATCTTATTGTTTGGGGCTGTAGGTATTTAAACAGTATTAATATCCATTAAAAATTATGTAGATATAGTCATAATATGTTCGTGTCACAAATGCCGTATTAACTACACATTAAATTTCAGTAAAAATTCCTTATTCCCAGTTCCCGCATTCGCGTTTTCAGTATTTGCGGTTTAAAAAATTGTGACCATATTTTTGTACTTGTGATTAAAAAATTGTTTGGAGACAAATACATGAAAGTAGGTCCAGTTGTTCTACAGTTATAAGTCTTTGAAACCGACTTTGTTTTATACATTAAGATTAAAAGACAAATTCATAATGCCATAGCTGAATATCAATCAAAATTCAAAGACCCTTTTAAAAGCGGCAAAAAAGTAAAAGCTACACAATTTTCAAGTTCTTATGTGAGCCCCGATCTTATAATAAAAATGTAATTGCCATTTCAATTAAAAATTTTTCTTCTATCTCGCAATGTATCCTATAATTCTATACAAAATACCATTCCACAACAACAACAAAACATAAACCCCGCAAATAAGGAGCTTATATTGTATCTCAAATGGTTTTGCTATTGCCATTATTATAATTATAGTTTTATTGTTAAAATATTAAATTATATCAAAGATGTGTAAGGTGGGGTAAAACTGTCTTAAGTGTCTGTAAGACATAATACGACAGTGATTAAAGACGACCACTAAAAAAGTCTTTTAATTTTCCTGCCAATCCTTTACAGAAGAATTTACATTCTGACTTGGTGGTTATTTCATATTAACATTATGGTGTATTGATATTGATCATAGTAAAACTTGACAATTGCAGATTAGAACCCTGAGTTTTTAACTATGTGATTGTCATATTGTGTTCAGACTAAAAAATTGACTATATGAAGATAGTTTATTCGGAAGTATTTTAAAGCTTGTTATCATAGACACCTGATAGCAAACAATCCTGCAATGGAGTTGTGGATTGAGCTCTGACTGTTCTGCCCAGCTGTGGGACACAGGCTGAATCAAACTAATCTAAAATTTGTTACAAATAGTATTCCACTCGTAGCTTCTCCCGCGTGAATTATACTATTTTGGCTGATCAGTTTTCTGAGGTTAAAATATGGCATACATCACTCACTGATAATGTAGCATTCTATTGCTAAAGAATTTTTAAAAATGGACATTTTGGTTTTGAATTTCTATTATAAACATTTAAAAATACAAATCTATAATCTTTATTTTTTAATTTAAGGGATAAATGGACTAAACTTTTTTTGAAAATATACAAGCCCCTATAGTCCGGAATTTTTTTAAAAGAGTACCTTGTAATCCGACAAATTACAGGTTCAATGATAGGATTATATATGTATTCAGGAGTAAAAATGATACTTCATTATGTATGTCTTTAGTAAATTAAACAACTCAATAGAGAGCTTACGTTTTATTATAAAACTAACGTCATTAATGCTATAGAACTTACAAAAAATATGCAATAACTTTACACTATGAAATAATTGTGTACAAACAAATGAATACCCTACGCGTCGAGCACAATAATACCTACTAGTGCGTACAAGTTATAACTCGTTCAATCATGCATTAGCAAAATATTCAAACAGACCATGTCGGATTACAGGAGGTGCCGGATTAGCCGGGGGCCGGATTACCGGGGGTCCACTGTACTGAAATTCTTTCATGACTTTACATAACATAGAAAATTTTAAAAAATATTCTAAAAAAACATAACGCAAAAATATTCGTCTACCCTTGTCACTCACGCAAAATAGTTCGTCTACCACTTAGTTGTGTCGTCTTGTCATTGAGAATGACAGTTTTAATTCAAAGAGGCATGGTTGCATCCAATGCTGCACACTCCTCAGAGGTAATTGACTCCTAGACAGCCAAGAGTTTAGCCTTTAAGGCGCTCTACGATTTTGATGGATTTTTACGGAGAAATTTTTTAATTTTCCATCTCAGGGTTTCGATCGGCGACAAGTCCGGGCTGTTAGATGGCCATTCGATTGAATTTATTTTATTTTATTTTATACAATTAGGTCGGCAAACAAGCGTACGGTTCACCTGATGGTAAGCGATTACCATAACTTATAGACATCTGCAACTCTAGAAACAAACTGTCATCTGTAACTCTAGAAACTCACTGGCAACCGCCATTGAAAGTAAGGGGGAAGCTATGGCAGTAAGCCTAGACATGGCGTAGCCCTTTTATAGGGTCTGGCACAAAGCTCTTTTGGGATTATGCACTTGGGTAACCAGTTTTCTTGATGGGCATAGTATTGAGGTTGCTATCGTCGGAAAGTGCTCAGAAATCAGGATCATTAACACTTAGTTTGTCAAGATTTACTGCTCACATCTATACTCCGTATTCTTTTATGTGCATCCGCAATTTAGTCTGCTTTATCCTGGCTTGTTCTAGCCCAGCCTTTTTCTTTTTTTATTGGGGCTTTTGGTATGTTGTGTCTGTCACAAGAACGGGTGATTTTCCAGATTGAGTAATTTCTGGCTTTAGTAGCAGTTAGAGACTCCAACTTTGCTTTCATTGTTAAGTAATGTCTTATAGCCAATGGGCTGTCTTTATAGCCTCCTTCAATTCTACAATGGCTTTAATAACTTGGCGGCCTTGTCTTGCGGATGAGGGCTAAGCTGCCAAACTCTGCGTAGTCTGGGTTTTTCCTGGATCATGATCTTTATTTTGAGTGGTACATTTATGAGCTGGCTCCTATGTTTAATAGTGGTAGTGCTTCTCCCAGCAACTTGTAGAAGATTAGGGAAAAGTTAGGCAGAGGCATTACCTAGCACAAAGATATTACAGAGTACTATGGTACAATACAATGTACAATGAGATAACAAGCTAGGCAGTATACATTAATAAATCTAAAAATGTACTACCACTTAACTTTATTTATCTAACATACTTTGTTGTACAAATAGTATAAAAAAGAGCAGTGGCTATAAAAGGTGAATGAACATTGCATTATTTATAACATTTATGTTGAGCGAATTCTCTACTATTAAAATGTAGATGTATATTTCTAATGTAGGTGTATAAAAATCTTTAAATTTTTAAAAGAGTACCGAGAGTTTTTTTTTCTGCCGGCTTTTTTTTTCTCTCGGCCTACACTAGTTACATTATGTTATTTATTGTAATATTTAATAAAGCCGATGATACAGTAGGTAGGTAATGTCTACCGAGACATTAGTAATTTAATATTTTGACTAAGTTAAGGTTGCTTATATCACTGGGTACATTACGTTAGCTTAAGCACCTAAGGTACACCTAATGTTAAGATATAATTTTTTATTTTTATTTTTTATTTTATTGTTTGATTTTTTTGCTGCCTTAACTTTCTGTTATTATTGTTGTTGTATTTTTTTGTAAATGATTTTTTTTTTACTTTCGTTAAGTGTGTACATATCACCTTATGGCGAAATAAATATTTTGATTTTGATTTTTGATTTTGATACTAGGTGTAATATAGTTAAGATGATTCATTTTTTATTATACTTTATTCCAACACTCATCAGGCACCTAGAGAACATTTTATTACCCTTGTGATATTATTGTGTACCTAAATACATTCACTTGAAATTTAATTTTACACCTCCAATTTGGATTTTATAAAAACAAAACTGTTGAAGTGTATTATTTGTAAAATGATAATATCATTTAAAAAATTACATATTTCTGTGTTGATAAAAAAGCAATATTGTATTCTTTCTGAATATTTTCTTAATATGTCATTCAATTTCAAAATTGTATTATTAATTAAGAAGGATATTTTTTTTTCTCTGTATAATCTTGCGATCAGTCTCCAGACTATGAGCAGATGTGGTGTATGCTTATTAGACGGGTGGAAGTATTCATCGTTAGGAATATCTTCCATAGTGAAGTCATGGATTATTGCCACCGAGTTCCAGAGTCCTGCGTCGCTTCAAACGACTAATGCTGTCAGGCAAAGTAAGCTGCACAGCTAGCTGGTTTGGATGATTTTTCAGTCTACTTTTGTATTTACCAATACAAGCTTTTATTTCTTCCTTTACCGTAGGTACTTGTAGATATATATGGACTTCCGAGTTTTTTATGAGCCAGGGCGCGTTGCTGACTTGTTCGAGAATGTAATTTTGGGTCCTTTGAATTTTGTCAGTATTGGAGGCACAGGCCGCTCCCCATAGTTGGATTCCGTATGTCCAGACTGGTTTGATGATTGATTTGTAGAGCAGTAGCTTGTTGTCGATAGACAATTTGGAATTTCGGCCCAGTAACCAGTACAGTTCTCTATATTTAAGGTTAATTTCATTCCGTTTGCGCTCAATATGTTTTTGCCAAGTCAATCGACGGTCCAAGTGCAAGCCTAGATATTTAACAGTGTCACTGTGTGGTAGCTGTCTACCTCCTAGGTTCACTGGAGGACATGTTTCCTTGCGGAGGGTGAATGTGAACTGGACTGATTTATTGACACTCGCTCTGATTCTCCACTTGTCGAACCATTTATGTATTTCGTTAAGATTTCGCTGCAGTATCGCCGAGGCCTTGGTTGCGTATTTGCTGGAAGCTAGTATTGCTGTGTCGTCAGCATAAGTTGCGATGGTGACGCCGGCCGTTTGCGGCAAATCTGCTTTAAATCTGCTTTAAATATGGTATATAATACTGGACCCAGTACTGAGCCTTGTGGTACTCCACCAAGTATATCGCAGAAGCGAGATGTGCATTCCGACTCTCTTACTTGAAATATTCTGTTAGTCAAGTACGACTCCAGAATTCGGTAGAATGTATGGTAAGAGTAATTTTATTTTACATTGTAGTCCCTTATGCCACACTATCGAATGCCTGCTGAACGTCTAAGAATGCAGAGGAGCAATATTCCTTTCGCTCCAAGCTTTCACTGATGTGTTTGCACACTCTATGTATTTGTTCAGTGGTGGTATGCTCTGGTCTAAACCCGAACTGGTGATCTGGCGTTACAGAGTTTGCATCCATCGCTTGCGAGACTCTTCATAGAAGTACTTTTTCTAAAACCTTGGAGATTATTGGGAGCAGGCTTATGGGTCTGTACGACGATACTTCATGCGGTGATTTCCCAGCCTTATGAATCATAATTACTTGAGACACCTTCCACAGTGCAGGAAAGCATCCCAATCTGATAGTACAGTTAAATAATACTGTAAGGTAGACTAATGCCTTTCGAGGTAATTCCAACAGAATTTTTTTGTCAATAAGATCAAATCCTGGCGCTTTCTTGTTTTCTAGTTTGTTGATAGTTCTCTTTACTTCATTTGGTGTCACTTCTTTTAGAAGCAGATCAAGTTGGAAGTCCTGCTGGAGAATATCATCTATATCTGCTTCAATTGCTCCGGGAATGGCTTCATTGGGGACAAATACTTTGGAGAGGTAGTCAGCGAATGCATTCGCCTTTTCCTGTTTAGACCTAGCCCATTTTTTACCTTCTAGATGGAGAGGCGGCTTTGGATTGGATACTTGATTCATATTTCTGCACACCTTCCAAAGTGAGTAGTTGGTGTTTGCAGTAGCAGTTAGCGATTGGACATTTGCTTCGATTGTGGCATTTTCTGCTTCTTGAATGGTTTGTCTAAGATATTTAGTGTAATTATTCAATGCTCTTTTGTAATCAGGATGTCGGCTAGTATGCCATACTCTACGCAATCTCCTTTTCTCCAATATCATGTCTTTGATTTCTCGTGGAACATAATTCTGTCTATGGTTTTTGTGAATCACTTCCTCTGTGCTCTGCCAGCATGCTTCCTGTACGAGTGAATGCATGAGCAGCTTCATCTATTTCATCCGCAGACTTTAGAGAAATCTTTAGCTGTAGAGCATCCTCAACCAAGATTCGAAACAATTCCCAGTTTGTTCGGTTGTTGTGTGTTGGGAACGCTGTTGCATTTTTCTAGCCAGTATCTCCTTGTATACCTCGCATCCCTTATAGTTTGAAGGTTGTGACCCAAGCCACAATGCACATGTTGCTGGAGTGGAACGGTCTGTTTTAGGACATATTTTTGTATGGTGAGATTCTGCGCATTTAAGACAGCGAGGAGGCCTCATGCAATAGTTTTTTGTGTGACCGTATTGCTGGCATTTTTGACACTGTACTATGGTGTTTCTTTTTTTTGGGTCTTCTATTGTGACTAGTTGATGGAAGATATTTCTAATTTGTTTTGCTGCTTTGTTATTAGGTCCAGCTTGAAGATTAACAAAGAATGTTGATGTGGGCTTTTTATCAGGGCCGAATCTGGCATTAATAATTTCCCCGACTACAGTGTTTCCCGTTGCCTCAAAAGCTGCCTTAATAGCATTGTGTGGTGTTGTGTGGTGTAGATTTCTGACCACAACTCTGCAGTTTCTTTCATCTTTTCTATTGAAGGTGTGGCCTATGAGTCCTTTCTCTCTAATGGCTGTTATAAGGTTTTTATAAGTAGTTACATTGTTACTTACTATCCTTATTTGGTTTTTGAAGAGGTAAGGTTAAGAAGGATAATTAACAATAAAATATGTTTATTATAGATTTTAAGTTATTGTAATAGATCAATGAATGATCATCTCAGTCAAAGCAATTTTTTTGAAATATTTATTCATTTATATCTGAAAATAACCATATTAAATCCAACATAAATTACACAATTTTATGATAAGATGAAATCAATCCACGTAGTTCCTTCCTGTATTAATTTATGTTATAGAAACAATTTAATGCAAATGGAATTAAGAAACATGTGAAATTGTTTCATCATATGGCAACAAACAACGAATATCGTGTCATTTCAATTATTTTAAATGCTATGTTGAGTTTGCTATAGTTATTTCTTTAAATCCTCAACATAATAAGGAAATAAACAGCAATCTACAAAGATTTTACATTATTTATTTTAATTATTTTATTACAGTCGTTTGTCAAGAATGTCACGTCACGGGTAACAGCACTACTGCCTGCCACTATCACAAAATGGTTTAGTAGTCCTAGCTCCTCCAATACTAATGGATCAGCCTCTGTTGCTGAATCAACGGACTCTTCAACAGAAGATGAAGCTCCAGAAACACCAATAACTGCACAACCACCTGCTAAGAGAATGCGTTTCAGTGTGTCTGGAGCAGCAACATCTTATAGTCCACCAGAGGTATGTGATAAAAAAAATATAGGAATTGTTTGTGAGAATAGATAACTTATTCGAATGATGGCGACGATATACTATAATATTATATTCTAGGGTAATTATGATTGTTTATTAGAGAAATAAGCTGATAACAATTCTATAGTGAAATAAAAACATATTGCATAATTAAAATGAATAATATATATTGTTACAATGGTTATTGTTTTTATTTGGTATTGAAATTAAGTAATTAATTTTAAAACAGCATTTAAAACAGTTTTTTTATTTGATTTTATTGTAAACCAATCTGTGTAACTGTTTAGCAAATATTATTATCTAAGTAATTCATAACTTCATGTCTTTGGATAGTAGCTATTGTAGATGTAATATCGCTGGCCCCGGGCAATAAAGCGGTAAACGCCAGTTACGCCTTTTTTAATGTTATTTGATTTTTGGCTTCTCTGAGTATCAATCTATCACTCTTATTTTATTCGGATTTTTTGTATTAATATTTCTTTAGAATAAATGACAATAACAGTTTTATTGCATGGAGAAAACATAACACAAACAACCGGTGAACATCTTTACACTAAATTTTTAAACAAAGAGTAACAGTAATAAATTTAACCGCGCTTTTGGAAATAAACGTATTACATCAATAAACTGTAAACACTTAATACTGAGTAATCACAAGAGATTTTATTCTGTACAATGCTATTACGCCTTTTAAATTTTTCTGAAGAAGGTGGTAATCGGCTGATACGCTCGAAATCTAAAGTAGAAATTATGTCGTATTAGTTTCTTACATTTCTGAATCTCAGTGGTTGGTGTTTTTATAAAAGTTATTAATGATATTACAATTAAAATAGTATCATCTATAAATTGTATTATACATTTTTTCAATTATTTCAATTAATATTCATACCATTAAAATTATTTTTAAAAGGTTAAATTGGTAAAAAAATTAGCTTTTATTTGACATATTGAACATCTGTTTTGGATCACTGTACGCTGCACTATAAACAAATTAGCTTGTTTTATTTCTCCTGTAAAATTTGATTTTTGATATTACCGCTTTATTGCCCGGGGACAGCGATATAATTAATTGTTGAACATGAACTATTACATATTTACTTTATTTGCTAAACATATAACCTCTGACTACTTTTTTTGGAAGTAAATTTACATTCACATTGATAATTATCTATTATTAAATTGGATATATGTAGTATTCATATAATTGTGTTATTTTATATGTTTATATGTTATGACGCCGAGTTGGCGCAGCGGTCACAGTACTGGATTGCGATTGACTGTTGCGCGGGCGGTTGCGGGTTCGATCCCCGCACACGACAACATTTATATTGGCCATACAGATGTTTACCGTGGTCTGGGTGTTTGTGCAGTCCTTGTGGGTCTCCCCACCGTGCCTCGGAGAGCACGTTAAGCCTTCGGTCCTGGTTGTTATCATGTACACCTGATAGCGATCGTTACTCATAGTAGGGAATACATCCGCCAACCCGCATTGGAGCAGCGTGGTGGATTATGCTCCAATCCTTCTCCGTACATAGAAGAGGCCTATGCCCAACAGTGGGATATTACAGGCTGAATCGTATGTTATTTTATAGTTTTTTATCACTATTGCTGTTCTTTATTATCACATGTCGTATTGTTAAAAATAGACTAATGGACACAAACTAGTAGTATAAAGATAGGTTAATCATTATTTTTAGTACAATATTATGAAAAAAATGAATGTTTCTAATTTTTTTCGTTTATTCATTCAAATATTATTTTCAGACTAAATGTACTAGTACTAACACCGAATCGATTGGGACATTTAGCGACATACAGACTTCAATAAGCAGAAACGCATTTAGGCCAGAAACAAATTTTGAGTCAACACGTCTACCTACTACTTCTGAAGAATTACCAGTTTCAGAAATTAAAAAAGATGATACTATTTATACCTTAGACTCTTCAAATGAAAATTCTTCCATTATGAAAAAACGAAAATCTCTTTTTGATTTAAACCATGAAGACAATTACGGTAAGAAATTATTATATTCTTGTAGTATGTATTATATTTTATATTGTTTCTCAAATGTTCACTACAATGATTTCATTTTCAGTAAGAAACACAGAAGTTAATCTGAAGGAACCACATTTCAATCCCAGTTTATATGCTTCACCATTTTACAATAAAAAGACGAAATATGGTGGAGCATCAAGTGCTTACATGAACCAGCCCAACATTAAACATAGAAAAAACGCCTCGGTTACTAATGACAATAGTAATGACAACATAACTATTAGTCAGTCAGCTAGGCGTGTTCTGGATTTATTAGAAAATTATTCTTCTCCTTTAATGGAAGCAAAAAGAATATCACAGATAATGAAATCTTCTAACAGTAGTATTATGATCAATTCATTAGATAGTGCAAAACCCAGCAACAGTCAAAGACTTTGTAAGTAATGTGTTGAATAAGTTTTTGCATGTTGATTTATCACATAAATTGACTTTAATCTTTTTTAATTTTAGCATATAAAACACAAGAACTTCATGTGCCAAGCATTGCAACAATATTGCGATTGAAGCAGAAGTCAAGACTTATGGACACCACAAGTGCTGCTCGCCAGATAATAGCATCACATAGTAGTTCATCTGACTTTACATCGCCAGTATCAAAGAGTCAGAGGTATTTAACTTTTTTAAACTTATTTTTTTAAAGTTCTATTTAAAACGTTCAAACAGTTATTAAGATGAATTTTTTTTTTGCAGCAGTACATCAAATGAAATGAATGAAAAGTTAACTACGAAAATTAAATCAAGATTAACAAGAATTAACAGAGATGAAAGGACAGTGTATGAGGGGATTGAGCCTCTTAATCTTCCTACTGCTGTTTTACAAATTGATAAAGATAATTTGCCTAAGTTTTCTTTAGATGCTTCTAACTCCCTAACGTCATTGAGTTCTACACATATTTTGACAAAAACTTCACCTGCTTCAGTGCCGACCATAATATCCAAAAACGTTATAAAAGTAAATGATTCGAAAGTAAATCATCCAGAAAAACCTACAACTAATAATTATCTATTTTCTAATCCAGTCACGGTATCAAATGAAATTGTAAAATATTCTTCATCTCCTAATTTTACTTTTGGTAGTCCAGAAAAGACTATGGAAAAGGTACAAGACCTTACTAACATTGCTAATAATTCTGAAAAACACTTCTCAACTATTCAAGAAAATACAAAATCTGTACCACAATCCGAACAATGGAAATGTGATGATTGTTGGGTATCTAATAAATCAGATGCTAATGTTTGTGTTTGTTGTGGAGGTAAAAAGCCTAAAAAAGATAAACCAAAAAATAATGTATGTTCAGTATGTAAGGCCATTTTGAGTCAAGGATGTATAAATAAATGCTTTGACTGTGAAAATAAGTGTAATAGTGCTGATAAAGGAAAACTTAGCAACATTAAATTAGCAACAAATATTGACCAATCAAAATGGAATTGTCAAGATTGTTGGGTTAAAAATGATGCAGGAGTTGAAAAATGTGTTTGCTGTGGAGGTAAAAACCCTAATTTAATATCAAACGCTTCAGTAACTAAGTCTATATTAGAGTCTGTGGAAAGTACATGGAAATGTGAAGACTGTTTGATTAAAAACAAGAGTGGTGATGCTAAATGTGCTGCTTGTGGTGCAGTGAAACCTGTTTCAAAAACTTCAAACACCAAGCCTAATGACTTAATCACTCAACCTAAAACTACTAAAAGTGATTCTTTACTTAAAAATATTGCTAAATCACAATCTGATAAGTGGGAATGCTCAAATTGTTTAGTGCGGAACGATAAAAATGTAAGTAAATGTGTTTGTTGTGAGACTGACAAACCAGGAACAGTAAAAGAAAATGAGAAAAAGAGTTTTAATTTTGGTGTAAATTCAAATATAACATTCAAATTTGGTATTGATCCAAAACCAAATATTGTGGAAAATGTGGGGGTAACTAAATCAATTACTTTAACTACACCAGCTACAGTGTCAGAGGCTAATAATAACAATGTTTTATCCAAGACATTTACTTTTGGAGTTCCAAAACAGAAACAAGATGATGATAAATTAAGCAAAATAGAAGAGAAAGCAATTGAAATTCAACAACCAACCATTTCCTTTGGAATACCTAAACAATTTTCCACAGAATCTAGTACAAAATCTGACCTTCAAAATCAACCTCTAGGAGTCAATCATTTGCGTGAAGACACAACAAGTTCTGCAACCAAAAAAGATGAACAACCAGAACCGCTTTTAATGGAAGAACCAAAAACATCATTACCTCAAACACTTACACTTAAACCTGAAGGTTTATTTGCTAATTCTCTCTCGTCGCCTTCTCTAAAACCTTCTCTGAGTAACACTACAACAGCAGCTCTGCCTAGTGCTAATTTACCTAATATTTCAGAGAAAAATGAGTCATTAACTAATCCAATATTGGCTTCTACAGTTACACCATCGACTGAAAAAGCATTACCTCAAAGTGCATTTAGTTTTTCTTCAATTGGTATGAAACCAGCAACAAATTTGGTTGCCTCTCCAGTGGCAACAACAGCAACAGCAACTACAACCGCAACAGCCACCGTAGCATTAATAACAACAGCATCTGCAACAGCAACAACAACAGCAACAACTTCGACAAATGCATCATTTACAGCTATACAAAATCCTCCTGTTGTATCATTTTTTCAAAAAAGTAATCCTGTGAGTTCATCATCAATATCATTCTTCCAAAAAAGTGACTCAACACCATCGACATTGTCCTTATTCAAGAAAACAGACGCTACAAATGCGTCTACATCTCAACCAGAGGTATCCACTTCGCCAGTTTTTAGCTTCGGCAGTAGTGATCCACAGAATGTAGCTCAACCAGAGAAGCCGAAATTTAACTTTACATTTGGAAGCAGTAACAAATCTGAGATGCCACCTGTATTTAAACCAATATTTGGTGCCTCTGCCGACACTAATATTAACACCAACAATTTTACCCTATCAAACACAAATTCTATAAGTACAGGAAATGTTTTGCCAGGAAATTCGTCTGGCACTTTGCCTGGTGCAAATATAACTGGCAATATTTTATCAGGTGGCAATAATGGTTTACCAATGGTTAATCCATTGGTTGGACTATCAGCAAGCAGTTCACTAGCTACAGGTAATAGCTTAAGTGGTAATGTCTTGCCAACAAATTCATTGCCTACTGCCAATAACATGGCTCAGGTGAACAATACGCCGGCATTGCAGTCAGGTGGTCTTTTTGGTACATCAATAAAGAAAGACAATATGTGGTCGTCGTCTAGTAATACATCTAATAACTTGTTTGTGTCAATCAATAATGTACAAAAACCTTCTTTTACTTTTGGCTCCTCTGTACCAACATTTAATTCAAATAATGCAAATCCTGCTCCTACATTTGGCACTCCATCGCAACCAACACAAAATTTGTTTGGAATATCAAACCAGAACAATCAACCATCATTATTTTCAAATTCAATCCAAAGTTCAACCCAACCAAATATATTTGGAGCATCACAGCCGGCCAGCAATCCTGCATCATCAGTAGGAATGTTTGGAACACCAAACGCAGGTGTAACGCCAACTTTTGGTTCACCTAATTCTATCTCAACTTTTGAAGAACCTTCTATGAACCCTACGCCGGCTCCAACTTTCAATTTTGGAGCTCAACAGCCTGGTAGTGGGATTTTTGGATTTGGACAGGTACACAAATATTTATTATTGTTTTTAAGTTAGCTTATATCCTAGCGATGTTTTAAATGCGACAGTTTGTGAGGATGAATGTATACATGTTTGTTACTCTTTTACGCAAAAACTACTGGACGGATTTTAATTAAATTGGGTACGTAGATAGCTGGAGATTTAGAATAACATTATAAAACTTTTTATCCCGACATTCCCATGGCTTCGGAAGTTACGAGGGTGAAACCGCGTGGCGCAGATAGTAATACATAAAAAAGAAAGTGGTTAATATTTAAACAAAGATAGGGATAATAATAATTACTATATTTTCTATTTTATTAAGTAACTAGCTCTGCCCTGCGATTTCACCCGCGTTAATTTGACGAAAAAACTCACTAAAGTATTTTGAATACTTACCTGAGTTGCACGGGCGACATACACGCGCTGCGCGACTGCGCGTCGTGTCATTTATTTTTACAATATCTCATAAATTATGCGTCCAAATTAAAAGCTATAAAAGACCAAGCTTATCTTCATAAAATTGCCCTGTTGAAGAAGTATTTTTCATTCGTAAGGATTCATATACCTGGCTAGTAATATTATAATGCAATAAAATCACCATTTCTTTTTTGTGATCATTAATTCGTTGCGTAAAACTGTGGTATCTTAAGATATTGATGAATAACGTATTTATTGATAAGGATTTGTATCATGTCTATAAAACTAACTTCCCAAATAATGCATTATTTTAAAAGAAACTTGATTACCATAAAAACGTTTATAATAAGTTAACCATAAAGATAGACTCGCGGAATTTTTTAATGACGATCGATTCCGTCATACATAATTTTTGGGTAGCTTATATCGTTTAAGCAGCGCACGCAACGGAAGCTCTCAAAAACAATATGATCGATTCTCGCTAAGTTGATCTTATTTCAACTTATTCGTTCACTGGTTATATTAAAAAAATCAGATTAAATTTTTTATTTGTTGTTTAGCAGCAGCAACAACAGCCACAGCAACAACAACAGCAGCAGCAGCAACCTAGTGGAGTATACAATTTTGGTGCAACGGCGGCTGGAATAGGCACTTCACAAGTGCAGTTCAACATGGGCAGTTCCCCATACATATCTGGTCGTCGTGTTAGGAAGGCTATTCGGCGGACCACGCCGCGATGAAGTGTCATCTCATATAATTATGTAATTATGTAAGCGGAAGACTTAAATTGACTTTGACCTTATTCACTTAAAAGAGAAAAAAAACCCTCAATAAAATGAAATGAAATTAATACATTTATTTCGCCATAAAGGCGATAGATTAAACACACTCTAAAAACGTCAACATTAAAATTTCTTCAAATACCATTAAGTTATCAGTGATTTTAAATATATACAATGTACATAAATTTTAAATAATAACCATATGTATAAAGATAGAAGTCTTTAAAGTTTTGACATTTCATGTACCATTAAAATATTTTTTATCATTTTTCATTTGATTTAATTTTAAAGGAATGCTTTTAAAGGTTATAATTATAGTAAATTAACACAAACTAAATATTGCTTGTGTTTCATTACTACAGGTCGGAATAGGTAGAATGATTTAAGGTCGTTGACATCAAACAATTATCAATCATCAAACATCTATCCATTATTAAAAAATGGATAGATGCATTTTATTGATTAATTCAATATTTTAAGAGTTATTGGCCAAAAATGAAAAACGGGTTTATTAAATGGGCCATAAATCGTAAACGGTAAGTTTTACAAAAAAGTTTACAGGAAATAAAAGATGCAAAATTTTATTCTCCACAAAAAAGATCCAAATAACTTTTGCCCTAAAGTGGACAGTTTCCGAGATATCAGCCAAAAACTTTTCTTTAAGATTGCGATCGAAGCTCCACCTGGATCTGTCAGCATTTTGTGTTTTTTATGGTCAGTAAGTGACCCTTAACCTAAAAAAAAAAATAGTTCAAATCCCGGAACTTTTTCCGTTACTTCCCGCACATTATGAATAAATAAAATAAAATGAAATAAAAATAAAATAAAATGGCATGTCCATATTATAATATCTTGACGCAAGTATATAAAATCATTCTACCTAGTCCGACCACTGTTCATTACATTGAGAGATTACGATTGAAATTGTTGTCGGCTTAAATTACAGCCACAATTACATTTTTGGAAATAATATATAATCTTAATCTGTATATACTATATAATAAATACATTGTAAATTAAAAAAAAATCGAAGAAAAGTCAAATATATTTTTTATATTGAGTAAAAAGTAAACCAAAAAGAAAGGGGTGACAATATTCTTGTTTTTTTGTTTTATTTATTTTTATATATTATTCTCTTTCATTACATATCCATTCCAGACAATTTTGATACATTTACTATATTTCTGGAGGAGCTAGGTCACATTAGTCTTCTGTCATTGTTTAAAGTAAGTAGTATTTCTTCTTGAAAGTGAATAGGGTTTAATAAAAAAGTGTAAATTATTAAATTAAATAATTTTGGGATCTTTATTAGGGAGTTAAAATGTTTATATTAAAAAAAAGACTCAAAAACTTATCTAGCGTAGGGTAAGGTGGGGTGCAGTGTTACAAAAAAAAAATAAACTGGAATATAGTGTCAAAAATATCGTTTTAATCAGCTGGTTTTTGGCAAGGAAATAAACTAATAATCTCTCTCTAATTAAAATAACTCAAACAATAACATTATTAGCAACTACTTAATTTAAATTGCACTTTAATTAAATCAGTCGATTGTAACACTGAGCCCCGTATCTGGGGTAGTCTGTTACAGGGTAGGGGGCAGAATGTTACAACATAAAAATAATAGAAAAACTAAATAAGAGAAAATGTTCTAACAAACATTAAATTTCTGTAAAATATTCTTTGGGAACGTATATACATCTGTCTGACGTTTATTCTTCTTTTGAACATATCTTTGCAATGTCATAAAATTAACATGCTTTTCATTTGCTGCTTTTCGAAGGCTAACACCACTTTCAACCATCTGAATCGCTTCTGCCATATCTTTTTCACTACGAAGACCGTAATCTGTCTTCATCTTTCGATTTCGCACAATTGTTCAACAAAAATGTTAATTGAGGCTGATTTTTACAGTGTCACACAGTGCCCCGTAACACTGTGCCCCGGAGAGGTAAACCAAATAAAAAAAATCGTATGAGAATTTTAGGTTATGTTTACAACAAACTACTTAACGGTAATTTTTAGCTAAATATACATCAAATAAATAAAAATTAACATCACTTCCCTAAATACAATACGTCCGGAAAGAAATTAAAAACTGAAATGATTTTTTCGTCGTTTTATCACATAAAAACCTTTTTTGTTTGTAATTTTTTAAGCACGATACAAACTGCGGCGAGGACAATTGTTTAAAGATCGCTGCTTGTGAGCTTGACAAACGTGTATACCAAAATCATAAAAGTAAAAGATAGTGACGAAGATATGTGCATTGTAACATTGTACCCCGTGTAACACTGTGCCCCCTCTTACCCTAATAATTTTACCTTAGGAAACAATTTTCTCGTCCTATTAATAAAATGGAAGATTATAAATGTTTTAAAATAATTAAATACTTTGTAGAGTAATAATTGAAATATAATACGTACTACGTACTGTTACTATGTAAAAATGTTTTAACATTAACCGTAGCCAAGATTGATAGAATAGGATGTTATTTAAATATTAATCAATTTCCAACATTAATCGTATGCATGTAAGTAATGTTAGTTAGTAATGTTATTCTTTCTAAATATTTTTTTTTCAAATGTAAATAATGTTTTTAACACATAGGACTAAATGGTTGTCAAAAGTGTAAATGTTAAACTTTCATATCAAAATGAAAAAAAAAATGTGATTAAGGAAGCAGGTCTTCATGTCTATACTGTTGAACTCACAAGATATTTGCTTTTGTCTAAAAGTTTTTCTTTATTTATGGAAATCTACATTAAGGAAAACAAGAAACTACTATGATAAGGTTATATATATAAGTTTGTATTTGTATACTAACAAATACTTTAACAGTGTTACAGAAAGTTTCGCACGAAATATATTAGAATATATTTCATAAATCGGTTGAATTTATTATTAAGAATTTTAAATGTTAAGCTTAGTCTATTTTGTTGCATCACACTGATAATTAATTGCAAAATGAATAAAAAAATAGTACCCTTGTGAAAATAATTTTCTGGAAAACTCTTAAAAAGTCTTCAAAACGCTTCATAGACTTTTCGTAGAAAATACTTTTTAGAAGAATAAGTCTGAACAAGTATTTGAAAAACTGTAAAACTCTGAAAAAGTCAACTATTCTCAATAATTTTAAAGTCCGAAATTTCAGATTTTATCCACCAGGGTATGTTTTCCTTTAAATATAAAGAAAAATTTTAAAACAACAGTAAAATTATTGTAACTATAAAAATAATTATGTTCATAATTATGTTCACAATAATTATGTTCATATACTAAGGGCGCTAGCCTAAAAAAAGTAGTATTGAATAGATAAGTAATCATTAAAATAATTTGTTATTATATAGTTATTATATGAGATCAGATCAGTTAGGGTTACGTCCGCTTAAAAATTGTAGATATAATTCAACAAAATGCATAGCATAGATGCATACATAGTATCCTGCTGCAATTTTATTGTCTTATTTGTTCTCAACATTCGTATAAATATTGTTATGTGTATCAGTCGATAGTAAAATTATAGTTGAAATAGTTTAGTTTTAGGTCGGTTTCATATTATTGGATATTGTTAGTCTGAAATTTTCTAACGCACGTGGACGCCCTGAAACCCTGCACATATTGGATTTTTCTATTTGGTTATTAAAATTTGTTGGTCTAAAAGCAGTTTGGTATGTAAAATTAGTTTTTTTTTTGCTCTCGAGTGAAACATTGTGAGAAAACTTCATTAATTACACAAGTCATTTTGACCATTTTGAGACTTCGTATAATTAGCAGTAGAACAGGCGTATTGTAGTTTTCACAGAACTTGATAAAAGTGAATAAATACAATGAATAAAGTAGTTTAGTTTAAACTAAGTTTTGTACCAGACATCTAGTATGAGATTAATAAGCAGAGTGCGTTTTTGTGCGCGTTAGAATTTTTTTTAACAAATTTGACAATGCGGGTTTACCTGAATGTGTTGATATAGGGCGTATTTAAGGTGTAGTAAGGCTATTTTTATAGTGAATCATGTAAAGCAAGTTATCTAAATGCGCCCTACAAATCATAACCGTGTAAAATGTATTAGATGTAATATCAATTTTACAATAAACACAAAACGAAAGTTGGGGAGCAAAACTAAAATATTATTTAATAACTACTTTCCGAGCTCTTGATGTTAAACGAAATATAAAAAGTATTTTAATATAAATTATAATCGTGGTTTATTTATTGCCTTTAGATTTGTTCCTCAATAAAAACGGCCATTTAATTATAGTTTTATTATTCTATCCCTTAAGCAGTACCGGATTAAGGTGACTTGATGCCCTAAGCAATATACCCCTGTGTACCCCTATCCTTAGTGAACTACAAAGAATTAATTGAATACGTATCGATTAAAACACGCGAATTTTGAAATTGTAAAAAAAAAATCTATTATGGCTAGTGTTTAGAGGTCAATCTACTACCAAGATCTTCGCCCACATTATACTTTGTATTACTGATTTTTGTTTCGAACTTCTAAAAGGGTTCCACGCCGCGTTAGTAAAAATTGCAAATTATCAATTCGCAAGAAAAGAATTAGAAATGGACGTCTCATGCAAAGCTATTCTCTTCTAAAATAATAAAATTCTAAGCAATAGAAAAATACATATAAGATAAAAAGTATGTGTAATACAGATTTTTAATGTTTAAATTTTTAAAAGGAATTCATAGGTTCGGGTAAAATAGCACCAATAGTTCTTTTTTGTTTGCTGAGAAAATCGTGTCGGTGTCCTTGTCCGATTATTCCACAAGAAATGTTTTTGATAGTGTATCTTCCGACGGCTGGCCATACAACTACACGTTTGTATCCAGGCGGCTTGTCATAGCTGCTATTAAAACCATATTTATTCTGTTTAAATGTTACAAATTTTCTGGTATTATAATGAGCTGGACCTGGATCTTCTGCTTTACGTATACACATTGACATATCTACTAATGTGTTGCGACCTCTATAAGGAACGCTTCGGTTCGTTTTGTTCATTTCCCCCATGTGAGAGTTTTTATATTTATTTAATGTGCTTCCGAGGGCAATAGGCCAAGTAGCCGCCGAACACCTTAGAGATGTGGAAAAATGATTTTTGATCGTACTTTCGTCACGTTTTCCAGTGAAGATGTCGTATGGTCCTCGTAAAGATACTGCTTTTTTTGTTTTTAATTCGATAGATTCTTGGTCTATTATATTGTAACGATTTGGTGCTAAAGACCATTTTTTGGAAGTATCTTTAAATCTGCATGGTTCTTCTCTTTCAAAAGTAGGTCTTACCGAATGTGATTCATGAGGTGCTTTGAAAGAGACACGTTTGTAATACGTGCCAGGCCCTGGTATATTATTAGTCGTTAATCTATCGCGAGAGACCCTGCCAAAACCTAGATTTTTGCAGGCAGGTTCGTATTTTGATACTTCTGATATTTCGTGCCAAGCAGGGCCAAGAATCGACTTGAACCATTTCCTTCTCGCTAAAGCTTTTTGATTTCTATAGCCTAAATTTTTTGACCAATCTTCCAATTCCGCTTTATATCTCCACGGATCTTTATTGTTTATTCTATTTCTATTGATTCTAAAAACTTCACTAAGGGGTTTTGGACTATAAATGCAAGGATCACAACCTTCTGGTCTTTTCGAATAAAAACCGCTTGAGTCTAAGCCAGGATGTGCAGTATTATTCCCAAATCGTTTTACATAAGAACCAAATGGCGCTTTATTTTTTGGGATTGTTACCATTTTCTTTATAATATAACATAATTATTTTTACCGAAATTTTCTATGTAGTTTTAATTATATATTTAACATGTAAAATGCGAAAGATACGATGGTGGCGTTAGTTTAGTTTTGACATTTCTATTATACACAAAAGAGTATATTCGTCCCTACTTAATGAGTGTTTAATGTCACTTAGGTACTAAATACTTATTAATCACTAGCTGCTGTTGGTCTAAGATCCGGAATATAACAAAATCTTCCCTCATCTGTTAATTAGATGAAACAATTTTTTATAGGCTGATTTCAATATTGTAAATTTATAAAAGCAACCTCTGCCACCATAAGCCTGCTGCAAATAATAATAAGTACTTAAAAAAATTTTTTTTGTTCTAAAAATCTTTTCCCTATCAATCTTAATTACATGTAGTAAGCTAAAACCGTCAATATTTTTTTTTTTTTTTTTTTATTCTAGACCCCCCCACACTAGGGTGTGAGACTGTTTTTACAGATGTCTTTTTCTACTCATTCATTCCAGTTCTCGCATTTATTCCTCTCGCACTTGCATTCCGCATACTTGTTCTTTCTTTCATCCTTCCTCATTCACACTTGGCTTAAGGCTCATTTCTTTTAACTAAAACTTTATAACTCAGTTCGCAGTTATAAAAAAAATTTAAACTAATATTATAAAGAGGTAAAGTTTATAACTTTGTTTGTATATACGGGGTAATCTTCGCAAATACTGATCCGATCATGAAAATTCTTTCGCCAACAGAAAGCTACACTATTCAGGAGTGACAAGATAAAAGGGAAATGATAAAAATATATAAAGATTTTAAATCAGCAGGATTTGAACCTGCGCCCTCTGACGTGCCGTGTCAACAATTCAATCTAATCAAGCATTATTATTTGCCTTAGAAATTAATTGGTGATTTTAAAACATTTATATTTATCTGATTTGCTGAAAATAGTGAGAGTGTATTGGAACATATCAAATTTCACCGTACCCTTCTTATGTGAAATGGATTATAACGCCCAACGAAGTGGGCACGGGTCGGCTAGTCTAAAATAAAAGTAGCTTAAAATACACCTTATTACATCAGCTATCTGCCAGTGAAAGTCCCGTCAAAATCGGTCCAGCCCACTGTGGTTCCCTAGTATGACAAAAATCACCCAAGGCCACTCTGCGATTTAATCAAAGTAGTGATTATTGTAACACCTACAAAGTCCGAACTTAACAAAGGTATAAATTGAATTCACTTTGCTAATTACTTTCATTCCCATTTCGTCATCGAAAGTGTGAATATTACCCGCGCTCCGAAACGTAATCAGTAAACCTGTTACATAAGTGATTTATTTTCAAGATGGATTTCCAAGGACATGGTATGTACATATATATATATTTTTTTACAATTTTAAGATTATTTGTTTTGTTAAAATTTGACTGCTATAGTGCTATGTGATAGAACTGTTTTATGTACGCGTTTTAAATTTTAGTTAATAAGGCTCCATATGTCCGTCTCAAACTTTTTTTTATACGTTTAAGGTGAGGTGAGACCTCATTCTTTATGATTACACTTAAATTCGTTCAGCGTTTTTCCCTCATTTAGAGAAAAAAATATTACGTGAAAATAATCTCTTTGTAGCACTTTGTTATGCACACGAATTAACACCGAATGTCTTTTGTTTTGCATTTATTTACTCAAAATGTTGTTTTTATCGCAGGTCCAAGTCGGAAGTGTACCTATATTCGCACGCATGTTGTTCTTCAATTTTCTTGAAATATGGCACCGACAAGATGTTAAACATCACTGAACGGGCCGAGCTTGTATTTCAAGAGATAAGTACGTGACGCGCTTTCAATCCATCCACGTTTTTACCTACCAGGTTCTGTTTACAAGCAATTAGTGCATGGATCTGCTATAAAAGAACATATTTTACAACTTTGGGTTGTAATTTGATTTTTTATTTGAAATTTTGTGTTTGTAAAATTTAATTTTATATATATTTTATATATATATATATATATATATATATATATATATATATATATATATATATAGTAATATACCGTTTTTTATCATTATTTATAACAATAAATTGATTATACCACTTATCTAACCTGTTTCATTTATAAGATCCCATGAATAAAGTTTTTTTTATATTTTTGTCGCACCTTAGTATGGGCGGGGAACCACTGTGCAGCCGTTTTAGAGATTAGAGGGAACAAACAGACAGACAAAAATTGTAAAAAATGTTGTTTTGGTATATGTACCGTGTATATAGGGTTGCCAACTTTTTTTGACAAAAAAAAGTATTAAATGGTTTGGATAGGAAAATAATAAAGTAGGTATTTGTTAGAAAAAAAGTATTTTTCAAATTTTATGTTTTATTGTTTTAAAAACTACTTTTGTGTGCGCATGCTAATATTTTTTTGTTATTTTTAAATGTTTCAAAGCTTGTTTGACAATCAAAATTTAAATTTAAATATGTAAACAATTCGTTTTTTAATTAAAATTGACGCTCTATTTCTCTCTTCTCGCCACTTTAGATTCATTACTGAAAAAACACTTTCAGTGAAAGCTGAAGTGGCGAAGCATTTTTAAGTATACATACTTATATTTCCATTTTACAAGCTTTTATTTAACTTGCAATGAATGTATTTAAGTATGTATGTAAGTTCGGGTGAAATCTTGCAATTCAATTTTGAAGCAGATATTTTCAACCAATTGAGCTGAAATTTTGTATACAAGTTTAATTTTGATGAGAATGTATCGTTAACTTTGTGACGTCATTTTAAATCAAACATGGCGGCATATCCAAGAGTGCGGACTAGTTATTTTTAGTGCACTTCTACAGTTCTACAATATGGGTATCAAATGAAAGGGCTTGCTAAGAATAATTCAAATAAAGTGACATGATAACAGACTAAAAAGTCAAAATAAATTAAAAGTAAAACACATTTTTAAAAAACAAGCTTTTTTTATTTGAATGCACTAAAACGAAAAAATAAATTTTTACTTTAAAACTTTTACTATCTACTTATTAAGTTATTACATATCTAATCTTATAAGATATAAAAGCTTGTCGCGAGATTTGCTTGTAAACAAGTAAATTTAATAAATTTATGTGATTGATTTTGACTATTAAAATGTTGTAACTAAGAAAATCTGAGTATTCATATCCCGCGACAAGCTTTTATGTCATACTAGCCCATCCCGTGCCCACTTCGTTGGGCGTTAATTATTTTTAATAATTACTTCTAACGAAAACTATTCATCTGATAGTTATAGTGGAAAGGGCAATTTTAATCTGCATTGAATGCCTGAGCTAACTAACATGTTAATTTGGATAAGGATTACGTAATACTGAAGTAAAGAAAACAGCTTTGAAAATAACGTAATGTTTTTAATTAAAATTTTGAGCATAAAAGTGGTTATTGTAAGTCAACCGTAAGAGATAGAGAAATGCTATCGTGGACTTTTTTGTAGCATTTTTATAGATTTTGAATTCGCTAGTACATTACTTAACTATATATTTGCTAGTTTACGCGGCGTTCGCGAGGATCGGTCCCCGTTAGCGAGATTTTTTGCGACCTCTTCAACATTTATCGCCGTATTTCTGCTAATTTACATAAAAGCATAATAAATTATATAACTAAACCTTCCTCAAGAATCACTCTTTCTATTGTTGAAAACCGTGTAGAAATCCGTTCAGTAGTTTTCGAGTTTATCGCGTTCAGACAGACAGGAGGACAGAAAGACGCGGCCGGGGGACTTATTTTTATAATAAGTATAGATATAGACTATTAAACGTCGAGCAATTCTTGTATATTTAAATAATCTGAATCTCGGAATCGGCTCCAACGATTTTCGTGAAATTTAGTATACAGGGGATTTCAGGGGCGAAAAATTGGTCTAGCAAGGATTCATTTTTAGAAAATGTAGTTTTATCCCTGTTTGAAAAAATGCCTAAAATATCGTTAGAATAGGAAGGTAAATTTCGCGATTGTCGTTAAAGTTGTATTAGCTCAGGTGGGAAATCGGTCGCTCGGGATCGACCGATAAAACCACGGTTCAAATCCATCTCCATTTTTTTTCCTTTTTTTTCTAATTTCACTCTTAATTTTTTATTTAAATAAATATAAAAATACCGAGAAAAAAACAAAAAAAAATACCGAGCTAGGCTCGGTCACCCAGGTACTACTATTTATAGATATGTATTTAAAGTCATATGAGATTATGACAGGATTATATAATGACTTTATAAGTAGATAGTAAAAGTTTTTAAAGTAAAAATTTATTTACTCAAATATTTCAAATGTACTTTTGACTGAAATTTCTTTATCATCATTAGTGATTTTCCTTTGAATCTCTTTAGATTCGGAATACATATCGTCCATCCTATTATTTAATCTGTCTTGTATCAGTATTCCAACATCCGTTTTAACTTATGTGTACGGTTAAATAGTTAAGTACCCATAATGAGTATTTTGTTCTACGCATCACAGCAAAGGTTGAAAATAAAGTATTTTCACATACTTTATTTGTATAAATACTGTTATATAAACACATCAAGCGCACGGGAAGAAGCCAGGGGCGTAGCTACCGCCGTATCAGCCGTATCAGTGATACGGGGCCCCCGGGCTACAGTGGCCCCTTAACGTGTGTAAGCAAAAATGTTATCCACGATGGCACTTAATCTCGTGCTTCCCGGGAAAAAACATTTAAAAAACTGTAATACTTGCCTATGAGTTTTCACTTCAGAAATGACAAAAGTCAAAAAAAGCAATCCCTTTTATGTGATAAATCTTTACCCTTAATTTGGCCCTCCAACTAATTTTGATATAGGGCCCCGCTAAAGCACGCTACGCCACTGGAAGAAGCAGTGGTACTGTTCGTCACGGGACGTCCACGGTTGTCGCGCTGACTTCGTCACGTACAAAGGAATTGACGGACGCAATTACCTATTTATATTTCGCGGCCATGCCATCATTCACGAACTACCTCATCTGATTGAAGATTTATTAGAGAAAAGGACATTTTTAAATGACTCTAATTTTTAATAGTTTTATTTTATTTTATATACTATTTTGTTATATTTTTAGATTATGTGATTTAATTATGTGATGCCATACTGCCCTGGGACCGGGCGACCCAGAATTAGGTCAGCCTTACCCTGTCATGCGGGGCTCTGCTGGGGTGGACAAACCTTTCCCTCGCTACTCGTGGGAACGCAATGAATAAAAATAATTTAATTCATCGAAATGGCGGCGATGTGGTTCGTCACCTATCACGTCTCGTTTCTCGCGGGGGAGAAAAGCGGCCCATGGAGAGCCGCTTCGCTACGTTGAATGTACGAGGAGGAATGGATGGTAAGGTAGATGAAGTATGTCAGATTATGATGCACGAACGAGGCATAGATGTTCTGTACGTGAACGAAACCAAGAGGAAAGGATGTGACACCATGGTTCATGGTCCCTACAGAGGATACTGGTCGGGAGTTCCCCAAACCAGCCGATGCTGTCAGGGAGTTGGTGTGATTCTTTCCTCTCGAATAGATGAATGTGTGATGGACCATGAATGTGTAAGCCCAATACTCCTCTGGATTAGGCTAAAAGTCGGACTCACTCGCTTCCTCGGGGTCTATGCACCGATGGATCTACGCGGAGGTGGGTCATTAAAAGCCCAACAAGAGAGAGAGGAATTCTGGGATAGCGTGAGAGAGGTCTTGAATAAATGCGGAGAAAATGAACGGATCATGATGTTAGGGGACTTTAATGGATGGGTTGGAGTAAACCGTGATGGGTATGAAGGAGTTCTGGGTACGTTTGGGGACAAGAGAGTGAATGACAATGGGAGAAGCCTGATTGAAGTATGCTTGGAATGGAATCTTTGCGTGACCAACACAATGTTTGACCATAAAAAGATCCATTTGTATACAAGAGATGAGGGTGAGTCTAGAAGTATGATTGATTTTGTAATTGTGGATGAAAGACTGAGGAAGAAAGTGCTAGACACTCGGGCATACCGCGGTGTAGGCCTCGACACAGACCACTTCCTGGTCATAGCCCGAATGCGTGGCCTCTTTAAACTGTGGCGACACCGAGGGGCAGAGCCTACGACTGTTTTGGACAGAGTGAAAGTGGAAAATCTGCAGGAAGAAGAAAAGAAAGACGAGTATGTATCGAAAGGATGATTTTGATAGGAGGCTCATTGAAGATTTCCAGTCAAACATCAAGTTTTTCTGGAAATCCATCAAAACAGCCAGAGGAAAAACTTATACCTCGGAGCTGAGTACAATCAGGAGTCAAGATGGGAGCATTATAAAAGGAGATGAATGTGTGTTAAAGAGATGGAAAGAGTATTTTGAAAGTTTGTTTGAAAGAGAGGAAGTGCAGGTACAACATCCGGCACCTTCCATGGAAACTAGTGTAAATGTTGATGAAAGTGAGATAAGTATGGATGATAGTGAAAGCGTTGAATTGTATGAGATTAGGTAAGGCTGCAGGGTATGACAGGATTACCGTTGAGATGCTAAGGGCCGGACAGGGCATAGTGGCTAGCCAGCTGTACCGCCTTTTCAATCTGTGCTGGTGAAATGGGCAAGTACCGGGAGACTGGTGCAAAGCCGTAATCGTGCCATTATATAAGGGAAAAGGTTCACGGCTGGACTGCATAAATTACCGCGGTATAAGCCTTCTCAGCGTCGTCGGTAAATTGTATGCGAAAGTGTTGATTGAAAGGGTTGTGAATGAAACAGACGAAAAAGTATGGGATGCACAAGCGGGATTTAGGAAGGGAATGGGATGTACGGATCAGGTCTTTTCTTTGCGGTGCATAGCCGAAAAGTTCTTAGCTAAAAACAAGAAGGTCTATTGCACATTCGTAGATCTAGAGAAGGCCTATGACAGAGTGGTGAGGAATGAATTGTGGTCGGCATTGTCCGGGTACGGTGTGAGCAGTATTCTCATACGAGCACTGCAATCTCTTTATAGGAATTCTAGTGCTTGTGTAAGGATAAACGGGGCGTACACTGAATGGTTTAATATCGAAAAAGGTGTTAGACAGGGATGTGTAGCGTCACCGTGGCTGTTTAATCTGTTTATGGACAATTGCTTGGCAGAGCTAAAAGCGAATGAAAGTGGGTTGAGAATGAATGAGTTACTCGTCAAATGTCTTCTCTATGCTGATGACCAAGTATTACTTGCGTCCTCGGCCGAGGAGTTACAGATGAGATGAGAGAGAGAGGAGATGGTAACTGCTATAAATGGAGCTTTTGTTAGAAAGGGAATGAAGATGAATGTAAAGAAGACGAAAGTGATGGTGTTTGAAAGAGATGAGGCAATGACAGATTGCAATATCGTGATTGGGGATGAACAAATAGAACAGGTGAATGAGTTTGTATATCTGGGTTCAAAGTTTACAAGAGATGGAAAGTGTGAGAGTGATATTGAAAGAAGAGTGAATGCAGGAAACATCGTGAATGGATCTTTGCACTTCTTTATGAGCAGTCGAAAGGTGTCTAACAAGGCTCGTTTGGCTTATTATTTATAATATCTTTTATAGGATATTTTTTATAATATCGGATTTCCAATACATCGATATTTAAAAAAATATCAATATCGTAGCTTGACATATCGAAAAAAATATCGATATATCGATATTTTTAGCCGACGCCCAAAAAAAGAGGAGGGTCTCAATTCGATTGTATTTTTTATTTATTTATGTTAGATCAGAACTTTTGACTGAGTAGACCGATTTCGATGAATTGTGATTTGATGTTGCGTGTCATGTGGTCCCATTTATAAAAATATATATAATTATAATTAAATTTATATAAATATTAAATTTCATTAAGAACTGACAAGAACTTTTAGTTATATCTAATAACGCGTATTTACTTGACTATTTTTTCGTCTACCTACGTTGTGTTACTTGTCGATGTAATTGTAGTCGTTTTTTTTCTTTATTTATTAATATTTTTTTTTATTTATTATTTATTTTATTGTTTGATTTTTTTCTGCCTTAACTTTCTGTTATTATTGTTTAGTTTTCTTTTTAAATCATTTTTTCTTTGACTTTCGTTAAGTGTGTAACATACACCTTATGGCGAAATAAATGTTTTGATTTGATTTGATTTGATTTTTTCGTTTGCGACACAATTATTTTATTTATAGACACTAGTTGAATGCTTAGAACTGGACCCGGAAAATTAAACCATGTGTTGCTCTGAAAAAACAAAGTTTTTATTTTACAACTAGCTGACCCGGCGAACTTCGTACTGCCTAATAGTCGATTTTTTTTAATACTTATCTTTCCCGGAACCCTTTCCACTAACACTTAAACTTCATGGTATTTAAGTTCAAATTGACTTTTAAGTATTATTACGAATCTTTTGTATGGCAATATAGAAAAGTGTTGTTTCTAGACTTTTTCAGGCACTTTTTTAAATTTTTCTCTCCGTAAGAACCATACTCGCAATTCAAGGAATATTATAAAAAAAGAATTAGCGAAATCGGTTCAGCTGCTCTCGAGATTTGCGCTTAGCAACACATTCAGCGATTCATTTTTTTATATATAGAGATTTTTCTTTATACATTATGATACAAAAAATAAAATACAAAAACCCCTAACATACCTCAAAAAACAAAAGAAACGACATTTAGTCATTTAGCCGATTCCTTAAGCCGCGTTGGCGCAGCACTGGATTGCGATTGGCTGTTGCGCGGGCGGTTGCGGGTTCGATTTCCACACACGACGATATTATTTTGTATTGGCCATACAGATGTTTGCCGTGGTCTGGGTGTTTGTGCAGTCCTTGTGGGTCTGCCCACCGTGCCTTGGAGAGCACGTTAAGCCGTCGGTCCCGGTTGTTATCATGTACACCTGATGGCGATCGTTACTCATAGTAGGGAATATATCCGCCAACCCGCATTGGAGCAGCTTGGTGGATTAAGCTCCGATCCTTCTCTTACATGGGGAAGAGGCCTATGCCCAACAATGGGATATTATAGGCTGAATCGTTTAAATAAAACTAAGATAAAACATTTCTTTTATATTTGACTACAAACAAGTGTCAAAATCTTTTTAACTGACTTCCAAAATAGGAGGAGGTTCTCAATTCGATTGTTTTTTTTTTATGTATGTTACTTCAGAACTTTTGAACTTTTGTGGACTGATTTCGATAATTTTTGTTTTAATCGGTTAAAGGTAGTGCATGTCATTTAGGTAGTCCCATTTAAATTTATTTGAGACTAGCTTCTGCGCGCGACATCGTCCGCGTCGAATAGGGCCAATTCTGTCATACATGATTTGTGCGAAACTTTAACTGTTTACACGGCGGAAGCTCTCAAAAGGAAAAAACCCCGATTTTGATACATAATTCATTGGTGCTACGCTTCTATGTCTTAGCGTGATGATATATAGCCTTTAGCCTTCCTCGATAAATGGGCTATCTAACACTGAAAGAATTTTTCAAATCGGACCAGTAGATCCAGAGATTAGCGCGTTCAAACAAACAAACAAACAATCAAACAAAAAAACTTCAGCTTTATTATATTATAGTCATCGCAAAATAATAGGCCCGTTTGGACATACCTATGTCATCGAGACGTAAATAGGGAAGTAACCATACGACTCGGTATTCGATACTCACGATAAATCGATTCAAGTTTGTATGACTATTTGATCGATTTAATTATCTAGTGTAAAGTATATTGAATTAAATTTCTGATTAGAAAATTTAACTTAAACTTTTATATTGTAGGTAAATTGAAAAAATACAATGGTACAAAAGATAAATTTGTCTTTAATCTATTTTTTTATTGTTTTCTAATGTTTACGCCAATTTCTCTCATTATAATGAAACAAATTTTTCAGGTTTTATCGCGTTTTATTAGGTTCTCTACACAAGGACATTGTTCTCCGGTGACCATGGTACCTTTAAAGACTTTATTCTTTGATAACGCGTATTTAGTTGATTATTTTTTCATCTAGCTACATTGTGTTACTTGTCGGTGTAGTTGAAGTCGTTTTTTTTTCGTTTGCGAGCAAATACCATAAAATTATTTTCAGTAGAGATCACTACACAATATCGATTTACTATTAAAATCGAATGATGCTGGTGAAATTCAGTAATTAACTAGTTACAACACTAGTATTTAAAAACAAAAAGACTTAGAACGTAACTGTTTTTGAGACGTTTCGTAATAATTAGAAATTGCATGCTACTTAGTAAGCGCGAAAAGAATACTTCCAATATACTCTATCATATTATTTGACGCGCCAAAAAAATTTACGTATGTTTTAAAAACACTTTATGTTATTAATCATTCCTTTATTGTTTCTTACAGTTTCGTACCAAGTTCCGTTCTAGGGTATTTGTTAAACGTCCAAACGAGCCTCTTATTTTGTGACAACTATAGTATAGATCTAACGAGTACTTTTCGAGTTATATCTAATAATGCGTTTTTACTTGACTGTTTTTTCGTCGACCTACGTTGTATTATACCGCATAACTTTTTACTGGGTATACCGATTTTGATGATTTTTAATTTAATCGAAAGCTGATGCTTACCATGTGGTCAAATTTAAATTTCATCGAGATCTGATTACAACTTTTTGAGTAATCTTTGATAGCGCGTATTTACTTGACTATTTTTTCGTTTACCTACGTTATATTAATTGTTGATGTAATTTAAGAGGTACCATACTTTATATAAAAACGAGCTGAGTTTTTATAAATATTACGTCCATGAACCATGATTAACGCTGACAGTAAAAAATGATAACTGGCGAGAAAAAATAAAAACTTATTTGAAAAAAAAATCGAGTGTCGATATCTACATTTCAATATCGAAATATCGATATATCGTCCAAAAAAGTATTACTAATAAATATAGTAATTTCTAAATAATAATTTCGATATATCGATATTTTTCAACAGTCCTAGTCAATACTACTTACAGGTCATACATGGGCAAGTCAGTGGTGGTTTTACAAATTTCCCTCCAGTAGGCTATTCAATTTTTGTCTTTTATAGTGACTTCTTAAATTCGATAGCTTACACAAAATAATGTTCATTTGGTTAACGTTGTAAATATGTTTTATATCTTTATTAAATTTTCTATTGACAATCCGGTTTATGATGACAATGAATTAATCTAAATTATCTTATAAAAATCTTATAAAAACAAAAAAAAAATACGTGTGCTTTAGACCACACGATTAAAGTAAAACTTACGAAACGTAACTCTCGTAAACGTAATTTTTATCTTTACTTACTTATATATCCCTCTCAACTTTCGTTCGCCTCACCCGATCACACTTTTCGTAACCCTCTCGTCACGCATTCACCAGCTTACTGCCCAAATCAAGCATGCGTAAAGAAATTTTACTTAAACACTGAGTGTGCTTTAGACCACATGACTGAAGTAAAACTTCTGTATCTCTAGCTAACTTATAAGTATTTCCCTCTCAACTTTCGTTCGCCTCACCCGATCACACTTTTCGTAAGGCTCTCGTCACGCATTCACCAGCTTACTCCCCTAGTCAGGCGTGCGTAAAGATGTTTGACTTCAAAAAGCTAAGGCGTTTCGTTTTTCTTGACAAAGTAGATCGTTCATAGTATTTACCCGCTTTATACAAAACTAACTTTCACCCGAACAATTTGCTCGCGGGTGCGCATAGAATCATAATTGTGCGCATAGAATCATAATTATGCGTTATAGAATCATAATCTAAAATAATAAAATAAATAAAATAATAAATAATAGGTAATTATGAAGTGCTATATCTAAGTTTGGTTAAATGTTCTACAAATTTTGTTTACGCAGGAACAAACACGGATTTTTACACGATTCAGAATGTGATTTCTGGAAAACCATGCAGTATGTTTTTTCATATAGCCTAAAACCTGCATAGCTCACACTATGAAGATTATGTATACTATCACTTTGAATGAGAAAATCTGGCCGATTTTGACCGTTTTTACTTAAATTCTGATTTCTGTCAACATGCCTCGCCTATTGCTGTAAAGTGATGGAGATTATTCAAAACACGCTGTGTGTTGTAATGATTGAATTAAAGTGTTTACTATTAGGTACTACTAGCGAAAACGTAGAATTGCTATTGTACTTCGACGGTATTCCATTTCATCTCATCACCTTTTTTGTACTTTTACGCTGTCGGTAAACACGATTTAATTTTTTATCCATTGAAAAAAGTGTGATATTTTCCTTTCATGTGCCGACTAGGGGCACTCGAATCCTTTCAATCGTGGTTGTCCAGCGATAGCTCAAGAATCAAGTTTGTGCTAGTCTGTACCATCCCACTGGTGAGCATAGGCCTCTTTCTCCGTCTAGAAAAAGGATTCGAGCTCAATCCACCATGCTGCTCCACTACAGATTGGTGGATATACTTACCTATTCCCTGCATAAGAGTAACGATCGCTTTCAGGTATCTACGATAATAACCGGGATTGACAGCTTAACGTGCTCTCCGACTCATAGTGGGGATATCCACAAAGACAAATATTCATACAGGAAACAAAAATTTGTTCGAAAACAAATATTTATCCTAAACGAAAAGCGAATCCATGACGGCCGTCGTCCTAGATCACCTACATGCGGTTGTTTTATAAGAATATAAGAAATATAAATCTTATGAGCAGTATTATGAATCCATATCCATGTATTGAAATAATACACATATATTCTTCTTCTATATGTAGGTATACATATAGGGATGTTCGACAGTTCGACTCCTAAATGCGTTACTTCAAATGGGGGTTCTGTAGGTGTAACAGATCACGTTCCGCGAGAAAAAAAATCCTGATTTTTTTTAAATTTTATTTTGTCTTGATATATGTACCTACGATGAGCTATTCTGACAAGGTCAGCATAACCGTCCAAGGTCTCAGGTGGGAAATCGAACGGTCGAGATTGACCGGGAAAACCATGGTTCAAATCTAAGTCTCCAGATTAATTCTTTTTTCTTTTTTTTTAAATTTCACTCGTGATTTTTTATTTAAATAAAAATAAAATATCTATAAAAATACCGAGAAAAAAACAAAATTAAAAAATAAATAAAATAAAAATAAAAATACCGAGCTAGGCTCGGTCACCCAGGTTCACCTACTGTTTATTAAATATTGAAACTTTAAATCTCGATAAGATTTTTTTAATTATGTAAGTTACATTAAACAGGAGAAAATTATGAGTGTAATATTCATAAGTAAAACATTAAAGAGACAATATACAGATTTACCTTAACATGGGCTAAAAATATTTTAAGCGTAGCAATTTAGAAGCTACGCATAGAGAAGACTTATCGAAGGGTAGCAATATTTGGGAAGCGGGCTTTGCTACGAATTACAGAAAACCTAAGGAAGGGGGAACTGGCAGTTCTCTGCATTAGTAAATACCGCGCCTTAGGCGGCGTACATCGAAAATCGATGCGGGCAGGAGGCCGGCCGCGCTTGCGTCTCGCGTGTTTCGTCCGCGTGTAGCCGCCGGGCCGCCGCCGTCGCCGCACGCCCCCGACCTGTAGGACGCCGCTAGACTTGTTGCGAAGGCCACCTGTTAACACATGGAGGTGCCGTGAATTCAAGGTAAGTTTGCTGCATTTCATACTACGCTATGCCACTGCGAATTCTGCCAGCAAGTGTCTAAATGTAACATCTAATAATTCTGGCGCGTATTTGAAATATTTTTATAATATTTCACTTACTAACCGTGAATCAATGACTTTCTATAATGGTGATTCGCTAGGTTTTGCTGTTCCAATCAAATTAAATGAAATCTGAATAAAAGTACCTATATTGAATTTCACTTTGTTAATAGATTATTCAGGTTACTTAAACTTAGGCGCATTGTCACTTTGTTTTTGAATTAGATTCAGTGTGTTAAAAGTAAAAATACCTAATACGCAATTGTAATTTCAACATAAAAACACTAGATATTTATTATTGGTAAATTTTACTACGCTCAGGTTAGGTGACGTCTAGGTCTATGCTTTGGGTAAGGTTATTTCTTGTACAACATAATGTATTTTTAAGTAAACATACCTACTTAAGCCTATGGTATAAAAATATCTATAAAATTAAACTAATCAGTTGGGTTTCTAAAATCTACTTTGTTAAAACCGTGTCGTGGGGGTCTAGTATCATAAACGAGTGTCGTTTCATTTGTTTACAATGTTTTCAAACATTCGTGCTACTATAATTATTATCTATACCTACTAATATTATAAAGAGGTAAAGTTTATAATAACTTTGTATATACGGGGTAATCTTCGCAAATACTGATCCGATCATTAAAATTCTTTCACTAACAGAAAGCTACACTATTCAGGAGTGACAAGATAAAAGGAAAAAGATAAAAATATATAAAGATTTAAAATCAGCAGGATTTGAACCTGCGCCCTCTGACGTGCCGTGTCAACAATTCAATCTAATCAAGCATTATTATTTGCCTTAGAAATTAATTGGTGATTTTAAAACATTTATATTTATCAGATTTGCTGAAAATAGTGAGAGTGTATTGGAACATATCAAATTTCACCGTAACCTTCTTATATGAAATGGATTATAACGCCCAACGAAGTGGGCACGGGTCGGCTAGTTTGTTAATAAATAATTTTAGATTACATAAGGTACAATAAATTTTACATACAAATTATTAGTATTTGTATTAATAGTAATACAGAAAACTTATGTGGCAAATAGGTACATGGGTGTACCTAAATATCTATACTTCTGTACTAATATTTTAAAGAGGTAAAATTTCTAACTTTGTTTGTTTGTAGGGGATAATCTTTGAAAATACTGATCCAATCATAAAAATTCTTTTACTAACAGAAAGCCACGCTATTCAGGAGTGATATAGGCTATATTAATTTATTTATTCATTGATCCACCAACATTTGTTTACATCAATACTTACAAAAACAAAAATACATAGTATACAGAACTTAATCTAGGTGTAACAAACACTTATAGGCAGATATAATTATCATGCTTAATAGAACTTCTAAGCACAAGGCGAAGTAAAAACAAAAAAAAAGTAAAGAAGTGATTAAAAAAAAAATCATAAAAACATTTTTAAGATGATTGGAATTTGGTATTTAACAGCGAACGAAATTGTTATTTCAGCATTATACAGATCCCCTTCATATACCAATATAGAAAATTTTTGTGATGGTTTGGATGAGTGTTTGACGTCCTTAGCATCGGCAGGATCGGCTGTTCTGGTTGGAGATATTTAGGGCTGGGGCGGGGAGAGAGATAGATAATGTCTACATCGAGTATTTTCTCGATTACCCTAGCATGCGCAATACGAGAGACATAATTCTCTTCCGAAGACAAAACGGAACAGAAACGCCATGGTATACAAAAGATAATAAAATAATATTTATAATTTTAATATATTTCGTTTATCGTAGTCTTTCTAATATTGAAAACGAGTAGTTTATCTTCTTAGAACGTCAAAATCACGTCAAAATTCGACAAAACTACGATAACTAAAATTTCTTGTTATCTCTTCAATTGTCGTGACGAGAAGAGTATCACGTGCACGCATGCTAGCTACTGTAGACATAAAGAGATAATACGAGAAAAGGGGTAGACAAACTTTTGTCGTGGCGCGCATGCTAGCCCGGCTGGAATGCAATATAAAGAGAAGTCAGGCTAAAGCTACTATCAGAAGGATAGATCACCCTAGTTTGTTGCAGGAGTTATCTTGTACAAATTTTAATCAAGTGTACGAAGCTATAAACGCTAATCAGGGAGCTAATGTTTTCATCGATATAGTGTCGAGTGCCGTTTTTAAACACTCTAGGATAATACACGTCCTACATCGATTGCAAGCTATAAAGCCGTGGCTTACACCAGGTCTTATACATTGTATTAGAAATCGTGATAAACTACACAAAAAAGCAAAACTAAGCACTGCTAATGCTATACTAAAACTCACATACACCAGATACCGCAACTTTAAAAAAAACTAAAAACTGAGTATGAAGCACAAGAATTTAAGAAAAATAAAAGTAATCCTAAAGGAATGTGGGACACTATAAACAAAGTAGTCAATCTGAGGAACCCTAAACTAGCCCCAACAGAACTGTTCAATCTCGATGATGACCCTCATATGTCACTTAACTTACTAAATAATTATTTCGCAGAAATAGGTAAAATCCTTGCGGATGACATACTATCTAAAAGACCTAATTGCTGCAGTAACACAGTGAAAACAATCTCACAACTGTCTCAGATTGACTCAATGGCTTTGTTTGACGTGGATCAAAGTGAGGTTGAGACCATTATTAACAACCTTAAAAATAACTGCGCTGTAGGTGTGGATGAAATTTTAACGCAAGTTATCAAATTGGCAAAGATATATATTATTCGTTATTTAATGCTTTTCCACGGGAACTTTTCCAGACTTTCTAAAACGGGCTTTGGTGCATCCCATCCACAAAAAGGGTGCCAGGGACAATGTTGGTAACTATAGACCAATTTCGGTGCTGACCACAGTCTCAAAAATACAATTGTACTAGAAAAACTTCTAAATACCAGGCTTATCTAATTTCTATCTTCTATAAACTTAGAATGTCTGCAGACCGTGATACACTAATGAATATTTATTATGCACTTGTTCAATCACTGCTTCAGTATTGTGTTGTCACCTGGGGAGGCGCTAATATTATTACGCTGCTACCACTGGAGCGTGCGCAGCGTGCGATACTCAAAATTTATCAAAAAAGCCGCGAAGATATTCCACAGCACTCCTATATCGTGAATGTTCTGTTTTCACTGTTGGGCAGATGTTCATCATGCACTCAATAGTTCGTAAGCATAAAGGCTTAATATGCAATCCCTCTCGAAAACGCAACAGAAGTAGAGTATGTACAATTCTGCCACATAATACATCTCTTGCAAAACATCAATTTTATATCATTGGTGCCCACCTCTACAATAATGCAAATAAAGCAAAAAATATTTTCCCCTTAAAACAATGCAATGCAAAAAAGTTATTCGCAGCTGGCTTCAGTCACTTGATTTTGTCGAGACTGAAAATGTAATTCATTATAAAAATTATTCTTCTAACACACTCAAACACAGACACACACACAGAGCCACACACATACACACACGCACATACACACACACACACACACACTCACACACACACACACACACACACACACACACACACACACCCGCACACACACTAATAGACATGCATTAAAAACGAGTACACCCGCAAACACTTATTCTGCTTATTTCACCCATAGAAGAAAGACAATATCGTTTAAATAATGTTTTATAATATGAATTTGTCAAATAGATGTGAATCTGTTATGTACATAATGTATTCTATGTCTCATATCAAAGAGTGGAAGACGCAGGCAGCTGTATCACAGTTTATACTATTACGGCTGCCGACGTTAACCTGTATATGTTTTTGTTTTTGTTTGAAACATAAATACTTGAAATGCTGCAAATTGCTACGTTAAATTAAAGGAGTGAATAAATAAATTATTATTATTATTATTTATTTTTATATCGCAGGGGAACCCATTTACGGGTGATATCCAGGACACCCTGGTAGGCAGTCCTAGACCGTATATCGGACTCAGCACTTGGGGTGCCAATACCGCACTAAACACTTACACTTACACTTACTTTACTTTACTTACACCGACACGGTATGTCGGGGGTGCGGGTTCGAACCCCGCTGGATCGAAATTTTGATATGATAATAAAAAACATTAAAGTCACTGTGGCTGTAAACCAGCTTAAAACCTAGGAACAGGGGAGTTTGATCCAAAAACTGTTTTACGGGGTGGTGGATAGAGGGGAGCTATTTAATTACGAGGAGGCCTTATTGATACACGTATATTAAATTTATGTAATAGCTGAGGGCAACAAATTTCATTGGTGAAAATTTTATAAACAAAAAGCAAGTCTAACCGCTTTCTACGTTCGTCCAGAAAACATTCGGAAGTTTTTTAGTTGCTTATGATAAGAAGGTTTTTTTTTAAATTCCGTTTGACAATAATAAATACTCCAGGAATCTTCAGGAATATTTTATGACAATTGAACAAAAAATTCAGTGAAAAATTATATGTAAATCAAGTCGAAGAAAAGTGGGCTAGATGTACTTAATGCTTTACCAGTGGTTCAGTATAGACGAACATAATGTTCACGAAAAATGTTGGTATTTATTAGTTCTACAAATAATTGTGTTTGTTCGCAAACGTAAAAAACCGACTTCAATTACATCCACAATTAATACAACGTAGGTAGACGAAAAAATAGTCAAGTAAATACGCGTTATCAAAGATTCCCTAAAAAGTTGTAATCAGATCTCGATTAAAGCATCAGCATTCGATTAAATTAAAAATCATCAAAATCGGTACACCCAGTAAAAAGTTATGCGATATAATACAACGTAGGTCGACGAAAAAATAGTCAAGTCAAAACGCATTATTAGGTGTAACTCGAAAAGTACTTGTTAGATCTCAAATAAATTTTAATGGGAGGTAACAAACATTAAAAAAAATACAATCGAATTGAGAACCTCCTCCTTTTTTGGAAGTCGTTTACAAAGTCAATGGTACTGTATAGCTAGCTTGTATATATGAATCACTACATAGTTTTTTTTTTTGTTGCTAAATGAAAGAAAGAAATTTTATGTGAAGTTGAGATGTCTTTTTCATGACCAAACATGAAAGGGGCCATCCATAAATTACGTCACACGTTAAGAGGGGGGTAGGGGGTCGACGAAGTGTGACATTGTTTGACAAGGGGTAGAGAGGGGTCCAAAATTTTGTGATGTCACATTTCCAAATATAAAAATATCAAAACGTAAGTACAAAAAAACATGATATATCAACTACCTATCATTTTGTCGGCGAATTGACTTTTATTAAAATGAAAATAAAAATAATGTCAAAACTGTCATCAGTTTGCTCATGCAAAATTGCAAACTATGTGACGTCACACTAGGTAGGGTGGGGGTCTCATAAATGTGACCATCTGTGACAAGGACGGGGGAGGGGTTGAAAAATCGAGAAATTCGTGTGACGTAATTTATGGATGGCCCCAAACTTTATCAAAAATGACCTTATCATTAAGATTATTTTATGAAGATAAAATTTGTCCTTTAAATTGTCACAAGAAACATCGGGATTACGTTATCAAATGGGCGTATATTGTAGTCTGAAATAATGTTCGTCAACCCCCTGTGAATATGAGCTTGTCTATTAACTGCTAAAGCTAAAAACAATACACGTACAACTAATGAAAACAAAAGACTATCGAAAATTACAGGTATTCATTAAAGATTTTCATGTTTAGTTATTTGGAGATCAAGAGTCATCCTTTAGTGCAGTACTGCAGTATGATTTTGCTTTGCAATTGGTATATAAATCAAAATTTATAAGCGTTTGGTCCCTTTGTTTAACCAGGAACTGAGGTTTGCGTTAAAACTACTATCATACAAGTTTATATTACATACTTTTACTGTTATATTAGAAGTGAGGAAAGTATATAATACCCAAAATGACCGGGACGATTCTTCGTTAATTAATGTAATTTAAAATTATTCGTTTAATTTAAAATATATATATACATATATATATATTTTATTTTATATATATATATATATATCATATTACAAAATTTTAATTGTTAACGAATTTAATGAGAAAAAGGACATTCGTTTGATTGAGTGTGCTTATCTCTCTACTTGCCTTATTCTACTTTTGTCTAAAAAAATTGAACTAGGAAGTCCGTTTATTAGAAAAGGTCAAATTCTGAACAATAACACGCTTTATCGAATAGAAACAAACTAATACACTTAACACAGATAAAGTCAAACAACTATCCTCGTCCAGTATATATTATTATAATGAACTCTATCGAGTTCTTTTTATAAAGATGAAGTGGAGACTCGTCGAAGCCTGTCAAATGCCGCCAAGCCCAACCGAATTCTCTTATCGGCTTCCTTCTTGAAGTTGTTTTGACTTAGTAGGATTGTAAGGCCTAGGTAGACAAAATCTTTGGGTGCTGTTTCGGTGATCCCCTCGTCCCTGAGTAACGTATGCACCGATAGTCGCTACTGAGTGAGGCTACCTACTGAGGCGCAGAATATCGTATGTACTTTGCTCCGGGTAAATGACGTACTAGGGGAGGAACTTTGGTGTCATTGCGCGCATACGAAGGGAAACTGATGGGTCTGATCTGCTCTCACCTATACATCAGACAGATCGTTGGCTTGTTTTATTTGTTCTTCGTATTTTCGTAATTCTTCTACGTGGTATCGTGGTCACTTCTCGCAGTCGCGTGCGAGACCGAGGGTCTTGCTTTAACTGGTTGAACTGCTAGGTATTTCTATAAAAATCGCCCCGAAATCCTGGCGGTGACCCAGCGTAAGAGAATGCATGACTGATGCAGGCATGGTTCAGTCTCGACTACGATTTTGGTCCGAGTACCAGTCAACACCTTTTTTTAAAGTTGAGAAAAGTTTTTACCCACTTACCCCACCGCCAAAGGCAAGTAAGTGTAGAACTCTCGTCGCGAAAAAATTTTTGATCTGATTACTTATTGTTGTGACTTACAACTAGCTTGAGGAATCTGAAGAGAGAGAGAAATGGGCAAGCTCTCAAAGATTCGACAGGCATAGAGGAGTGCCTGCTGACAAACGCGTCCGTATCACCTAACGCAAATGCGTTATAAAACACACAAACCAAAGCCAAGATACAGGGGAGTTAGCTTTTTCTTTACATAGTTGGCAACACGAATCGATCTCATCGTCAAGGTTACCGATCTTATGATTGCTTACACTACTAGTATACGCAATACTACTAGTATAAGCAATCATAATATTATTGTTGCTTAATCTTAAATCATATTATTATTGCTTATACTACTAGTATACGCAATACTACTAGTATAAGCAATCATAATATTATTGTTGCTTAATCTTAAATCATATTATTATTGCTTATACTACTAGTATACGCAATACTACTAGTATAAGCAATCATAAGATCGGTGTGGATCGTAATTACTTGAATATTTTTTCGTCTACCTATGTTGTATTATACTTGGCAATAAATGTAATGTGTAATATATGTATTTAAAACACATTATTTTTATATTTATCTAAAACATAAGAATTAGGTCTGCATAACTTAAATTATTCAACATTAAATTGAAATAAAAAAAATTGTGATACTTCAGTGATGTATTTTTAACATATCTCCCGATCCCATCGTGGTCCCACTCTAAAATATTTATAGTGTACTCACAAAATTACACATTAAAACATGTATAAATTTGAAAAAAATTAAAAAACACCAACACAAAGATTTTTCAAAAACAATTTTTGAGTTTTACTCAATAAATATTTTGTTCATTAATGTGTTCAAGTTGGGCATCACATTATAGTCCACTAAAACCGTCTTTAAAATGAGCTATCATTCAGCTCTCTATCTCTAATAGAACCAAAGTTATTGCAGATTTTAGATTTTAGTACACGTCAAAAACGCGGATTTTGTGATTTTTAAAAATTTATAACTAAAAAACTATCAGAGATTAAATTTTTTAAAAGTATATTTGAGTTCAGGATGTCATAGAGTATAAATAAACAAAGTTTCAGCCAAAACTGAAAGGGTCAGGTTGAAAACATTTTTTTATTTGGTTGATTTGACATGGAATGACCCATTAGTATTATTATAAAATGATCTAACAAGATGCCATATAAAAAAGATTTTATTTTGCATTGATAAAATTATCGCCACCACTGCCAGAATCCCTGAAACGTGTTTTTTGTCATAGTCGCATTGTTATGCAGGGCGCGGAGAAGCACTGGTCGGCGTAGGCTGCGTAGACACATAGATACAATTAGTATTGTCTATACGTTATGAATATTCATTCAACTGTATCCAGCTCTTTTGTATCAAATAGTAAGTAATTTAAAACCTCATCAACGAGATATAACACTGCATTTGACAACAATTTATTCACCATTTCTATTTCAAATTTTAGATATTATAATAAATTGTTTTTCATATAAATTAAAAGTTAAGGTGTGACAGCCAGTTGTTGTTTACGTAACCTAATAATCTATATATATATATATTATATATATATCTATATATATATATTAATGTTTTTAACCGACTTCCAAAAAAGGAGGAGGTTCTCAATTCGACTGTATTATTTTTTTTTGTTATTATTATTCTTGTTTCCTTGCCAAACTCCATAATCCGTAGTTTAGTTTTAATTTGATTAAATTAAGGTAGTTACATTTTTAATTTGATATTTTTATGAAATTGTAATAATCAGTGCTTAGTTTATAAATTATTATGATTATATTATTTGATTTTTTATATAGCTTTTGAGTACTTTCTTGAAAGTAAAAAAGTGATTTAGCTTCCTTAACATCTTTTGGCAGTTTATTGTACAGTTGGCTACCAGCTTCGAACATTACACATCTCTTCCCATAGTTAGTACGTGGTTTATAAAGTATAATATCATTGGCAGATCTTAATTTCATTTTTTGTATTTCTTGTTTTTTTGTGAAAGTTATTTTAGAGTTTAAATCCTTGTTTAATATTTTACGTATCAATAAGCAATTATAATAGACATAAGTTTGACGGACATTCAGAAGACCAGTTTCCTTGTAATTTTTTTTTTCATTTAAACACATTAAAATATTTTAATATCGCCTAGCTTTAAACTTTACATTTCTTAATGTAACAGAACATAATTGTAGCATTTTATGAGTTAAATCCGGTATTTTAATATTATATATTAAATAACTTTCTGTGTATTAAGGAAACATTAGACAAATAGCTTACAGTGCATACATACAAGTAAATAAAGTATCCATAAACGTGAACTGCTCAGTAACAAACTGTCCTCAAATTCTTTTTACTTACGTGCTTCTCAAATCTCAATAGTTCATGAGGTCGACGCGAGAGCGTTCGACTCATCGTTAGTTTAGCGTTGTACTTTTCTTCCGTCAGGCGAAGGTACATAAGAGAGAAGAGAATAGGAGAGAAAAATATGAGAAGTATATGCGTTTCGAATAATAGATTTAAAAAAAAAACAAACAATCCATGCGTCGTGGCGCCAACAAACGGCTTAGATTCGGTTTCGGGATATTTATTTTACCAATGACTTACCTACTTATCTATCGTTCATAATTTTTATTATTTTATTTTATTTATTTAATATTAACACCAACAAGACATACACTAACAAGAACAAAAAAAGAACGTATTTTTACAAAAATATTAAAATATTAAGTACATATATACCTAAGTGTTGCCTTAATTATTATAGGTGTTATAATATTATGTATAAATAATATGCAGTAATTGACAATAATAAAGTAATTTGTAGATAAATGGAATTTTTTTTTAAATATTTGTTGCTTAAACGTCAGAATTTTTGCTTTTTTCGATAAATATTTGGAATAAAAAACTACTTAGGTAAACGTAATGAAATCAACATTGATATATCATTTGTACTTAAGTAGTATACACAGTTACTGGAAATCTTTAAAGTAAAGGGTAAAGTAAAATGTTTTATTTTATTTATTTATTTGTACTTTATTGTACATCACAACTACAAATATCATTTACAGACTGTGAAGCACAATGGGCGGCCTTATGGCTATTTAGCCATTTCTTCCAGACAACCCAAATATATATTCCCTACTATGAGTAACGATCGCTATCAGGTGTACATGATAACAACCGGGACCGACGGCTTAACGTGCTCTCCGAGGCACGGTGGGGATACCCACAAGGACTGCACAAACACCCAGATCACGGCAAACATCTGTATGGCAAATACAAATGTTGTCGTGTGCGGGGATCGAACCCGCAACCGCCCGCGCAACATCCAATCGCAATCCAGTGTTGTGACCGCTACGCCAACGTTATAATTATATCGCAACGTTTATCTAGTGGTCGCCCAGAGGTCGAAATTCGACCATAATTAAAAATTTAAATGAAATTAAACCAAAATATTATGAAAATAAAAAACCTTTTAAAAACATTTTCAATTTGACTTCAGACTGATAATCAACAAAAGAGTGTATTTGTAAGATTATGCATGTGTGTGTCAAATACATGGCAGTGTGTGTAATGTATTTTTATTGATTTAATATACTTTTATGCATAATTTAAAAATATACATTAGCATCCTGCACTCCTTTTCTATATAAACCATAGTGTCCAAAATTTCATACCCTTCCGTACGCGCAATTTTCGTAAAAAGGGGTAAAAAGTTTTTGCTTTACGTATTTATACGAGTATATATAGATAGAAGATAGTGTAAGGTATCTACTCGCTATGTGTACTGGTGTATCGTAGCCCGTCACAGGACCTCAACAAGGCTGTTACAGTATGCATAGCGGACGCCGGACGATGTATTTTAGGGTGCCTGTCAAGCGGTAATTTAGTGTGCATTGCTGCGTCGATGCATTTTCACGTCCCGCGTGTCGGAGAAACGCTCTGCGATCTACAGGTGTAGGAGCATCGCTTTTTATTATTAATTCCGAGGTATTTAACCTAGTGAAATTTTATTTTAACCTTTTGATTAAATTTTATTTATTCATACATTGAACTTTTCTAAATCTATACGGTATATTTTTTTAATATTTAGAATGTCTACGAGCTAAAAGGTTAGAAAAAATTTAAATGCTAAATTGAGTGGATTTTGACTACTAATTATTGTTTGGGTGCCTGTGTTTATCTCAATTTATTGAGTATTTGGTTTATCTATTAAAAACAAAACCGACTACATTCTTCGTTACGAAAAGCTTAAAATAATAATCCCTAATTTTTTATTTATACAACAATAAGATAATAAGATACTATATACATAGATGTTCATTTCTGATCATTGAGTTGTGAAGTTGTTCTAAAGTGAAACTTAAAAACGAAGCGTGTGTGTTAGTTACAAACTTCAAATTAATTTGCTGGGTGGGATAGCTAAGAAGGTATTTTACTGTTTTAATTATAAAATATTGACTTGTTATAACTACATATTTGAAATCAAGATAATATATCTTTAAATCAATTTGAAATTGCTCCTTTTTACTTATATACAAATAAAATCGTTGGGCACGTGAAATTTCTGTCATAATGTTTACGCTGGATACGCTACGCACCACGATTTTATATTTGTCTGATCAATACCCCAGATTGATGAGAAGATTGGTGCGATCTGGTAGCTAGGACTTACCGAATTATTTTTTAGCTTTTAGTAAATAACCTAAAGACATCATTTTTATTGTAATAAGGTTTTATTTAACATAAAAAAATTTTTTTACTTTATTTTATCTTGTTAAAAGATTTGTAAGTCGCAATTTTAAAACAAAAAACAAATAGGTATCTAAAGCAAAGGATATCTTCTTGTTTATAACTCACGCACGTTACGAGTGTTACGTGTAAGTTTTGAGTACATCGACTTTAAATCAAAATACATTCAAATATAAATAATAAATTAATAATACTATTAATGTTTATCAATAAACTATATATTTTGTACATATCAGTAATACTAAATTGATTTTAATGTCATACTATCTCTATTATTGCATACCTTTTTATTTTATGACCAAGAGACAACGAAGGAAGAGTATGGTGAAAATAATTGTGTTTGCTCGCAAACGAAAAAAAACCGACTTCAATTATTATATTACATCGACAAGTAATACAACGTAATAAGACGAAAAAATAGTCAAGTAAATACGCGCGATTAAAGATTACTCAAAAAGTTGTAATCAGATCTCGATTTAATTTAAACAAGACTACAATACAAGTATTATCTTTCGATTAAAGTAAGAATCATCAAAATCGATACACCGAGTAAAAAGTTATGCGGTATAATACAACGTAGGTCGACGAAAAAGTAGTCAAGTAAATACGCATTATTAGACATAACTCTAAAAGTACGTGTCAGATCGCAATTAAATTAAAATGGGACCACATGACACGCAACACCTTTCAATTAAAACAAAATTCATCGAAATCGGTTCACCCAGTCAAAAGTTCTGAGCTAACATACATAAAAAAAACATACAGTCTAATTGAGAACCTCCTCTTTTTTTGGAAGTCGGTTAAAATACATATATATATATATATATATATATATATATATATATATATATATATATATATATATATATATATATAGTTATTTTTGTTTACTAGCTGCACAAAAGCTACGTACAAGTGAGCTACGAGCACTGTTTTCTTAAAGCTTGGCGATTGATATTAATGAGCTCGTGCGCGAAAGTTACTAACCTTAAGATGTATAATAAGCTTTTAATAAAACAATTACGACATAAAATGAAAATAGCAATTATTATTTTTTTAACTCCATTAAGGTAGTTTCTAACGTTTTAAAGTTTTTATGTTTGTATGATTTGACAAACTGATTACATTTTGTTCTTTTTTTTAGTAAATGTGTTAATTAATATATTAAAATATCTTTATGATTAATTCAAACATCATGTCAAAGTTTTAAATACTCAAAATAAATGAAGTAAATTTAACAGGCAGCAGCCCAAAGACGGGCAGCAGCGTCTTCGGTGCGACAAAGCCAGCCCTGCGGTCACCAACCCGCCTGCCCAGCGTGGTGACTATGGGCAAAACACATGAGTTCACGCCGTTTTTGGTGCGAACTTGTGGAGGCCTATGTCCAGCAGTGGACTGCGACAGGCTGAAATGATGATGATGAAATTTAACTTAATTTGCTACCTGTCACTAATGATTTTTTTAGAGTTGTTGTATATATTTTTATTTAATTGGTATTAATTTACTGAATTGTTTGTTTATGCGTATGCTTTTCTGATTGCTTGTTTTTTCGCTATAATAACCGTTTTATGAGTTAAAATTTCATAGCGATACAGTTGGCTGAAACTGACAACCGTGAATTCAAATGTTGAAGTTCCAAGTGTTAAATTTGCTATGTCACATTGTTTTAGTCTTGTCATGAATAAATTTGTGCATCTCGGTATTAAGAGAGATATTACTACTAGACTGAGATATTCACTTAAACTAATTGTTAGAAGAAGTGATTCCTTCTCCATAAAAGAGTTGAGAATGGCTGTTGTAGTTATGCCCAATAAAATGAATAAATGATAGTTACGGAAAAACGACTGATACGATTTTAAGTCGGTACCGCTATTTCTTCTCTTTGCTTCGCCATTGCATTAGTTTTTTTATTATTATTATTAAAGTGTAGGGTTTGATTGGACTGAATTGAGAGGTAACTTTTATTGATTGATTGATTTTCTTCATAAAGTGTGTTTTGCAAAAAAGAGGGTGAAATTATTCAAATTACCGATTAACATTGAAAACAATAATAATAAATAACAATTGTATCAATCAATAATAACTTGAATTGATGATTATAAAACGAAAATAATAATTATAATTTCAAATAGGACTGGCTACCGTTATAATAGATAAAATATTTTTATTTATTTTTATAATGAGTTCAATAACTTGGTTAGTAAAAATAAAATATGTGACAGTCTGGGAACAACTTGTTGTACTTATAACGACTTCTATTATGAAATAAATTTCTTGCAAATTTAGTCTTGGTTGTGGTAATACGGAACGTTTCCTTACTTACTGATTATGATTATGATTTTATACAGAAGCACTTGATCTTGATAAACACGTTGGTCAGAGGCCGACATCATTGTAACAAAAAATTTCTGGCTTTAACTTGTTGTCGACGTAAGGGCCCTGACAAAACGATTATGAATACGTTCAATTCTAGAGATGTGATTCTTATACGCAGGATTCCAAACAGAAGAAGCATAGCTGCTTTTCGGTTAAAATGAATGTGATAATCAAAAAGCGGGTTGCGGGTTCGATCCCCGCACACGACAACATTTGTATTGGCCATACAGATGTTTGCCGTGGTCTGGGTTTGTGCAGTCCTTGTGGGTATCCCCACGACATAACCACATCATAAACCACCCCTAACAACCCCCAAGCAGGCTAACACGCCTAGCTCTGGATAGAGCGAGTTTAATCAACTCTTTTCTGTGAGAAAATTGAGAAAATTTAGGGGTTGATAGGGGTGTTTTCTACCCCTAAAAAGTGAATTTCCGCAGTACTACAAGAAAGCAGACATAATTAAGAGTATTTTGAAAAAAAATTATTTCATTTGGATTAGATTTACTGCCTCTCACGTAGTTTTGATCGTTTCCTCCCACTGTGCGTCGGTCCCGGTTGTTATCGTGTGCACGGTGTGCACCTGATAGCGATCGTTACTCATAGTAGGGAATATATCCGCCAACCCGCATTGGAGCAGCATGGTGGATTAAGCTCCGATCCTTCTCCTACATGGGAAGAGGCCTATGCCCAACATTATATTACAGGCTGAATCGTGATCGTGATCGTATGTTTGGAATCGGTTATGTAAAATAACGGAATGCTGCTTATAAAATTTGCCTTGTTAGCGTATTTACCATGAAAACAGCAGTAATATTTAATTATACTACAAACTTATGCTCTTAATACTTTTTTTTTTGTATATGAGATATTTTGTATGCTAATATATAGAAAAATTGATACATGTAGTAAACCTTTATTGGCTTTACGAGGCTGACAATGTTAAACTTGGAAATGTTTAACACGATTCCACAGGAAAACGTCACCCGTATCTGAATACTTCACTGAATACTTCCGAGGTTCAATGATGCTACGAAATACTCGTATGCCCCGACTACCTGTCCACGCTTGTTACAATTGTTTCAAACAGCTGCTTGTGTCAATAGTTCTTGGTTTCTGCATCCCTAGCCTCTGTTTTCTAAATGTTATGATATATGGTTTGAAATTAGACTACATAACATTATTTTGTAAATTAAACGCCTTTTGGGATAGTACATTAAGGATCATTTTATAAAAAATAGAAAGGAGCCAGATTTCATTCATTGGAAACGGTAATTTTTCACACAAATTCAGAATACTCTGTTCCATTTACTGAGAAATGTTAAATTCTATTAGTTAAGCAATGAGATCAAGGGCTTTGCTATTAGTATGTAATACTTAAGTTTACTCAATACGATTTTATGTTCTACATCTACACGATCATAACATATATTCACGCTTGTATCCCAGAGGGGTAGGCAGAGATAACGTCCCTCCACCTGCCACGATCCTGACAAACCTCTCGTGCCTCATCTACAGTCATACATCTTCTCATACACTGTCGGCGATTGTGCGTACTTCTTACTTGGCCGATTTCCAAGACTTCTCGGATTTGATCCTCGAAAGTCCTTATTGGACGGCCTTTCGGAACCACGCCCGCCAATTTACTTTTGTAAATACCTTTCGTAACCCTACTTTCACTCATCCTTTCAATATGTCCAAACCAACGCAGCATCCTCTTTCTTACTTTCATAACCACATCTTCTTTCAAGCCACATTTTTCCCTTATCACACTATTTCTTACTCTATCAACCAGTCTTAACCGATTCAGTGCGATGGTAGATTTATCAAACTTTAGTGCCTGGCGGCGATCAAATTTTTCGTGTCGCCTCTGAGGCTTCTAGTGCCAGGGACTTTGATGAATCCTCTCGGGCGTCATTAGGCCATGAAGTGTAACTTTACGCTTTTTCATCGGTTTCCCCTTGTTTTTCCCATAGTCGCAACCCAACACCGAACGGGAGCGGTTTAATAGTTCGTTTCAAGTGTTTAAAAGTGACTATATACTTGTATAAACCGAGATAGAAAGTAAGAGACTTATTTTATCAGGTGTCGTAAACCTTTTGTTACATGTTTGGCTCGATTGACTGATCAATTAATGTTATTTTATTGAAGAATGGGATATTACCGTTTGTAGGTCCTAAAATGCTCATACACCTATTTTGTAGTAGTATTTCATAAAAAAAAAATTGTATTATATGTAGCTTTTGAATAGAATATATATTTCTAACAAATCAATTCAATCGAAAAGAAAACTACAGGTATATAATTAAATACGAAATTATTTATTTGGATAAAAACATTCACTGGGTCTATTTGTTCTATTTACATTTATTATGAACTAGTTGCCCGGACAGACTTCGTTCTGTCTGTTATGAGTATATATATATATATATATATATATAACGTCATCTATGGCGTTACGACAACGACGCGTACGCACCGAAAATTGAAAGGTGCGCAGAATAGGTTGTGCACAAAAACGTAACGATGGTCCTTCGTTCAATACATTTTACACCTCATATTTTTTTCATACCGGGGGCCTTATATGAAAAGCGATTCTTAAGGAGTAAACTCCAATAAAATAATATTTCATACATTCACTACACTTACTTGTACATTAAATTCTTAGTAAAATAATATTTCATAATGGAATAAATAAAAATTTCCAATGTAGTTTCACTCGTAATCTGAATCAAATTCATCAGTCACTATCCTCATTTCAATTTTTTAAAAGCGACTGGCAGTTACAGAAACATTTCATAGCTGTAAAAAAAATTTACATCATTTTTTTTGTAAAGGTTACAAACTTTTGATGTATGCGTTTTCATGCAATCTCCCGATGCTAGCAGTGTATTCGTAATCTGCGTGATAAATAAAGACACTTTTGTTTACGGATGACCACTGAAAAATTATGTTTTATCATAGATTTTTACGAAAATATTTTGGATCCTCTCGGGCGTCACCCGCCATACACAAAAAATTCCCATGTCGCCCCTACGGCTTCATCCGCACTGGAATAAAGTTTTTTTTTTTACATAATTTTTCTTTTGAAAAGGTTTACAACTTCTGATGTATATTTTTTCATGGAACATCCCAATGCTAACAGTGTATTCGTAATCTGCGTTACAAATAAAGACACTTTCGTTTACGGATGACCACTGAAAAATGATGTTTTATCAGAGTTTTTCACGAAAACATTTAGGATCCTCTCGGGCTTCACATGCCATACACAAAAGATTCCCATGACGCCCCTGCGGCTTCTGCCGCACTGAATCGGTTAAGCCACGCATATTACAAAAAGAGCGCATTTCTACCGCATTCAATCTACTTTCATTCTTCTTCTGCTAAACCCAACATTCACTTCCATAGGTCAATGTGGGGATAAGCACCCTCTCATGAATCGCCAACCTTGCCTTGTTTGACAAATTTCGGTTGTGCATAAAGGAGTGCAGGGCCCCATTGACTTGATTCCCCATCGATTCCCGCTCGGGATAGCTATTTGTATTTCTACAAATATTTCTTTCTGGTCTGGTAGTTTGTCCTTGTGGGTCTCCACAACGTACCTCGGAGAGCACGCAGTCACTTCCGGTTGTTATCATAGACACCTGATAACGATTGTTGATTGTGCCGGAGTGTGGATGTGCGGATAACAAAGTAAACATACACACTCACACACACACACACACACACTCAGGAATCTAAACATGCACACATAAACACACACACACACAATTCGCAAGCAAGTACACATACATGCACGACATGCACATGCACACACACAAACACCTAAACATACAAACAATAGTATGCATAATATATAAATATAAATGGAAAATCTGTAAGAAATACATAGTAACTATATCTAAAAAAAAAAAAACTGATAGCGATCGCTACTCATAGTAGGGAATATCCGCCAGCCCGCATTGGAGCAGCGTGGTGGATTAAGCTCCGATCCTTCTCCTACATAGGGAAGAGGCCTATGCCCAACAGTGGGATATTACAGGCTGCATCGTGATCATCGTGATATCTAAAAAAATAAAATGAAATAAATAATATATAGACCGAAACGTGCTTAAGTTCATAGTTGTCGTTGTCAAACTATACATTTCGGTTGAACACAATGTAATTGTTACCCTACCCTTGGATTAATTAGGTATTATTATTTTTTGTTTACATGTTATTACAAATAGTGTACTTATGATGAGCATGAAATGTCAAGTTTTGCTTTAAATAATATGGAAACATCTGATACACATACAGGCTTTGCCTAGTTTAGATGTAAGTAGAAAATAAAGAAATGTAATGTAAATGTATTAAGCTAAATAAATAAATAAAATAAATAAATAAAACTATGTTTTGGACGAAACATATTTGTGGGAAGACAAATAAGTACCTAATTAAAAACGATTATGTCTTTAAACATTTTATTGAAGTAATTTTGTATACCAGCGTGGGCCGCGATGCCGCGCTGCTACATGGTGAAGAAAGGCATCCAACGACACGATGGCCCGCCCCTCTGCAGTCCTACAGAGGCCAGCGTGGCTCCACCGTGCTACAGCCCGGCCGAAGACACAGCCGTCACGGGTAATTTAGTCACTTTATTAATTTACTTATCTATACTAAGGTGTTCAATTATAAAAGAAAAGTTTTCTCATGGAGATTATGAAGATTTCTCATAATAAAGATTTCATGGCGGTTTTGCCCATAGTCACCGCGCTGGGCAGGCGGGTTGGTGACCACAGGGCTGGCCTAGTCGCACTGAAGACGCTGCTGCTCGTCTTTGGTCTTTGCGAGGCTTGTCGGCTTTACAAGTTTCAAAGTGATAGTGGAACTGTGTTATCCCTTAGTCGTCTCTTACGACACCCAAGGGAAGAGAGGGGGTGGCTAAATTCTTACTGCCGTAACCACAATGCGATTGTCTTTGAACAATGCGTCCTGCCTGTGTTAACATACGGAGCCGAGACGTGGACACTGACGGAGGGACTGGTCCACAAGTTTACCACCAAGTTTACAAGTTTTTTTTAGGGTGAAAAATTCTTCAATTTTTAACCGACTTCAAAAAAGGAGGAGGTTACTCAATTCGACCGTATATATTTTTTTATTTTTTTTAATGTATGTTCGGGGATAACTTCGGCGTTTATGAACCGATTTTGATAATTCTTTTTTGTTGGAAAGGAGATATTCCAACTTAGGTACCATGATTAGGAAACCAGGATCTGATGATGGAATCCCAGAGAAATCGAGGGAAACCCTCGAAAATCGTAGTGACAACTAGTGCGTTTGTTAATTTTTTTCGTCTACTTACGTTGTATTACTTGTCGATGTAATTGAAGTCGATTTTTTTTCGTTTGCTAGCAAACACTAACATTATTTACAATAGTTACATATTTTTAGTTTCTAACATAATAAAATAATGAATTAGAGCCATCTTTTATTATATGTAAGAACCAAATCAACTATATGTTCTCATGAATATACATTCACAAATTCTAGTCTAGGTAGTCCCCGTATTCCCCACATTCATGTCGTAAAGGTGGACCAATGGTTTCATAAAGGTTCAGATGTTTTCTTTTATTCAATACTTTTACTCGAATCATGTCGTTATGTTAAAAGGTCGAGGTCACTGTCTTCTGGTACTCTATTACCTAAGTAATACATAATATATATGTCAGGCTGGGCCAAAACAAGAATTTCATTTTGATTACAACTTTGACTAACTTTCTTGAAGTGAATTTAGCTAAAAATGTTAAGGGAAATTATTTGTAGGGGATTAAATTCCTTTCAAGAACCTCTATTAGATTTTTTCCGGATACTGATTTTTAAGTTAATTACAAAATTTCAAAGTTTAAAAATCAGTGTGAAACAAACCAATTTTCAAGGCGTGGTTATGAGAAAACGGTTCATCTGACAAAAAATAAATCTTTTAAAAATAAATAATTTCTTTTAAAAATAAAAGTATTTTATTTTGTCTCCCCTCAATAGTTTCTGGGTAATATTAGTGGCCATAATTTACTATTTGATAGCAATTTTAGATAAATTTTGACGATCAATTAATGTGGGATGAGTTACATTTTAAACGTACTGAGTTAAAAAATTAGAAGCTAATAGAATATTTATTTTGATGTCATATATTAATATTTTAGAAGTTTATTGTTTGAATGCATGTTATAAATTTAGATGCTAAAAAATAACCACCATGCTGAGTTGTATTTAGAGTGGCTTACATAGAAGATAACTAGTGGCTAAGATAGTATCATTCAGACGCTCGTTATTTGTGGCTGAATTATTAATTTAGAAGACAATGTAGATTTTGATAGACAACGAATGCTATTAAAAAGAAGTTTGTTTAATTAGCACCCTTGGTGTATCCACAGTAGAAGCACGGGACATATGTGTAATGATAAGCACATGATACAAGGGCTACTGAAAATGAATTAAAGTTGGCAAATAAATAATTGGTATGTAACATATACATAACATATGTATATATATATATATATATATATATTCTGAAACTCGGAATCGGCTCCAACGATTTTCGTGAAAATTAGTATGCAGGGAATTTCGGGGTCGAAAAATTGATCTATCTAGGATTCATTTTAAAAAAATTCGTTTTATCCCTGTTTTTAGGCAATTAAAAAATATCATTAGAATACGAAGCTAATTTTCGCTATTGGCAATATAGTTCAAATAGCTCAGGTAGGAAATTGGCCAGTATTGAATCGAGTGGGCCCGGGTTCAAATCCCCATACCTCCAGATCGATTGTTTTTTTTCCTTTTTTTTTCTATTTGCACTCGTGATTTTTTATTTAAATAACAAGTTCATATTTTTTATTATTATGTCGGTAAGATAGAAAAATATTATTCATATTTTGTCAATTATAATAGATAACGCATTTAGTAATATTGAAATTTACGATAAATCTGTTATAATTGTTTTATCTTCCGATCACTGCGGTCAAAATGTTCTCTTGATGAGAAAAGTAATATAAATTCTCGAAGAATTACATGTAGACCAATAACGGTAAAGAAAACAAATTGTTTTAGGGATACTTTGGATATAAATGTAAACTTGTGAACTTTAAAAGTGAATGCCTCTGAAGGTATTTGTAAGAGTAGAAATAGGTTGTACGACCTGTACCTACAGTAAGAAGCAATGGAATCAGGAGACTAGATTTTTGGCTTACGTAAAACAATATTCTAAAACTTTTGATGCTGTTTGTATGGCTGCTAAATCAAAATATATCAAAGATTACCTAATAGTATCTGTGGGAAACGTAATAAGCAAACTATACCAATTGAATTTATGGTGCTGTTGTAAGCTCATCTGATGACAAGTTGCCATACGTCTTTGAAGCTTTTTTCGATAAAATACCCATTGACTTAACTTCTCGACTGAATTCATCTTCAACTAATTCTACCCAACTTCTTAAAAATATCGTTAGCAAATGTAATGTTGATTTTTCATTCTCGAGGGTTGATTCTTTAGATATTCTAAAAGCATTTAAGTCTTAATATTTCTTAATATTAAAAAAAAAATTGCGTACGTACAAAGTACGTACACATGTCAGAAGTGAAACTTATTTAGCAGACTAATTTAAAAAAAACTAATTGAAAAAAACGAATTGAAAAAAAAACAAAAAGCCAACGTCAACGTTTGCTCGCAAACGAAAAAAAAACCGACTTCAATTACGTCAACAAGTAGGTAATACAACGTAATAAGACGAAAAAATAGTCAAGTAAATACGCGCTATTAAAGATTACTCAAAAAGTTGTAATCAGGTCTCGATCAAATTTAAACAAGACTACATGACAAGTATTAGCTTTTGAATAATGTTAGAATCATCAAAATCAGTACACCGAGTAAAAAGTTATGCGGTATAATACAACGTAGGTCGACGAAAAAGTAGTCAAGTAAATACGCATTATTCGATATAACTCTAAAAGTACTTGTCAGATCTCAATTAAATTTAAATGGGACTACATGACAAGCAACACCTTTCAATTAAAACAAAATTGGTCGAAATCGGTCCACCCAGTCAAAAGTTCTGAGCTGCATGTATGTCACATTAAAAAAAAAATATACTTAGTCGAATTGAGAACCTCCTCCTTTTTTGGAAGTCGGTTAAAAAGGGCTATTTGCGGCATTTACGACCTTGGAGCTCGAGTCTCCCTACGGGATGTTTTAAAACGGTTTCATTTAGCTTGACCTGTTTGTTTATTTATTTGTTTGGGTCAAATTTAGTAATTGGAATTTTACCCCCTTCCTGATGACAGATTGATCTGATATTTGGCACACACTCTTAATCTTGATGACAATACAACATAATATATTTTTTATGGTTGTAAATCCAATATGGCTGCCAATATAAAATGGCGGATTACATATAACTTCACAACAACCTCAATATTTGTATCAAATGAAAGGGCTTGATTGGTAGAATACAGCTCACTATGAATGGAATTGTGCACGTTGAATGGAAAATGGAATTGGGCACGTGAAATTTCTGTCATAATGTTTACTCTGGATACGCTATACGCCCAACGATTTTATATTTGTCTGATCAATACCCGAGATTGATGAGAAGATTGGTGCGATCTGGTAGCTAGGACTTACCGAATTATTTTTTAGCATTTAGTCCATAACCTAACTACATCATTTTTATTGCATTAGAACCGTTTAACATAAAACATTTTTTAATTTATTTTATTTTCAAGTTTTTAGTTTTGTTGAGTAGTTTTTAGATTAGTAAATATACCTACACAGTCTAATAAACGATATTATACCAATCAAGCCCTTTCATTTGATTTCCATATTGAGGTATTTGTGGAGAATATGTAATCCACCATTTTGTGGCGGCAGCCATCTTGGATTTTTATAGTGAGCCCTATTCTACCAATCAAGCCCTTTCATTCGATACCCATATTGAGATATTTGTGGAAAATATGTAATCCGCCATTTTGTGGCGGCGGCCATCTTGGATTTTTCATAGTGAGCCCTATTTTAACATTTTTTAGTTTATTCAAAAGGTAGACAGTAACAATTGCTTTGCAATATATTTATAACAATACTAGCTGACCCCGCAAACGTTTTTTTTGCCATATATTATATTAACCCCCCCCCCCCTCTTATGGGTGGAATTTTGTAAAATCCGTTCTTAGCTGACCTTTACTCGGCGAAAGGAATATTCCTACCAAATTTCAAGTCTCTACACCTTATGGTTCCAGAGATATCGTGATGAGTCAATGGGTGGAAATCTCTTTTATATATATCGATTATGTATATTCACCAGAATATTCATTGTTTTGAAATCTATACTAATATATAAAGCTGAAGAGTTTGTTTGTTTGGTTGTTTGTTTGTTTGTTTGTTTGTTTGAACGCGTTAATCTCTGGAACTACTGGGCCGATTTGAAAAATTCTTTCAGTGTTAGATAGCCCATTTATCGAGGAAGGCTATAGGCTATGTATCATCACGCTAAGACCAATAGGAGCGGAGTCCACGCCGACGAAGTCGCGCGCAGAAGCTAGTAAATATTAATAATCGCAGTGTAAACACAAGAAGGAATAACAAAATTGTAACTCCAAGTTTCCGACTGCGCAAAGTAAACATCTCCTTTCTGGGTTATGTTATTCACATGTATAATAAAATCCCACGAACAATTTCGGAATTATCTCAACATATTATATATATTTTTAATGTAACTAGATCGTCAAACAAGCTTACGGCTCACCTGATCGTAAGCGATTACCGTAGCTTATAGACGTCTGCGACACCAGAAGCATGCGCGTTGCCGACCCCATCCCCAGTTCCACACTGGTGGGATCACCTTATTCACCAACAGGAACACAGCAATATTTGAAAACATTGTTATTTAGCTTATGTAATTTTAAAGTTTTTATTAAAAAGAGATTAATAGATAAAGCGTATTATTCGGTGCAGGATTATTATAGTTGATAAAGATGATGATTTAAGTCCACAGACTTAGTGACGCTGTATTTCATGCAAGATATTACTAATTTTGTACTAAAGCACAGTTTATATATTATTTTCAAAAATGTTTAATTCCGAGTCGGTGGTAGCTTCACTTTTACAAAAATAATAAACACTTTTTAATTTGTATAATGACGATTCAAAAGTGCTCTTTGGTCTATTTGAATAAAGTTATTTTTTTAATACAGTTGCTCAAAAAGTGGCGTATTGCAGGGACATATAGCGTTCGGGAAGTGGGCTATTACACACGCGTGCTTTTTTTTTACCTTTCCCGCACTCGTGCGTTCTCTTTCCCAACTGTCAAAATAATGTCTATTAAAAAGAAAAACCAACCATGAAGTTTTTACTAAAAAAAAATCATAGAAGTTTTTTATGATTCATGCAAATACGTACATTTCTTAAAAGAAGCTACTAATTTGTTTCAATATCAGATTTAATTATTTGATTGAATGAGTTTGGTTACATTTCATTTCATTTCATCTCATTAAATTTCATTTTCATTTCATATCAATAAAAAACTTCTACTGAAGACTTGGCTGTATGGGCATAGTTTCCCTTTGCCTACCAGAATGGGTGAAGAAAATAAAAACTCTGCTTATATTCTACGGTTGCCGCCATTTTACAGAAATTGTCTTTGCGAGTTTATTTTATTAAATTGTTTCATTTTTTCGCAACTGTATTAAAAATAGTCGTTCAGTACACGTGCGGAACCGTCATTGCAACTTGTTCCGACTGTCAACCCTCGCCTTCGGCAGTCGGCTGCGCCTCGGCTCGGGTAGACATTTGTCGGAACTCTTTGCAATGACAGCCTTTCCGCACTTGTAATGAAATATACTATTTCATTTTGATTTTGATATTTTGATTTTGATTCCTATTTGAATATGATTTCCAAAAAACATGATTTACTAAAAATACCGAGCAAAGCTCGGTCACCCAGGTACTTTAAATAATAGGTACTAAGCGTATGTAGAAAAATTAATAGGAAAGAAGATAATGAATTTACAATCTGATAGTGGAAGAGAATACATAAATACAGAATTTGATGATTTCTTGAAGAAAGGATTACTTACACGGAGATTAACTAGACCATACAAACCCCAGCAGAACTGTGGTTCGGAAAGAAAAAATAGGACGTTGAATGCCTCTCTCTCATAGCCCTCCAAGTGTTTGGCCAGTAGCTGTAAATACCGCTAATTTAAAAGGTAATATACCATACCGGAACTGCGTAGCTGCTGCATTAAAAGTTAATAAACCATACACTGTTGGGACTAGGAGGAAACCTACAGTGATTTATATAAAAGTTTTCGGAGCAAAATTTAACTGTAAAGAAAAGAGGACACCGAGAAAAAACGATCCGATTTCTATAATGCGTACAGGAATAGAATTTAGTCTAGTTCCGTTATTCCCTTGGAAAATAAGTACTTAAAAGCCAATTTTAATAGTTTTATAATATTAATTTCGGTAGATTTTTGTACTATTAGTTAAAAAATGGCTTCACCGTGAGAAATAGAGAAGAGCAATACAAAAACTAAGTCACTTCATTGAAAGAGAAGCTGTGTTTACTCGCTCTGTCGTAAATTTGAACCTATAAAAATAGACTTACTATAGTATACTTTTTTGTTTCTAATTTAGTGATGATAAAATTGAAACAATGCATAGGTACTTTTATAATTTTTATATAGATATGTAAAATATTTATATATGTACTAACTGACCCCACAAACGTTACAAACTAAGCATTTTTTTTACATACTGGGCAATTCTAGTGCCATAATTTTTTTTTTCACAATCAATGGTTAAATCTTGACAAAAAGTAACGAATAAAAAAAAAACTTCTAACGCTAATTTTCATAAGTTTAAAATAAATTATGCCTGAAATAGTTTATAGTTTCATTAGATAGTACAAGTATTCCCGAGTAAAATAAAATAAAAATTACACTAAAATACCTTAATATGTAAAAATGATGACCACATTACTAGTCGCGGTAGGAAATTTTTGAAAAAACACACAAAAATATTCACAATTTTCACAGTGTTGGCAACCCTGAAATAAAAAGTATATTTTCTTGGAGCTCGAAATCAGGACTACCCGTCTACCCCCAGTTAACGGATTATCCACGATTTACGACACAGCCTGTATATAAGATTTATTTATGTAAATATGGGGTAAATTAGCGAATAAATAATAATAATCCATACTAATATTATAAATGCGAAAGTATCTCTGTCTGTCTGTCTGTCTGTCTGTCTGTCGCGCAATCACGCCAAAACTACTGAACAGATTTAAATAAAATTTGGTATACAGATAGTCTAGAGTCTGAGAAAGGACATAGGCTACTTTTTAATGCGAATAAAAGGGTGTAAGGGGTTGAAAGGTGGGAATGAAAATTTGTATGGAACTATGTTCGTGTTTCGTAACTGTCAAAGCATTTAATGTTCATCCCGTCGATATGGTAAACTCTCCGATAAAATTAAAGAACGTATTTAAATAAAGGTTTCGAATCGACAACATATATCCACAATATACGGATAGTGGCGTATTTTACATTTTAAAAATGTATAATAATGTCAGTAATGAAAACGGATTGACATAATATATATTGGTTGTCAAATATAAAACGTAGTGGTTATAATATACTCTTTGGTCAAATATTTATGCGTGCGTTCAGAAATTTATTTAGTGTAAACTAAGGAAAATATATCAAGCTAATTAAATCTTATACTATTGAAAAAAAGGAAAGCATTTTTTTCCCTCAAATCAACGCAGGTGAAACCGCGGGGCACAGCTAGTTTAATATAAAAGCAATTAATTCTTTTTTCAGATATCGAATAGCTTTTAATGAATGTGCTTAAAATATTCACATTTAATATATTCAGAAGCAATGCCTCGTTATTTATAAGAGTAGACTACAGTACACTATAAAAATATATTTAGCATTTGCACTCGTCTAATGATGAGCACGAAAGATATTACAGCATCATCATGAGACATCAGAGACTAAAACAATGAGTACTAATCCATAAAACTTCTTAATGGGTGTTTTGGCGCCACAACGCATAGATTCTTTGTTCTTTTATCTATTACTCGAAACGTATATACTTCCCATATCTTCCTCTCTTTACCTCTTCTCTCTGTACCTTCGCACTGAGGGCTCGCGTCGCTCGCGTCGACGTCACGAACTATTGAGTCAGTATGTGTTGAAAAATATTTCCAATGATTTGTATGACTGAATCTAATTAACTTTTAAAGTATCGTTGGCGACACATAAGAGGTTATTAGATAATAAAAAAAACTTGTCTATTAGAAGATGCGTGATAAAAATTCCATTTATTATATCGCGGGTTTGGTATCTTTTTCTTTATTTGGTCGGTATAGATCAGCAGTTTGACATTAACAGCATTGGCATTATAATGTACTACATTTATATTTTAGGCTATTTTAGATTATTTTAAACCAAGATAAAAGCCACTGGCAAAACAACGTGCTCGAAAATTAAAAAAATCGACACAGAGCGATCTATCGATAGTAGGTAAAGCACACCCACACGCACCCGTGTGACGCGTGCAATACGAGTTTACATGTTTCCTACAATCAATGTCACATTGCGGTTTAGCATCGAACTAAAACAAACGAAGCATAGAGGCTTTTTTGTAATACAATAACAAAAATATCAAAGAGTTTTTTATTACACACGAGTATCGTTGTTTTTAGTTGTAAAAAAATTCATGTCGTATATAGGAATAAATACTATAGTAGCTTGAAACCGAATAATAGTCAATTTTTTCGACCAATTATTATAAAAATGTATTTAAAACTAAAATGTAGTTTATATCAATATTATTGGTCTAAGATCCGAGAAGCTAAATCTTCCCTCGTCTGTTAATTAGATGAAACAATTTTTATAGGCTTATTTCAATATTGTGAATTTATAAAAACAACCTCTGCCACCATAAGCCTGCTGCGATTTTTTTTATCTTTTCCCTCTCATGTTAATTACATGTAGTAAGCTAAAACCGTTAATATTTTAAATTATATACCTGACTGTAGTAGGCAGCCATCTCTATGATTATGATTGCTACACTTACCTGCAGCCAGGTCAGTAACCTCAGTCAGCAGTAACCTGGCTGCGGGTAAGTAAAGCAATCATAGAGATGGGTGCCTACTATAGTCAGGTATATAATGTAATATATTGACGGTTTTAGCTTACTACATGTAATTAACATGAGAGGGAAAAGATTTTTTAGAAGAAAAAAATTTTTTTTTAAGTATTATTTGCAGCAGGCTTATGATGGCAGATGTTCTTTTTATAAATTCACAATATTGAAATCAGCCTATAAAAAATTGTTTCATCTAATTAACAGATGAGGGAATATTTTGTTATATCCCGGATCTTAGACCATATCAGGTAGGTACCTGATTAACATAATAGCTTTTAAACCATAACCTACACTAATTTAAACACGAGAAAATAGCAACGGTTTGAAATCTCAATAATGAAGACGTTTTGAAAACTTTTTGTTCAGCATTATATTATTCACTCAATTCTTTCAATTTTGTTTGTCTGTCTGTGTGCAGTCTTATAGGCGTGTTCTCGACTTGCTATGTTTAGATGAACGTAAAATGTATGTAGTCAAAATTTGACTGTTTTAGACCAGTATATGCTTACGAGGTTGCATCGAAAATGCGTTTTATTTTAACAATATTACATTGGTTTTATATACATTATTTGGCTGTCGCATTTTGTTACCGTAGTATTAGTGGTTTTTAATGAAATGAGTTCTTAATGAGACCGAACGTGCAGCTTTTTAAAAAATTACAAAAGTGAACAACGTGCGTGATCAAATATTTGTTTAGCATTTTAAATTGATTAGTATGATTAACACCGAAACAGGTCCATTATGATATGACGAAAACATAAGGGGAATCTGCTAAACGAGATAATATTGATGTCCTCCCGTGGCCATGGTTGCTGTAAAGTATCCGAAACGTCGGGCATCTAAAAAACTTAATAAACCGCGATAAAATCCGAAAAAGTTGTTTCATTATAAAGAGTATTGAAGATCACCCTTTCTCCGACGAGGCTACAATGTCTACGACCGAAAAAATCATACAGAAACCGTGTGATCTTATTGGGAATCCGCGGATTGTCAATGAACCCGCAGATTGTATTTCAAATCATATTTCATATCATATTGATATGTATTTCATATGAACGAACACTAAACGTCATTATCAATGAACGCGGATTTTCTAAGGTCCATCAGGTCGGTTACTAGACTGCTTTCAGTCAGGCAAAAACGAATTCGTCTTACAATTTCTCATGACTGTTCAGAGGCGTTTGAAGCTAACCTACAGAACTTTCTGAATAGTTTTGTTACTATTGACTAACCCTGGATTTACCACTATACGTTCAAGCAGTGGAAAAAAATCTGATGAACCGACCCTAAAAAAGCAAAGTTAGGTACCTAAATATTATTGTTCGTGATTTATTTTGATTTCTTCTTGAGGCCACGAACATTATAATAACTACAAATATAATGGTCTAAGATTCGAACTAGGCAAATTACACCTAATCTTCACCCTATTTTCATGTTTTGTTACATGTTTAATAAATCTTACATCAAAATGAACGCTGTTTCGTTGCAGATATTGGGTTGTATGCAAAAAAAAACAATTTTGAATGGCGTTTAGCGAATATAATATAACCTGGCCAGGAATTTTTCAGCCAATCTTCTTCTTCTTCAATTTATTTTTTAATATACTGCAGTACGTTTAAATTAATCTCTATATATGTATATATAAATGAATCGCTGAATGTGTTGTTAAGCGCAAATCTCGAGAGTGGCTGAACCTATTTTGCTAATTCTTTTTTTATAATATTCCTTGAAGTACGAGGATGGTTCTTACGGAGAAAAAATTTAAAAAATTGCCTGAAATAGTCTAAAAACAACACTTTTCTATATTCCTATACAAAAGATTCGTAATAATACTTAAAAGTCAATTTGAACTTTAATACCAATCGACTGTTAGGCGGTACGAAGTTCGCCGGGTCAGCTAGTATTCAATAATTGAAAAGATGTGCGAAGTTCATCTCTAGTCCGAAACTCCTACTATATATTAGGCAGTGCTACAGTTGTTACCGCTTCGAACATTCTCATTGAAAAGACAGCAGCACAAAAAAATTGATATTCACAATTATTATTTTGTGTTTTGTGACAGCGGAAGCATTGAATGTAGTGAACAAGCAAATTTTAGTAAAATTCAAATAAAAAGTCATGCTAAGCATAGTTCTCGCAAGTTGCTCTGACCAGTGTCACCGTCCGTCACCCGGCTAAGTAACCAGATGTAAATAGAGAATAACTAGGTATCTGAGAAAAAATTTGAGCGACCGGTAACGCGGCAGCGTCATGACGTTCAGTACTTGGATGGGTGACCGCCTGGGAACACCGCGTGACGTTGGCTTCAACTTAATATATTGGATTGTTCAATAATTACACAAATGTATAGCCTTATACTAACAAGAAATAATTTTGCCAGCGCTATTTAATCTACTACTAGCGCCATCTAATTATAGACGTGGTAAACCTCGAACAAAAAACTTAAACAAAAAAAATTAAATTATTGTAAGTTGCAGCGTTAACGATTCGTTTTTTTTTTTTTTTTGTAATTAAATAGGCTTGCGTTTGACTACTATTTCACCTGATGTGAAGTGAGAATGCGGTCTAGGATGGAGCACGCTTACCTAAAAGTAGCCTATTCACTCGCGACTTAAAGATCCCCAAATTGTAACTTTCCGGAATTTATCGACATATATGTATATTTATACACGTACATATTTCGTCTGTACTAGGATATAGAGTTTTAGATGTCACTAGGGGCGACAAAAATTTAATAGCCTACTGGCGGCATTTTGTAAATCCGCCACTGAAAGTATATATACTTATGTTAGAATGGAAAAGAAATGTTTAAATAAGTAAATCATAAAATAACAAATTCGGATCACATTAAATTCACATAATAATATAACATTTGTGCATCAAATAGAAGATAAAATTCCAAACGACTCCTCTTTAGCCACTTCACTTTTAATTAAGCACTTTTACTCAGAACTAACATGCATTTTCCACGAAGTCGTTTAACCGTATAAAAGAAATGTTATATATAAAATAATGTGTTAGTAAAGAACAAGATTTCACCCGAACTTACATTAAATTTACATACATACATACATTGCAAGTTAAATAAAAGCTTGTAAAAAGGTCACATACTAATAATGTTTCAGAAGACGGTGAAATCGTAGTGAGAATTTGAAAAAATTAAGTAAATAGGTATTAATTGCACTTTTGTATTTAGTAAATATTAAATACCATGAAATAAAATTTAATTTTTAATTTCTAGGACTTAATGACTATATTTTTTAAATTTTAGTCGTCTTGGCTCATATTGTATTATTTATTTTTCTTTCATGGTTATCTAGGTGATATCACTATGAGTCTTTATTTTCTGTATATTATAAAATTGGTTACATACTTGTTGCAGAACCGGATGCTGCGGAAAATGAGGAGCCTGCGAAGAAACAAATGTCGGAGCGGACAGCGGCAGACACTGAAGCCGCACACGACCTGCTCTCGCTCGCCAACAGCTTGCCGTCGCTTCCTGCACCTCCACTGCCGCCACTTGCTCCACCCGCCCCACTGGTCACTGTACTGCAGCCTCCCGAACCACCTATGGTGCCCCTTTATACCTACACAATACAGCCTACAAATATTTTTATCATCACCGAGGAACCTCCTGAGCCTGTCTACCACGTTGTCCCCTCGGTTGCACCTATGTCACAATTCGAATATGTGCTTGAACCTCAAGTGAGTTATCTTGCTTATCAACCTCTACAAGAGCCTCAAATTCAATTTGTAGAGCCCGTTCCGGTTCCTGTTATTGAGACTCTACAACCGGTCAACCCAGTTCCCGTGCCCGACCCACCAGCTGAACCTGAGGCCGAACCTGAGCCCGAACCGGAGCCTGAACCGGAACTCGAACCGGAATTGATCGAGGTAAACTCACCACCTCCGCAAAAGGATAAAAATGTTAAATATGATTGTGACGAATGTGGTAAACGGTACGCAACTTCATCAAACTTATCCCGTCACAAGCAAACTCATCGTAGTCTTGATTCCCATGCTGCAAAACGTTGCAACGATTGCGGCAAGGCGTACGTGTCCATGCCAGCACTGGCCATGCACGTCCTAACACACAGAATGGGGCACGTCTGTGGAGTTTGTGGTAAACAGTTTTCACGACCGTGGCTCCTGCGCGGACACTTGCGTTCACATACTGGTGAAAGACCTTACGATTGTCCCGTCTCCGGTTGCGGCAAGGCATTCGCAGATCGCTCAAATTTACGAGCCCATTTGCAAACACATTCAGCAGAAAAAAATTACGAATGCTGTCGCTGTCACAAAACGTTCGCTCTCAAGAGCTACCTCACGAAACATTTAGAGACGACGTGCTTGGTCTTCATGAACGATTGAAATGCGCAGAAGTCTGGCAAAATTGCAACGAATAACTTCTCTATGAACTTCTTTACATCTTTATATTGAAACATATAGTATAATAGGTAAGGCGATAGTTGATCCGGCGGCAAAAATGATAAGCAATAATTGTGTACCTAATATTGATACGGCTCTTTCTATAATATGTAAAAACGTATTTTTTTTCTTCAGAGTAGATAAATCCAGCTTCGACGGATTTAATCATGTCAATTTATGGCAAGAGCCTACAATGTTATTAACGTAATTTATTATACGTAGTAATTTTAAATCGTACGGTAAGTATACGCCACACGCGTGATGCGAGACATTATAGGTAGTAGTTACGGTGATACGTAGAGACTTAATGAAACCGTCGAGCTGTGGTACAAAGAGAGCAATAAACTAATTTGAATAGAAGAAAGTTTTAGGTGCACGAGTAGCGTGCGATGCGTAGTCTGTAGAGAGTAGACTCGTGGGCGGCGCCCGCGCGCTAAAAGGACCAAAACTGTTGCCCGGCGCGCTCGGCACCGCGCCTCCCTTGCACTTGTGTTTCTTTGTTTTTATTATTATATCGTAATTAAATTTATGAAAAAAATCATAATATACACGACCATCCTACATACAGTAGTTTTTTATTGACAGATATTAATATATGTAGGTATTATTATTAATTATATTTTTCATCGAAGAACCAACGTCCTTTTTTTTTAAAAAAAAAGAAAAGAATTGAGCTTTAATTTAGCGTCAAGTTATAATTTAATTTCTTTAAAAATTAAGCGCCACTATTTTTATTATAATAATTCGGAAATCAGACTGTTATTTAAACATATTAAAATATCTGTGTGGCTGTGTGCATTTGTGTGTGAGTATGTTTATATAACTAACATGTATAGTTAGTATTATTAATACAATAGTCGAATCCAAAGTCGTTAATGGTAGTACATATTATACATAGATAGAGACGTAGGCTTAATAAGATCGAATCGACATAATTATATTAATTGAAATTATCATAGATTATAGGAATAGGGTCTTCGATAACAGTTTACAAAAACCAAAGCTTGACATATATAAGATTCGGTAGTGTAAGTACTAATTTAGATAAACTTATTGATATGTTATAAGAATACTCGTATCAGTGAAAACAACTCTGACGCGATGACGGTAAAGGAAAATGGAAGATAAGAAAATATTTTTATAGAGACACGCATAGAATTTTCGACGCAGTACTTGTGATGTAATTTCATTTATATAAGCTAGCTGCCGTATAAGACATAGATGTATGATTGTATTATGTGTATTATTAAGGATCGTGACAAACTCCAAAAACATTTATTTAAAAAAAAATGAAACGACTAAGGTACGAATAAAATTAGTTGCTTTTAAAGGTTTATAAAAGTAATAAGCACAGCGTGATAAAGTAGTGAGTAATCGAGTAGCTTACTAAACGTACACTTGTCGTTATTATAGAATTATAAGTTACCTAAACGGTTGTAAGTAGATTTTTACATTAAGTAATTTGCCCGCTAATGATATCAGGATACGTTTGTGGTTGTTATTTACAAAACAAGGTCAACAATAATATTAAACGTCAATATTTTAAAACGTCTACGTCTTGTACAAAAAGTTAAATATTTAATTTAATATTAAAATAACCACTACATTCATTTAAATTTTTAAATATTTTTTAAATATATGTTATTGCATATTTCAACAACACTATGATACAAATCAATAATAATTGTCAAAAGTACGATATTTCAACGAAAAATATTATTAATATATTTATCAAAATTTATTAATGTTACACGTTTAAAATATTCATAAAATCAGACTTGATATAATAATAGGTATAGAAATAAAACGAACAAATAATGAGAAAAAAACTATTTGAGCAAAAGGCCTAATATAAAAAATGGTATTTTTATAATTTATAGGTTTATTTTAAAACAATATTTCGTCCTCCTATTATAAATTTTACTACAGATGTAAAATCGGAATAAATATTATTTTTTGCCTACCTAGACCGCAATATTTACATTATTAATATAAAACATAACGTTTGCATGAATTCGGAATTATATGAAGGTGTAGGTAAACGAAATAAAACACACATATCTACTGTACTTTTGTACTTTTGTTTTCGTCAAGTTGTTCTAGTCGATTAAGCGAGCTCCTAACAATCGAGCTTTAACAATCTTTGCGTTCGTTTAGACTTTATGCTGTTTGCGTTGTTATTGTTGACTTTATGTTAAATGGAGAGAAAAATGAAACAGTGTTCTTGTGCAATTTATTAAAGTAACTTTAAAATTAGCTAATAGGATATTTAGACGTTAGGGTTATGAACTCGAGCACTTAATAATTTACCTACCTTTAATTAATATTTTGTCAATTTATCGATCATTTGTCAATTTCTCGTTAAAATATTTGTAATATATTACATATATTTAGAAGCCAAGCGACGTAAACTTAAAAGTTTGGTTTATGTTAATAAAATACATTAAAATAAATTGTGAATAAGGTCAATTCATAAAAAAACACGGCTCTTTGAAAGCGTGAAATGATAATTATATAAAAATAATATTAATACTGAACACGGTTTTCGAATGAACCTGTAAAAAGACTGATAGAAGCGAGCTGTGTTGATGTATCAATGTAAAAGTAAGTTTCAAAGAGCCGCAGTAATCAACTCAAATCATCGAGCCAAGTCTTCCAAACTTTGTGCCGCCGAAACGATATCTTCGTGGTAAACTCAAAACACTCAACGATATGCTCACCGTCGAGTGCTTTGCATACATGTCAGAATGTCAAATGTTTTCTTTTATACAATATTTATCATATAACTTATTAAATTCATTTCTTGTAATGAAAATAAGGATAAATAACACTTCATAGTGTCTAGTTCCAGACCTTGAACCTCTTATTCTGACACAAGTCTCCAATTAGTTTTCATTCACATATTCTAGATGCATAGCGTCAAAAGTAAAATCTTTCATCATGAAATTCTAAGCTAAATCACGTATGCAATAAGTAATGATATCAGGCAAATCGCCTGCTTTAATTTTACATATATATTGATGGGAGTAATTCTTTACGAACCGAGTGAAATTAATTTAAAAAAAATACATCCTATACTCGTAGACACGATTACTGTTCAGCGAATATAATTAATAAAATTTTAATTAAAATTATGTCAATCAACTTTAATATAGAGCTATTAAATTACAATTTTTGATTTACTAGTACCGTACTTCAAAGAAGACTGCACTAATGTACCTAGTAATAAAAATAAAAATCTCTCATTTAAATTTTTAATAATGAAGAATTACGTGACGCAGCTATTTTTATTATTGCACACCTTGAGATCCGATTAAACATTTAAATAATATAGTCTTCATCTTGATCAGTTTAACCTAGTAATACTTTTACACATATAAAGTAAGTAACGTTTGCTCTCGTGTAGTAAACTACGTGTAAGTACTACGTGTAGTACTGAATCTCATACTAGTAAGTTTACTGTTTAAATGACTAGCTTAACCAACTGCAACTTTATAAGTTCTGGTTACTGTCAATGAAATGGCGTGTGTATAACTTAATATAATATATTATATTATGTAACTTAATATTAAGCGAAATCAAAAGCAATACTTTCTGTACAATTTTTTGTAGGCGATGTAATTATTAATTATATTTGACCATATTTCATAAGTTTAATAGTTTATAAATTGTGGAAACTTTTATCAAAATTGTTATTCTGTAATAAGAATTTAAAATACTGTATATACATATTTTCGGGTGAAACGAATACATATTTGGAATTGTTTACCTACTTATCAAAGAAATTACAAGGTGTATTATTAGTATATTATCTATATTTGTTTTACAAACAGTAATAAAGTGTATGAATAACTCGAATAAGAGTATAGGAAACTTGCGATTTAGTGTTTTTTTTTTTTTTTTAATTTAAATATCTTTAGGGCCGTCCCTCTATAAAATACGAAAACTTGTAACTACAGGAAATGAAAATAGAGCGACATGTATACAGTTAATGTGTGATTTTGTGACAACATTTCAATACCCGAAACATACTGTTTCTTCAATTGAACATAACGAAGTCAGAAAATAAAATAGTTTCTGACAGACAGTATTAACTTACAGAAAGAATCCTGTCGTTTTATTGTCTAAAAATAATATTTGCGTGAGTGATATTTATTGTTTATGTATCTTAAAAATTGTCAGAATTGGATGTGTACTTAGAGGGTTGCGCTTAAACGACATCCAAAACATAAAATTCAATTTAAGTTATTGGCTAAATTAAATTAATCCGAGGACGCCGTTAAAATGCTCAAAATTCAAATAGAAACCACAGCACTAGTGTACTATATAAGAAGCTACTGTTACTATTAATATTAATTTTATAATTCGTTTTTGAGTTTTAAGTAATATGTATAAGGTGATATTACTTTCCCATTGATTGAATTACTTCATTTCAATTGAGTGTGAATAATTCCATTGTTTTAAATTGATTTTTTTCGATTATTATTTTTTTCACGTAGAGAAAATCCTACAGCAGGGTTTCTTAATCTGTGGTCCATGGACCCCTAAGGGTTCCGTGTTATGAAAACTGGGGGTCCATGGCAATCCTACTTATGTTGTGAGTAAATATTTTCACTTTGCGCGTAATTAAAAACAACTCCTCAATTCGATTTTCTAATTCACCATAAGCAGCAGCAACCGTCAGACTAGTTATTTATATGTGAAGTTTGATCGCAAACAATAAAAGGTGATTGAAGTAAAGCATCGTTGTGCTTTTTTTTCCTTTTTTTTGGAAAGGGTCCGTGGACTCTTTGAAATTTTTAAAGGGGTCCATCACTAGAAAAAGGCTAAGAAACCCTGTCCTACAACATCATCTGCTAACTACAGAGCGTAGAAGTCACGATACACCCTTCTCCTACATAGAGGAAGAGGCTTATGCCCAGCAGTAGGATATTAGGTACAGGTTGAATCAATAAATCAATTAAGTCACAATATGTATTTCAAAAGTTAATAATAAAACTCCTTAAAAACTTAAACGTTTCTTTATTTATTTTATAGTAAGATAACAAAATGTAAAAAATAAATTAATCTATTGAATATTAACAACACCATACCATCGCAATTAATGTTGAAGTCAACAGAGTCTCACATCTATGTTATGAAAATGAAATGGAACAAAAATAATTTTTCTATATATACGTGTAAAACAATACTAAAAGAAGAAAAGAGATCTTTTTATTGTTAAATAATAAAGTTGAAACTAATACGATTATGGCTTAATTTCTTTATTTGAGACAGTCCACTTGTCAGGTAAAAACACACAACTAATGACGGCAACTAACTTAATGACGGTATCAAACAGCTTAGGAAAATCCCTAGCGATACTTTCTCATCTGTGTAAATAAAATATCATAAGTAATATTTATGTATTTTAATTTTATATGTTATTAAGTTAAAACGAAGTAAATCAATATTCACCTCCTACTTAAGACTATAAGATTTTAGGATTCTATTTAAAGGAGCAATGAGTAAATTTATTTTTAGAAACATACATTTTAACGGATATCATTCTTCATTTTGAAATAACATAAATCAATAAAAATAGTAAAAAATTAAATTAAAATCATGGAATTATTATGTACTACGTACAACTAGTACATAGGTAATAATTCCATGATTAAAATATAGTACGCTAGACGCTTGAGTTTCATTTTCTAAATACATTGAGTGTCAGTCTTTGAGTGCAACGTCAAAAGCAACGTTAAGAACTTCTAAGCGAAATGGGTCTTTTTGACAACGTGTTCTACCAAACCATGAAAAGACAAGTAGCGCTTTCGCACACCCAGTTTGACAACATAGTCAGTAATTCTATAAGTAGCTAACTTTAGCTTACGTATAATTTTGTTTTATTTGTATTAGTAGTATTACTTTAAAATTTGAAAAAAATTTCGTTTATGATTTTCTGATATATTAAATTTGTGTATTGGTAATTAAGAAAACTATGTATTTTACAAAAGTAAAATTTGTAGATTCAAAATCAATTTTGTAAATTTCCAATAATTCCTTACTACAACAATAACTGAATATTTTCAAAATGTACTTTAAATATATTTTACTTATTAAAATATTACAACGAATACAAGCGAATTCTGATTAAAATTATTTTTATATACAAAATATGTAGTTGTGTTGTAGATATAACATATATATAATAATTACAACGACTTTATTATGCTGAATATTTTTTAAGGCGACAAATGTATCATGTATTATAGATAATGTAATTAAAACATGCGATTCAGCTTACAGATATTTACAAATTCAAAGCTAAAATTTTAATATAAACAAATACAAGATTATATGTATTTACATAGCCATAAATAATTCATTTGTTTTGTACGAAAGCATTATATATCCTCACTTAATTGTGTTTCATTTTGTTTCAAAACATTTTTTTTCAGTAACATGAACGACTAAAAAGATATAATAAAAATCAATGTAAATTTTTATAAATGTTTGTAAATTTCTAGAATTGTAAGAGACATTTATATACACAAATACATAATGGTGTGTATATATATCTTATTATATAATAAAGAACAAAGAAAAATTGTGACTTATTAAACCACAGTACCCAATCAATAGAACTCATTAATTATCCATTTAATTTTTAGTTAAAAATTATAATCGCTCAATATTCTAATAAGACCTAGACTATAAATAGAAAGTATATCACGTTGTTACTAACACAAAGTTAGTGTTAACTTTCATGTTTACGCCAATATGAATAAGAAGCGTTATCTCGAACGCATAGAGCAAAAGTTTACAAAGAGGCAGGCTGTTGCTTATTTAATTCCACGCCGGCAGATAGAACCTCTCCACTTCACATGTCTATGTAGGTAAATATGTGTCTGGTTCAGTTTAGTTTCAAGTCATATTTATACAAGCATGTATGACAAATAAAATGAAATCATCACTTTGTAAATTTTAATGCTCCCGACATTATTTTTATAATAATTATTTTTTAATAAATAGTCAATTAATTTTTCCAGAGACTGATGCTGGTATGTCATAATATAATTTTGTCAAACATGATTCTCTTATGTCATTTGATCTGCTGTACTTAATAAATTTATTGTAATATACTTGTAGTATTATTACATAGTTTTATAAACTTTTAAACTATATAATAATATAAAAATACCAGTGATTTTTGTAAACATTATAGTTTATAGCACTTAACAGTAGATGGAACGCACATAGGTTAAGGACGAGCAATGTAACCCAATCGCAGAAATACAAATAAGCTGCTTTGTTATACCATACGTATTGTAACTTAGAAACTGCATTAATGGTAAAATAAAATGTAGGACACATATGGTTCTTATTATTCTTGTATTTCTTTCTATTTACTTCAACGATTTTGTTATTATTTTTTCGTAATAATAAAAACTTCGAAGACTTATTACTTAAGACTGGCTCGTTCGAATTGGCTGATAATTTTTATTACCTTCACAACATTTTCGTGACAAAAGGTGCATAAATCTAACGTAATATTCTGCTGTGCTATGCGTATGCCCATGCTATTAGGTTTGTGAGTATTTTAAATAAAATAAAATAGTAACACAGTAATACAATTTTTATCAAGAAACAAGTTTAATAAACAACTACACATTACATTAAATCACCTAATTGTTATTTTCTGGATCGGCCCGACTGTGGCCTTAACCTCGACCTTACAGAAGAAACGAAATGAAATGAAAACATTTATTTCGCCATAAGGTGATACACAAATACACACACTTAACGAAAGTCAAAAAAATAAAATAAAATGTCATTTACAAAAAAAAGAAAACTATACAATAATAAAAGAAAGTTAAGGTAGCAAAATATCAAACAATAAACTAAAAATTTATATCTTACTAGGTACATTACAAACTTAGGTAATGTACCCAGTGTTATAAGCAACCTTAACGTAGTCAAAATTTTAAATTACTTAAAATTTCTAATGTCTCCGTAGACATTACTACCACGGAACACAGCCAAACAATACTGTTCTCTAACACTGTTGTATTCCTGTGGTGAGTAAAGTGACCAGAGCTCTTGGGTAGGGCTCTAGATAGGGTCTCCAACGCGTTTGCGATGCTTCTGGTGTTGCAGGCACCTAAATGCTACCGTAACCGCATAACATCATGTTAGCCGTACGCTAGTCTGCTGACTGGCGTATAAAAAGAAAATATAGAGCAAACAAAGCAATGAATTCATCATGTTTATTACGTTTCATTGACGTTTTGTGCTTTATCGTAATACATGCCAACCTTTAACCAATGTTTTAATTAAATAGGTATAGCTTACTGTCCTCTTTTGCTCCATAAATATTAAATACCGTAGTAGCAAATTTAAGAGCGTGCATAAGGCGAGCAAAAAATCAGATTTCACCCGCGCGCCCGATGAAACAAAATATACACAAAGCCTCGTGTCAGAGTGCGATAGACGATATAGTTTTGAGCGCATTACGAATGTAAAAAACGACAAATATGTTATTTTGTATATAATTCCGAAACTAAAAGTAATTACATTAAATGCCTTGGCATAGCCTTTACTCATATTTAAATGTAATTAATTATCAAATTTTTGTCTTAATGGTCATAACCATATCGAGTATAAATAGAAAAAATATAAAAATTAGAGGTTACTTCGTGATTATATTTTATCGAGGAAATTTCCTTATTTTATGTTTTTGATATGGGTCAACCCTTGGAAATATCACGTAGTTTGTCATATATTTTTATTTTAAGATTTGGTCTGGAACTTTTCATGTCAAAACAAATAGAAGAATTTTGCATTATGCGCACTCTTAAGATACGACGATTTGGTAAGACTCTTAAATACCATTATAAGATCTTATTGTTAATAAATATTACATACAGTTTTTATTCAAATGAAGTAATTACTTTGAACGATTGGCGATGGTTATGTAATTAGTTACATGTATTTTGTTTTTATCTCAAGGTCATTTATCAATAGAAACAACTAGAGGAGTTACTATCCCGCATTTCCGTCTGGATATTCCGAAACATGTACCTACTACTACTATCAATCTACAGATCTCACAACATTCTTATTAAGAGTAGGTACAGATATTTATATACATATATTTACGATCATTCAATGCTTTACTGAGCATTATCTATACAAATAAAGGAAAGATGATCAGTAAGTATTAAGATTTTCAATATCATCAAACAACTAAATTGAAACAGAAAAGTTCGTTAGTTATTAAAATAAAAACTATAATCAAAAAGTTATGTAAATTTGTCTCCTACTCGACCTACTTCAATTTATAGCGAAATTTTGTATTCTTACAATAATTAAGATTTTAGCGTCTAAAGTAAAACTTTTGAATGTACATTAATAGTTTAGAACAGCAACTAATGAACGCAGAGCGTGAAGCGTGCGCGTCAGCAAAGCTCAGCTCTACTTCCACTGGTTGATTGCGAGTAGAAGGTTATGTCGCGGTTCGTTGCTCGAGTCCGCACCGTCTTCGTAAGTATCGTTCCAAGTTGGCAGGCAAAGTTTGTGCGGTGTGGAGCGATAAGCCACCCTCCGCCCACATCGATCGAAGTGGCTGCGCGCGCACCACCTCTCTGCGCATATATATCAGCAACCGCGCGAGAAACCCTCACAACGCTAGAGGACGCGCGCGATCGCCTGTAACGCCGCTCGCCAGGGGCGCCGCTCTTTCTCTTTTCTCTCTTTTTCTCTGTTCGTCTGTTTCTCGCTGATGCGGTCGCGCTGAGGCCGATGCGGGCGCCGCCATGCCGCGCTGCCTCATGGCCAAGAAGTGGAAGGCGGCTCCGGCAAACGAGCTGGCCTACGAGTCCGACGAGGAGATCGACGTGGTCGGCGAGGGGCGCGGCCGGAGCCCCGCACCCGCCGCCACCGCGCCGGGGCCCTCGCCTCGCGATCCCGAGCCAACTCTCCTCTACAATGGTAAGCACTTGTTACTCGTAACCAACCTTATTTGTCTCTAATATATTTACATTTACCGCCTAATAGAGGTAATAAACCGCCTAATAGATAGCCGGTAGAAACTTGTGTAGTGTGTGCACTAGAAAACAAACAGAACATGTTACGAACGTTTGGCATGAATATCATTTTCGTAAAAAATGCTCATGCTCGTGCGTGGACTCATGCGTTCATGCATACTATTTATCACAAAATGGAGAAGCTCATGCTTATAACACTACATTAGATAGAAACATTGTCACATAATTGAGTGGGCAGATACTACTTTTTAACTGCATGGAGTAGACACCACAACCACACTCAAAACGCAAGACGTTCCGTAATAATCTAAAACATTGAAGAAAAAAGGTAAGATGACGCATTACGCATAAGGGACATTACCTTAAAGTTAGTATATATAGGATAGAAATTTTAAATATATAAAAAGGCTTGCTATAAGCTTTGCGATTGCTAATTTTATACTCACGCGAATTCTGTCATATTAACTCATATATAGTTGTAACGCTATGCGCATGCGACATACTATTGCGTTTATTTATCATAAAATACATGTTACTTTTTTGATATGACTAATAGTTGATATCAAAATACTATTTAAATAAAATGCGAATCCTTACTGATGCACGACTATTGCGGCGGTACGTGGGCGGTACACGGTTTAAATACACAAACAGTTGAAGATTAGGCGTAATTCTTCGATGTATATCTAACATTTTTCAATTTTCAATATAAATCAATTTATCACACAAGTGTAAAGGTTATATTTTTTTAATATTCGTCTCTTAATCAATAAAATATTGAACTATATAAGATTAATCAGATATAAACAAAGCATACAACATAAGGTATTCATTTCGGTTTCACGTGCATTGGGTTTTTGAATTTTAAATTGGCTAATATTATTGGTACCAATTGCTTCGTTACTGTCGTATTATTTGAACACATAATGAAAAAGCTCTAGTTCAAAAAGAAATTCTCAAATTGTAGTCATAGCTTACTAATATTTTTTGTCGTTTTTATATTAGGTAGATTTAATTTATATTTCAGATTTTAAAAACTAGGCCCCTTAACTAGTTCCACATAAAGCGACGGAAATAGAACCCAAAAATGATATATGAATAATTTTTTTTTTCATATTTTTTAACCGAGTTCACTGAAGTTTGTAAGTAATTCTGACTCGGCTTCGAGTAATTAATGAACGAAATCATTCAATAAAATAATAATTCAATAAATATTCATCAATTAAACTTCTAAAACAGTACCTATGTTACCACGATATGACGTTTAATCTTAAGTACTTAATAAAAATGAAGTAAGTAGTAGCTGGAAAGGCAGACGTAGTCCTCTCTTGTAATATGAAGATTAACTAATCGAAATCGTGATGTTTTCTAAAATTTTGAGATTTTCTGCGCACTTTTATTTTTTATTTTTTAATTCATAAGAACCTTCTACAAACTCTAAAAAAAGATAAATGAAAACAACGATGTGAAATAGAGATTAATTTTGTCATTATCTTATTTAATATTTTCAAGGAATCAATATGTAATAAAAGCCCTGGCAGACGCCAGTCTCTTGCTCTAAAAACGTTGATCTTTAGAAAATCAACATTCTGAATTTTTTTACATATTATCATCTATTATTACATTTTTTTCTAACACAATTTGTAACTACTTTGATAATGAATTTGCTTTTTCTTTTTCCTCTCGCTGCCTGCCTATGTAGAGGATTATCAAAGTTCTCTTCCATTTTCAACAGAATTTAATTTTATGTAAATAAGTGGGCAATAACGAGAGTGCCTTTGTTATTTTTCGATTCATTTCTACGGCAGTTTTATTTTATAGTGCATTTACTTCGTAATTTTTTTAAAGTAAAAAAATAATGATAGGACATTGAATTAAATTTCGAATATTACACATGTTAATGACACAAAATTTAAAAGACAATAGGTATATAGGGGAATATATCATCATTAAGGACAATTAGATACTTCACCTACTGTATCTTTTTGTCAAATATTGAAACAGAAAACGTTCCATAAACGTTATTTTCTATAAATTACTGATAATTTAAAACATTTTTTGCTTTTATCGATATGTAGATGCTTCAAACGACAGTTAAACATATTCACTATGAATAAATAAAACGAATATCAAAAGATTTCATTTACTTTAAAAAAAACGAGTGTGCTTTAGACCACACGACTGTAGTAAAACTTACGAAACGTAACTCTCTCTCTTTCTATCTTCACTAACTTATATCTCCCTCTCAACTTCCGTTTGCCTCACCCGATTACACTTTTCGTAACACTAAGTTAACGTTGTTTATATCACTGGGTACATTACGTAGGTTTGTAATGTACCCAATGTTAACATATACATTTTTATTTTATTGATATTATGCTACCTTAACTTTCTTTTATTATTGGTTAGTTTTTTTTTGTAAATGACATTTTTTTTCTTTTTTGACTTTCGTTAAGTGTGTGTATCACCTTATGGCAAAAAAATGTTTTCATTTTTCATAAGTCTTCAGCTATTTTCTCATTTCTATATTAAAATGGAACGATGGAATTACAAAAATTTAGAAGTGATTCCTATTGGTCTGGTCTGACCTTTACGGTGCTGGGAGTTCCATTAATGTTGACATTTGATCTCCGCTACGATTGTAAACATTGGTACGCAAACATATTTTGTTTCCCCATCGTGCTTCGCAGAGCACGTAAAGCCGAACCGAAAATACTTAGTAACAAACTACCAACAACCCGCAATGTGCACTCGAATGTGTGAAGAATACTTATTGTACGCTTTTAGGCTGTTTTTCATCAATTCTTTTTAGGAAATAGTCGCTTTAAAATCATTTCGATCATTTTAACTACTTGGACAACGATTAATTATTCGGATTTATTTTATTAACTGTACACACCATATACCAATTACAGATGTAAGACTAGTAGGTAGTTGCAGGAAAAGTAGACGTTTTTTCAATTAAATTAAATATTTGCTATATTATTGCTATTAAATTAAATGTTTATGCTTTTTAAAGTGTATAAATATACCTACAAAATAAACAAAATATTTTATAAGGTACGGCACAGCAGGAAATATCTTGTTCAAAACTGGAGCAGCCCGACTGGGGAAGTACCTTACAGAGATCATAGGTAAATAAAACTGCTTTCAAGTATTGTCGTGTTCCTGTGATGAGAAAGGTGACCATGGCTCCTGTAGAAATTATCAGCAACGCGCTGGCGATGCTTCTGATGTCGCAGGCATCTATCGGCTACGATAATCACTTATCATCAGGTAGACGTACGCTTGTTTGTTTAGTAATTTAGTTGTATTAAAAAAAAGAGAAATATTAGTATAATTTTTACACAAAAATTATGAATAATCTCTTCTCTATCTCTATATATATATATAAATGAATCGCTAAATGTGTTGCTAAGCGCAAATCTCGAAAGCGGCTGAACGGATTTCGCTTATTCTTTTTTTTATAATATTCCTTGAAGTAAGAGGATGGTTCTTACGGAGAGAAAAATTTAAAAAATTGCCAGAAAAAGTCTAAAAACAATAATTTTCTATATTCCCATACAAAAGATTCGTAATAATACTTAAAAGTCAATTTGAACTTTAATACCATACCATAAAGTTTAAGTGTTAGTGGAGGGGTTCCGGGAAGGATAAGTATTAAAAAAAATAAAAAAATTAAAGAATCGACTGTTAGGCGGTACGAAGTTCGCCGGGTCAGCTAGTCTGTAATAAGAATTTCACATAAATATTTGTATACATTTTGCACATGATAAGAACTCGTCGCATCGTACTGTGTATAAAACAATGCTTATCCGTGCAGTTCGACGAGATTTACGCGAACGTCCGAGCATCTAAATCCGATCATTGAATACGACGTAATCGTATTTTATACAGAGAAATGCAATTACGGCAAGACTAAATAAAAATGCGCTGCATTTATTTTAAATGAAATGTAGCATCTTTTACTTTTGTCTCGTTAAAACCCGTATTATGTGTTGTTCATACATTTTAGTCGCATTAAACATTTTACGTTAAATTTTTCTCTCTATAAGTTTTTATTTATTACAAATACTGCTTTATAAGAATTTGGTCGGCTATTTCTTGCTTATATTATTAATATTTTTACTATTAAGTACACGGCTAGAATTTATTAATCGTTTAATTTAAAATTGTGTTCAACTTATAATATACATATCCTTATCTATATATATATAAAAGCGAAAGGTCATTGACTCATCACAAAATCTCAGAAAATATAACACCTAAAAACTTGAAATTTGGCAGGTCGATTCCTTATAGGGAGTAGACATCCGCTAAGAACGGGTTTTACGAAACTCCTAAGGGGGTAAAACGGGGGTTGGAAGTTTGTATGAAAGGCCTATGTTTTTGAAGTAAGAGACGAAATTCAAAATGTATGCTCTATAGATGGTGTACTAATAATGTATTTTTAGAAATCAACCCCTTTTGGGGTTAAAACAGGGAATGGTAGTTTGTATGAAAGTCCAATGAAAAATACACCTACAAACTTGAAATTTGGCAGGTAGGTGCATTATAGGGAGAAGACATCCGTTAAGAACGGGTTTTACGAAACTCCACACCTAAGGGGATATAACGGGGGTTGGAACTTTGTATGAAAGTCCTATGTTTTTGAAGTAAGAGAGATTTGAGAGAGATAAGAGATTCAAAATGTATGCTCTATATAATTATGGCGTTGAGGTGTACTAATAATGTTTTTTAGAAATCAACCCCCTTTGGGGGTTAAAACAGGGGATGGTCGTTTGTATGAAAGTCCAATGAAAAATAATGTACGTCGATTTCATTGATTCTGAAAATTGCTCTAGATATTGATTGTTTTTATCTTTCTTTTATTTTTTTCTTTCATTAGGTATTTAGCTTTTTCGAATATAAATAAAAATTATATTGAAATAACTAACTCCACGCGTACGAAGTCGCAGGCAGCCACTAGTAGGGTAGACTGGGTACGGTTGTGCCAGGGTACGGTAGTGACAGTCGTTATAACCGCGAAACTATACGGAATCCGGGGAAGAGTGTAAGAGAAAAAAGAAGCGCAATGCATGTCTACACATGTTGCCTAGTGTTGCGTTAGCCAGTGCACGACGTAAACAAAATCAGGAGGCCACATTGCTTCTCAACAGCCAAAAGTAAGTTTTTTTGTTCAGATTCTTTTAATATTTACTGTTATTGGTATACATATATAATATAGCAAATATTTTTTTGTTGTCAATTGAATATTAGTAGTTAATTACAAATGATTACTTTTTACGTAGATAATTTAGGTTACTCATGATGTTTTATTGTTTTCAGAAGTATGCGTTGGGTACGGTTGTGACAAATGTAGATGGGTACGGTTGTGACATATATATTCTTTATGTTTTTGCTTTTAGATGCCCAGAAAACGCTTGCGGATGAAGTAAGACGTGAGACTTTTTTACGGAGAGCTGCGGAAATGCATAATATTAATCGCATGTCGTTGTTACGATACATTCGCAAACATGATGAAGTCGGTGCGAATCACGATGTAAACAGCATCAGCATGGGATATGCAGCTCATAGCAAAGTATTTTCTAAGGAGCAAGAAGAGCTGTTATCAAAATACATGTACCACACGTACCGCGGAAATATCTTTTGGCCTTACTACAAGAGAGGTATGGAAACTGGCCTTTGAACTGACAAATAAATACATACAACATAAACCGACCTGCTACTTGGGATGAGAATGAGATGGCTGGTGAGGAATGATTTCGTTCATGTCTGAACGCGTAGCTCAAGCTACAAGCCTTTCAAGAGCTACAAGTTTTAACAAAACGAATATTGAAGCTTTTTATAACAGTTTGCAGACTATTTTGGACATACACCTATATGAGCCACAACATAATTATATATAATATTGATAAAACTGGTGTAAACTTTATATAGAAGAAAAGTATTTTGTGTTATGTTAAACATTTCTAGCAATAAAAGTCATTATAAACCATTTCTGTGAATGTTTATGTCTGTCACTACTGACCCCAACCACTGTCACAACCGTCCTTGGGGTGAGGACGGTTGTGACATTTTCCTTTTTTTTCAAATTTGATGCTATAACTAATACAGCGTAATTTGAGACAAAATTTCAGTATTTGTATGTGGACAAATGTATAAGCTACGGTTTAAGTAATTTTTGTCTCAACTAACTAGTAAATTGACAAAATTATTGGCGGTCAAACCGAAATTGTCACAACCGTACCCAGTCTACCCTAATGTATAATATTACAAATTTTGTTATAACTTTAAAGTCAAAATATTAATTTGGATGATTCTCAATATCTTCAATAGTACCTTTTCTTTTTTTTACGTGGGGAATATCCATCATGGACACTCTCCGGCGCGGGGGCGCCAGAGGGATAACCCTCTGGCGCCCTATTCTGACATAAGTCAGACTCCTACTGACTAAAAACCACCACGTGTGTCAGTCGTCCGCCTGGGTGGGGCGAGATGGGGTCGCGCTAGCAGTCGCCACCTCGCCCCGGATCTTCAATAGAACCTGACCTAGCTTTATGAAATAAATACTAAATTAAGTGATATTTAATACCACATAAAATAATACATAAAACTTTTTTATTTAGTTTTGATAACTCTATAAAAAAACTATAAAATGTAAAATAATGGTCGTCACACACACATGGAGTTGCCAGCACGCACCTCTTATTTAAACCCCATTGAGCATGCATGGGACGAATTAGGATGACGTGTACGTCAGTGGAATCTGCCACCAATCTCGTTACGTGCAATGAAAAAAGCTCTAATCCATACTAATATTATAAATGCGAAAGTAACTCTGTCTGTCTGTCTGTCTGTCTGTCTCGCAATCACGGCAAAACTACTGAACAGATTTAAATGAAATTTGGTATACAGATAGTCTAGAGTCTGAGAAAGGACATAGGCTACTTTTTAATGCGAAAAAAAGGATGTAAGGTGTTGAAAAGTTGGAATGAAAATTTGTATGAGATCTAGTGTTCGTGTTCGTAACTGTCAAACATTTAATGTTCATCCCGTCGATATGGTAAACTCTCACCTAAAATTAAAGAACGTATTTAAATAAAGGTTTCGAATCTATATCCACAATATACGGATAGTGGCTTATTTTAGATTTTAAAAATGTATTAATATGTCAGTAATGAAAACAAATTGACATAATACATATTGTTTGTCAAATATTTATGCGTGCGTTCAGAAATTTATTTAGTGTAAACTAAGGAAAATAAGTATATCTAGCTACTTAAATATACAATAAATGATAAAATCAATTCAATTGATTGGTCTTATTGAAACATTCCAGATTATTCCGTCAATCCAGTCAAAGTCAATAAATATATTATATAAATATTTTCGTCGCGAAAGTGTAAAAGATGTGTTTTTTATAAATCTGTACTAATCTTTAAACCTATCCTAAACGGTTACCTAACGGTAAAGTAAATCCTAAACGGTTTTTTTTTATATTTAATTCATTTGTACATTTATCGTTTATTTGCACTAAATAAATTTCTGAACGCACCGCACGCATAAATATTTGACAATTAATATTTATTATGTCAATCCGTTTTCATTACTAACATTATTCTAAATTTTTAGGGTTCCGTACCCAAAGGGTAAAAACGGAAACCTATTACTAAGACTTCGCTGTCTGTCTGTCCGTCCGTCCGTCCGTATGTCATCAGGCTGTATCTCAAGAACGGCGACAGCTAGACAGTTGAAATTTTCGCAAATTATGTATTTCTGTTGCCGTTATAACAATAAATACTAAAAACAAAATAAAACAATATTTAAGGGCGGCTTCCATACAACAAATTGTTTTGCTCGATATCAATAAATGGTAACAGGTAGGCAGTTGAAATATTCACAAAATATTATTTTAATTGTATATTTACTTTAATGATCACTACATATACACCTTAAAAAGGTCTACAAAAAATTCCCCAATGGTATATGTCTATCTCTTAGGGATAACCCACAAAAATCATTTTTATCCTTTAATTTTTACGAGATATAATGGCTTATTTACGAAGTGATTTTAAGCAATACAGCATTAATCCTTATCAAATAAAGTATTATAAATACATTGTGCATTTAGTATAGACTAATATGGCCCTTTACAGCATGTAATTTAACTGAATATTTTCGAATATATTACAGATTTAAAATGCAGGGACATAACGGTTGCGGTGGTACCGGCCGGGGTCATTTTTTAGAAATTGTATGTACGTACTTTATAATTTTTTAACCGCATTTGTAGTAGGTAAATACATTAGGTTGGATAGGATTAGACTAAAACCATAATTTGTCAAGTCAAGAGTAACCTCAAAAGAAAACATGTTTGTATTGTCTAATGACAAAAAATCTGTGAACGTTGTATATAAAGACATTCTGTAGTATATTTAGTAGCAGCATTTCACCCGTGCGAAGCCGGGGCGGGTCGCTAGTAGAGGAATAAATAAATAATAAATAATAATATCTTTATTTTCACAAACTTAGTACTATACTATCAAAAGTAGTGAGATTAGCATCTGTAGCCGAACTAAGCATAGCCTGTATTGCGGCTATATCGGCACCATTGCCTTCGAGTATTTATTTATTACACAATAATAGGTGACAAGCAATATAATATCTACATATTAATAGAAGCAAAAATTTTGTACCCCTTTTTACGGAAATTGTGCGTACGTAGGAGTATGAAATTTCGCACACTTATCTATACTAATATTATAAAGAGGTAAAGTTTATAACTTTGTTTGTATATACGGGGTAATCTTCGCAAATACTGATCCGATCATGAAAATTCTTTCTCTAACAGAAAGCTACACTATTCAGGAGTGTCAAGATAAAAGGAAAAAGATAAAAATATATAAAGATTTTAAATCAGCAGGATTTGAACCTGCGCCCTCTGACTTGCCGTGTCAACAATTCAATCTAATCAAGCATTATTATTTGCCTTAGAAATTAATTGGTGATTTTAAAACATTTATATTTATCTGATTTGCTGAAAATAGTGAGAGTGTATTGGAACATATCAAATTTCACCGTACCCTTCTTATGTGAAATGGATTATAACGCCCAACGAAGTGGGCACGGGTCGGCTAGTAGTTTATATAGAGAAGGATTGCGGAATGCTAATATTTTCTTAAAATTATACATGTACACACTAGGTACACTACTACAGCACTCATACACGCATATTATACTATTTGTTGATTGTCAAAGTCTGTAGTCAACTTGAAAATTTTTACGAGAAAAAAAGGTTCTTTATTTTCATGATTATTTGGTTTTCTTGACTTTTTTAATTATGGTCGAATTTCGACCTCTGGGCGACCACTAGTTACACATTAATTGAATATACATAATTATTAGTCTTAAGTTTGTAAGATGGTAAGTGTAAATGGAAATGGCAGAATATTCCGCATCATCGCCTTAAAAACCTAGTAGGAAGCAGTAGTGCCAAATCGCATAAGAGCAAAATTGGGAGCTGGCGGAGGCAACACAAAGTACTAAAATACTTGAAAACAGCACATTTGTAACCAATCTATATTTACGAAAATACTAGAAAAACTACGCAATTTTACTTATGTTACATTTATTTAAAAAAAATAACAAGGTTGAATTAATTTTTATTGCATGTTATGTATTTACATATAATTACCGGACTGCCAAGGAAGGGTTATGTTTTTATCTGCTGCTTTTTTCTCATGCGCCATGTATTTTGTACACACACATTTGGTACAGGTTTATTTGTGGCATTTACCATCCCACTACAGCCTATCACAGTCCACTGTTGAACATAGGCCTCCACAAGTTCGCGCCCGACATTACGACGCGCACTCATGTGTTGGCATTTACCATATGTCAAGGAAATTTAAATACCAGTAAAGAAAAATAATGACTGTAAATATGCCCCGTAAGCAGTTCATTTTATTGATATATATATAATATACAAGTATTTAGCTACATGTTGAAGACACTAGCGCGGGAATCGAAACAGATGTGTCGATACGGTACGCTCACCACTACACCCAAGCCGCGGTCTTATTAGTAGAATACAAGAACTGTGAACAACAATCACTATAAAACTAACGACATGCTCCGTATGAATGTAGCAGTAAAATTAGTAAATTATTTAAATAACATTATTAGTTACACATTAACGTTGTTTCATGTAAAGCTAAATTATCTTTTTTCTTCAAATGCTGAGATCAAACCTAAGTCGACCGACAGCGAAATTTTTAAGTATCTTAAATTTTTAAGATGGTCGTCCAAATTGAAAGACTGAATCACCTTCACAAGTTATAAGAGCGGGATAGATGTTCTTCATTTTTTATATTATTCGAATTCAGAGTAAATCACTATATAGTATACCTATAAAACAAAGTCCCTTGCCGCTATCGTATGCTTAGATCTTTAATACTACGGAACGGATTTTGATGCGGTTTTTTTTAAACAGATAGAGTGATTCTAGAAGAAGGTTTATATGTATAATATATACATGCATAATACGGTAGAGAAGCATAGATTATTTTAGAGGTTACTAATGTGTTGTCGTAAATAAACACATTTATTTACGCTTACTTTACAATCGCTGGCTGAACCCTACGAGATAGATCAAAATACTGTACTACAGTATTCTACACCTTAAAATGGTCTACAAAAAAGTCTATTTCTATGTCTATCTCTTAGGGATAACCCACAAAAACCTTTTTTTATCCTTTACTTTTTACGAGAAATAATGAATGAATGAATAAATTTAAACGCGCTAATCTCAAGAACTACTGATTCGAATTGAAAAATTCCTCTGAGGTGGATAGCCTATTTAAAGAGAAAGGTTATGCTTTATGAAGGAGGAAGGGTATTTGATTCCTCAAAGCAACGCGGGTGAACCCGCGGGGCACAGCTAGTTGTAACATAAATCAATATAGCCCCTTACAGCATGTAATTTAAATGAATATTTTTGAAGATATTACAGTTTTTAAATGCAGGGACAACTATAAAGACATTCTGTAGTATATATAGTATCAGCACTTGTGCGAAGCCAGGGCTGGTCGCTAGTTATACATAAACTTAATAATTAACATCGAAGTATATTTTAAACTTTAAAGAAATAAATAAAAATACATACATTGAAACATTATAAAGTCAGCAATTCACGTAGGTATTTTAATACTTTTTTTTATAATACTTTTTCCAAGTCTTACGACTATATACTTATATAATATTATTATATCGGTGTTGCAATTGTTTAGCGAAGCGACAAGCTTTTATGTTGGCCCCAGTTACTTACAGTCGACCTGCAGTGTTACCGATTGACAGCGCAAGAGCGAAGACCGAAGGCACTGAGCCTGTCTGCGACGAAAGGAAAATCATGTAGCGTTTTCTCAGAGTTAAAAATAACGGTTCAATGCGTCGAAGAGGAATTAGAGTGTAGTTTTCAAAAGATTTCACAGTGTGTACACTTTACATATTATATATATATATAATCTTTTAGGTTTTTTTAATTATCCTTTTTTTTAAATATATATAATAAAAGGAAGTGTATAATATATGTATATACAGGCTGTCCCGTAAGTCGACGCCAAGCCGGAACTGTGTAATAGGTTAAGTAGTTAACAGAAAAATATAGAAAAAATTCTTTGCTATGTATTTTAAAAATTACAGGCATTTATAATAAATTGAGAAAAACTTACACCCTGTGACGGTCTTTTAACTCCTGTTGCTACAAATTTTAACTTTTTTTTATTTTGTTTTTATTATGTAATCCTGAATAATGCTTCTGAAAACTGTTGCTTAAAATTTAAAGCTAACTGCTCCAGTTCAGTAGGAAATGTAATTTTTTTCCCAACCATGTATTCAAAATTAAAACTGCCGAGTTTTAAATGACTGTACCTACTGAAAAAAAAATGTACTACATGAGCTTGGCAAGTAACTTTAAAAGTTGGCGCATTTAATAAGGATTCGAAAATGATATAGCACTTAGCAAGATTATTTGTTAAATTATGGAAAAAAAAATTTTTTTTAAAGAAACCCAGTTGTAAATTAATTTTCCTTACCTGTCTAAAATTATTTTTGTGTAACCTAGGCTTTCCTCAAGCCTCTTGAGATTCTAGTTTGAGTGAAACGAAGGAAACCATTTGACGAAGTGTGAGTGAGACAGATATCCTCTTTTCAGGTAGTCCAAAATCACCACGAGTCATAGTAATCTTGACTCAGTGTATTTGCTTTAAAATTAGGATTATCGTTCTTTTTTAGAAAAAAATTAAGTTAATAAATTAAACATTGATTATTTGAATGCTAAAATTTTTAAAATTAAAACCTCAAAATGTCTTAAACAAACAAAATGCCCTAACCTAAAAATGAAGGATGAAACATTTACAGCAAATGCTCAAACTGCCTTCCTTCGCTCGCAATGCACGCTCGGCATCTTCTTATAAAGGATCGAGATATCAGACATATCATTACAGATTGATCGCTCGTCTCATTCAATGCTACTGGTGTTAACCGAACCTACACTCGACCCTTAACAGGAGCTCCGGCCAACTTACTCACCGCAGAACATAACAATACTTGAGAAAAACATGGCTTATCAAAAATTTGTGATTTCCCAAGAACATATAATTTATATATACAGAATGTCCCGTCGCTCGATGCTCACTTCCGATGCTACTGGTGTTGCAGGCGTCTATAGGGTACGGTAACCGATTACCATTATGTGGACATTATAATTATACAAAATATAATGATTCCTAGACAACTAGTGCCATGCCTGTATACAACCCACAGGTGGGCATAGGTCTCTCCTCCTGTAAGAAATAACCTACAGGACCTTACAAATAATCAAGGAAAAGATAAATAAATATTCCCATAATCTCCCCATTTAAATTATCTCACTCTATTTAAGAATAAAAATCATTCGAAGTTTAACTAGAGTTGTTTTAACTAAAAAATAAAATACTTACATATCTACTTTGTTAAGTGTATCAATTATCACATTTTCGTTTAGTTTAATATTAAATAATTGCGAAGTTATTAATAAAAACTTAAAATCATTATTAATATTTAAAGCATTCATTAGGACAAGTAATAAAATATTTTACAGATATAATATACAGAACTGCAATCTTAAGCTCTATCTGTTAACTATCCATTAACAGAATCTAATACCACACATCAATAAAAGTATAATGCAATGTTTTTTTATGTTTTTATGCTATGAATATTAATTCAAATTTTTATCAAGAAGGTGCAATACGTCGTAGCCGCTTGGGTGGCGAACCATGAAACGAGGGTCACTTATTGATTTTCTGGTTCACACTGCCGCATGTAGCTAATTACGTAGAGCCGATATAGTTCCGTAGACCTTCAATTGGTGCGTATTCATTGGCGTCATAAATTGATTTCTTATATAATTAATCGTAGTTAAATGTCTTATTGAAAGAAACGATGGAGTTATAAAAAAATTACATAACAAATGTCGTATAAAAGAAATAAACCAAAATACCAAATAAATTTTCGCATCAAGCCTGTGTAAGGATTGAACAAAGGATAAGGACCTAACAAATTAAAGTGAGATAATTTTACATGTTTAATTTTTATCACATGTAATAGATATTTTACTCATTCAAAGAAAGGGTTGGAAATTTAATTTTAAAATTAAAACAGTTATTAATTGCAATATATATTCGTGGGCTTAAATATATTTTTTAACATACTCTAAAACCGATACTAACTAACTATTTTATTGAAAAACTAGCCGACCCGTGCCCACTTCGTTGGGCGTTATAATCCATTTCACATAAGAAGGGTACGGTGAAATTTGATATGTTCCAATACACTCTCACTATTTTCAGCAAATCAGATAAATATAAATGTTTTAAAATCACCAATTAATTTCTAAGGCAAATAATAATGCTTGATTAGATTGAATTGTTGACACGGCACGTCAGAGGGCGCAGGTTCAAATCCTGCCGATTTAAAATCTTTATATATTTTTATCTTTTTCCTTTTATCTTGTCACTCCTGAATAGTGTAGCTTTCTGTTAGCGAAAGAATTTTCATGATCGGATCAGTATTTGCGAAGATTACCCCGTATATACAAAGTTATAAACTTTACCTCTTTATAATATTAGTATAGATATAGGTATCATTACTAGTCCGTAACTATTAGTAGCTCGAGCATTAAAAAACATTAAATATAATTAAATCTCTATTGGTAGGTAATATGCATAAACAAATATGTTCCATTTATATTTGTCAGACTGAAATTAATTGTAAAAATTTACATTGAAAACAACTTAGAGAAATAAATGAAGTAAAAAAGTAAAAAACTTAATAGATCTTTTACAAGAAAAATCTTTTCATAACTTATCAAAATGATTATATAATGATTATATTTTCGTTTTGAAATTTATTCGAAACGAAGAGAATAATGGGACGAAAGCATTCTATCATTTTAATGGACCATCTGTTGCAGTCGTTGCTCTTAATGAAGTGATATGGAAATAGTTCGAGCAAAACGATTCAAAGCATAGAAAATTTATATTTAATTTCCATGCTTTGAAAATTCACATTTTAACTAATTCATATATGTTTTTATAGAAATGTGGCTATAAAAGATCAGAAAATTACTGGATCATAGTTTTAAAAATATTGTTTAAAATTAATTTAAAATACTCACTTTTAATTAAATATGGTATGGCTTAAAATATGGTATGCTTAATCGCCAACGAAGAAGATTTGCAGAGACCGCTGAAAATTGCCGATTTTCAACTCGCGTTTTAGACCGAACGATTGGTCTGACAAAATTAACTAAGCAATGATATTTGTAGAGAATTTTAAGTACTTTAATTATTGAAAACAAACTGTTTACTAAAATTTAATAGTTTTCGAGTTTTAGGCAAAAAACCGAAGAAAAGCAGATTTTTTTTTTGCTTTTTTGCGATTTTTTCAATGGTGCGTCGCGAATTTTTTCCCGCAAACCTCAGATTCGGATTCAGCGCCCCAAAATATATACAGAATGAAAAAAAAACAGAACTACCCCAAAGTAAAACACACTTTCCTACTACACTACTTTCCTAGTAAAACACAATTTAAATGTGTTATTTATGAGTCTCTACAGCTTGATATTTCATGGTACTTGGTTTTATTACTGAGTGTTTTTTTCTAAATTTTAGAAACTTTATGTACTTTCTTATACCTTGTCGGATAGGTAATGAATTCAGGTAGTTATTTATGTGTTTTGTACGTATTTCTTATTAACAATATTTTATTCTACGATTAAATAAAATTGAAAGTATGACGCCTTATTTTTTCCTGTCACGACTTTCAAAGACCCTAATTTAAAAGTTTTAGCCTCTAAGTGATGATTATTAATTTAATTCAATAAAACAATGATTATACAATAATTATCACATTAAAAGTTGTGTAGAAAAAACTAAGAAATAAAAACACCGAACTTTTTCCTAGAAAATCGGGAATTTTTTGAAAAATATTAAAAAAATTAATAACTCCAGAACCATTGTTTTTGGATGGGCCATTCCATACATAGAAAGATAGGATACGAGCTATACTTTAACCCCTCCAGAGCTTTTACACCTATTACCGTTCAGCCTGTATATAATTATGTAGAATCTGAATATCGGAATCGGTAACAACGATTTTCATGAAATTTAGTATGCAGGGGATTTAGGGGGCGAAAAATCGATCTAGCTAGGATTTATTTTTAGAAAATGTCGTATTATCCCTGTTTTTAGACAATGAAAAATTGGCTACAATATCGTTAGAATACGAAGGTAAATTTCTCAATTGTCATTAAAGTTGTAATAGCTCAGGTGGGAAATCGGACGGCCGGGATTGACCGAGAAAACTTTGGTTTTCTCGATCAATCCCGGCCGTCCCAGTCTCGAGATCGTTATTTTTTTTCCTTTTTATCTAATTTCACTCGTGATTTTTATTAAAATAACCAGTTCAAATTTTTTATTATGTCGATAAAATTGAAAAATAATTATTATTCATATTTTGTCAATAATGTAATTCGCATAAATACCGAGCTAAATTTTTTTCCTTCTAAAAAATCTTTTCCCTCTCATGTTAATTACATGTAGTAAGCTAAAACCGTCAATATTTTACATTATATACCTGACTATAGTAGGCACCCATCTCTATGATTGCTATACTTACCTGCAGCCAGGTTACTGCTGACTGAGGTTACTGACCTGGCTGCAGGTAAGTGTAGCAATCATAGAGATGGCTGCCTACTTCAGACAGGTATATAATGTAAAATATTAACAGTTTTAGCTTACTACATGTAATTAACATGAGAGGGAAAATCGTAAAATTTTTAACGGTCGGGTGTAGTTATACATCTGGAGAGATACTTAAGAAAAATGCAGTTAATGCAGATTGACAATAGCCCTTTTTGTTGAAAAATGAACTTTTTAAACTTTTTTTGTAACGGGATAATTCATTCAAGTGTTTAGAATACACCATAACTTTTTTAGTTTTTCAATTTAAATATATATTTAAAAAAATATTTTATGGGACGTACTCACTTTGGCGGCGGCGCGCGCATGCCTTAGCGGCCGCGCGGATCCCTGTTTTCAGCGTTACATTTAAATTTATATAATAGAGATTGAACTCCGGGAGTTAAACTTTTTGAAGTGAAAGTTCTTTAGGCGCATGAGGTAAAATTTGAGCGACCGGTAACGCAGCAGTGTCATTACGGTCAGTACTTGGATGGGTGACCGCTTTTTTTCAACTAGTTTTTTTTTGTATTTTAAATGCGTTTTTTTTAATAATTTTTTTTAATAATTTTTTTTTTTAATTGGTTTTTCGAATTAGTTTACCAAAGAAGTTTCACTTCTGACATGTGTACTTTGTACGCACGCAATTTTTGATTTATTAATTATTAAAATTATTAAAAATATTTTTATTTTATGATGTAACAAAAAATTTATGCTTTTCGCAATTTGTCCTTTATCTGTGCTATAAGACGTCGCTTCGTACAAAATTTCAAGATTCTGAGATCATGGGAAGTATCCTGTAGGTTTTGAATACCTTACGAGTGCCGAAAATTTGCACCATTAACGGCTGTATTTTTGATTGTGTTCGCTTAGAAGTTTGATTTTTTCACAGATCCAAGGCACAGTAGACTTGAATATCCTTCGTGTAGTCCTAAAAACTAAAACAACAATTTTTACAATTTTCTGTATTGTCTATATGTTTATCTGTTGTCTGTCTGTTTTAGTGTACGTGCATGTGTGTGTGTGTGTGTCATAATAAATTTAGCTATTATTATGAATGATCTCCAATCATCAGGCGCCGCGTTGGCGCAGCGGTCACAGCACTAGATTGCGATTGGCTGTTGCGCGGGCGTTTGCGGGTTCAATCCCCGCACACCACAAGATTTGTATTAGCCATACAGATGTTTGCCGTGGTCTGGGTGTTTGTGCAGTCCTTGTGGGTCTCCCCACCGTGCCTCGGAGAGCACGTTGAGCCGTCGATCCCGGTTGTTATCATGTACACCTGATAGCGATCGTTACTCATAGTAGGTTTGGGGTGTGCGAGGAACAGGGCGTGAAGTCCTTCATCCACCATCCCAAAGGGAGGATCCTCCGACAAGACGGGTGTTGTGGTGGCTACTATCCCGACGGTTGTTGTCGGGTTCTTATATATACATATATATATTCAATATCGCTGAAAACTTTGATAGCGCGATGTAGGCATGTAGGATACGTCAGTTTTGCTTTGTAGTAATTGTAGTTTATATGTCGCGAGATAGATGTCGCTAAATGGGGAATATATCCGCCAACCCGAATTGGAGCAGCGTGGTGGATTAAGCTCTGATCCTTCTCCTACATGGGGAGGAGGCCTATGCCCAACAGTGGGATATTACAGGCTGAATCGTGATCGTGATGAATCATCTTAATACTTATTCTAGAAGTCGAGGTATTTGACTACCATTATAAACGAGAAAGTTTAGATGGATGAGTCTTTGTTGTTCAATCTCGACAGCACTGCTGTAATTTGATCTGAAATAGCGCATAGTTGCTTTTATCCCGGAATAATATTAAGCTCCTGTGGTACAGGTTTGTTTCATTTTTCACAAGGTAATGGATGACCATGATTAAAATACATGTTTTGTATAGAAAAACATAAGATAGGCGATAATAACACACAATCAACGCGAACGAAATCGCAGGCAAGAGCTTGTAATAAATAAATAAAAGCAAAGATGTTACATACAAGTTGTGGCAAACATAAGTATGTGAGAATGTTGAGCCTTAAAAACAGCTGAACTCCATTTCTGTCTGGCCTAAATATGAAATCGCTTAATTTACGCTATACAAACATATCTTCGTAATGTTTTGGAATCGACAATGACGTCGTGTGAAATTGCATTCAGTAAAATGACATTGCATTCACTTCCCATGGACACCTCAGCAAGTACCTAAATTGTAAATTAAACGCATCTGTTTCTATAATAGGTACTATTATACTATATAACAATTTATTTAATAATGTACTTTTTACTTTATTAATGCTATACTTTAGAAAACATTTAAGATTTATAGAAAATAAATATTACATTTTAATTAAAGATACAAAAAAATATTATAGTTTTTTATTTGAACTTTAAAATCTTACATTTTGTATATTTAACTTTACTCTGTCTTACACTCTGGCCCAAATCTATCCTGTAAGCATCCCTGTCCTGTACACAACAAGTATCCAGGCTGGGGGTATAGAGGGGTGCGGTGGGGACGAGGCGCACCCTCGGGGTGTTCAGGGGTCGAGATTCAACTGGTGCAATGCGGCGTACCCCTTCGCTCATCCCTCTATCCGGGTTGGTTTTTGCTATTGTATTTGCGGCGCGCAGTTGGCACGCTAAGCTTAGATTTTGATACGTTTGTTTTGTATCAATGCCTCAAATGATAGTCGAGCTTATTATTTTTTTATATTTTTCGTTTTTTTGATATTGTAATAATAAGGTTGAAATATGACCTGTCTTTGACTTTTCCTGTGGCTTACTGGAGTAAGGATTTCAGTAGTAAGTCTATGTCGCCTAAAAGCTATCATTTTTATATGATAATTGCATTGCATATTTGAATTTATTTTAACTGAGTATACAGTCTTGTTCTTAATGCTAAATCACACAATTTCGTCACTTAAAACCTAATAAAAACGCGATATTCTCCAAGTAAAATAACTTAAAAAAAATGTGATTTTTTTCCAAAACTCATTTATGAAGTATTTCGACCCATAAAATATAGCTACGGTCAGGCCGAATTGATTTCATGTCAAATATGATATTTACGTTTCGTCTACTTGCGTTACATTTAACGTAAGTAGACAAAAAATAGTTAAGTAAATCCGCGTTATCAAAGATGACTCAAAAAGTACTCCTTATATCTTGATTAAGTTTAAACGAGATTACAAAACAAGCATCAGCTTTCTGTTAAAACAAGAATCATAAAAATCGAAAGTTCAAAATCAGCTAGTTAGTGTCAAATAAATAAGTAAGGTCAACAAAAATATATTTTTTGTTAATTTTTTATTTTTTTCTTTTAGTTAGTTAATATTTATATAATTTAATAGTAATATTGTCCTACAAATTGTGTGGCACGTTATCCCGGTCCTGTGGTCACTGTTGCTCTATCTCCTGCTAACTCTATTACCTACCACAATCGAGTTTTCGTAGGGGAATTTTTTGTTCGTCTCATCAAAATGAAGCTACTCCCGGAAAATTAGCTTGATACTAATCAGGTGAAAAAAATGTATTAGGGAACCCTACCTAACAATGTAGGTTGACGAAAAAATAGTCAAGAAAAAACGGATTATTATATATTACTCAAAAAGTACTTGATAGATCTCAATTAAATTTAAATGGGACAACATGACACTCACCACCTTTCGATAAAAAAAAATCATCGAAATCGGTCCACCCAATAGAAAGTTCTAAGTAGGTACACAACTAAAGGGGATATTGATAACTAGAACAGAATAAATGGGGACATCATTAAGATTTCTGCGCAAAAGGGGATATTTCAATTTTTGTTTGTTTTATACCACTAAATTAGAAAGTCAAACATTTTTTTAAATATGCCTCTCTATTACCTAATCTTATGTTAATTTGATTTATGTAAATATGTTTTTTTTCATTTTTTGAAAAAAATGATAAGTGGATATATCTCCTTTTGTAAAAACACTCCTCATATATTGACCTAATTATACATAATAGGTCCTAATTAGTAATTATATGTAATAAGTTTTTGAGTAAAAGAGACTTAGTAACTTTGCTTAACGCCAATTAAAAAATCGCAATTTCAGTTAACGCCTTTTACGTTTTTTTTTTCAACTACTGTGCAGACGTTCTCAATCAATATGTGTATATGATATGGATACAATAAAATCGTAGCCAGGAATATTTCGTCCATTAAATATTATTACCTGCTTGTCTGTTACCCGTAGTTTGCTTACCATCAGACAAGACCAAGGCCAGAAATCGGTAACGATATAAGCAAAGATAGTGTACGAACTTATATTACTTATTTTTGTCACTTTTTAATAATTATTAGTGCTTTATGACGTTTTTCCAGTCACGCTAAATTAATAGTAAAGAGTAATTTTTCAATTTCGATCATAATTTTTTTTTTAAATTTAGAACATCAAAATATTTTTACACTATATATACATATGAAGTAAAGCAAGAGTTTTAAAATTAACAACTAGATCATCAATTGTATTCATCTTCATCAGTGCTCCGCTTCTATTGATCTTTGTGTGATGATATACATATAACCTTTCTCGATAAATGGGCTATCTGACACTGAAAGCATTTTTCAAATCGGACCAGTAGTTCCTGACATTAGCATGATTCAAGGAAACAAACAAACAAACTCTTCAGCTTTATAATATGAGTATAGATATGCTGCTATAATATAAGTAACTTGTTTGTTTATTATTAGATTAATTATCTGTTCGTTAGTCTCGCAAAAAATTTAATTTGGCTAATTTTGATCTTGAAATGTTGGAAGTTCAGGGAAGGTTAAACGGTGAGAAACATAAATAATATGTAACGGAAAATACTAAAAACGACGATTTAATTTTGATTTTCCAATACAAAATGTTCCTAGCATGGAAATTTAATGTCTTTTGTCAAAAACATTGTCAATTGGTTGTCTAATATTTATAAATAAGTAAAAAATATACGTAGGTAACGTAGGTGATACGAAGTTCACCGGGCCATCTAGTTATTAAATAAAATTAAAACAAGTGTGAGTCGGACTCGCCCATGAAGGGTAGCAGCAAGTAACATAGTATAAAAATTCTTGTAGTTCATTGTAACTTTAATCGATGTTTTAATAATAGTGTATTTTACCATAAGTATGAGGAAAAGTCGTGTCGAAAAGGTAAATTGCGGTTTACGATTTAATTTAAAAAAAAACTACTTACTATTATAGATCTCGTTCAAACCAATGTTTGGTGGAAGTTTGCATGGTATTGAACATCATATATTTGTTTTAGTTTTATCATTCTCTTATTTTAGAAGTTACAGGGGGGCACACTTTTTACCACTTTGAAAGTGCCCCTCGCGTAAACTATTCAGTTTAGAAAAAAATGATATTAGAAACCTCCATATCCATTAGATACCCCACACGTATGGCTTTGATGAAAAAAAAATAATAATTTGAGTTTCAGTTCTAAGTATGTCCCCATGATTTATTGTTTTTTTATTAATTACCTCGATACCTGGGTATCTGCCAAAGTAACCATCAGTTAAACTTCATATTTGGCCATTATTTCTATCGGTGTTGGGAGCATGCACTGACAAATTTTCAGCTTTTATGAAATGACGGAAGTCTGGCCCTCCTGGGCTCTCGGTCTATATATAACTCTTTATTTGACACAGCTAGAAGCTTGGCACGGTTTTTGTCACTTAGATTTAGCGTCATGTTTATATGAGTATTGCGATATGCCATTGTATATGCTAAAGTTTTTGTTTTATAACATCCTTGGCGATATCACCCTCACTTGACACCTCAACTTGCAGTTTTCTGTTGCATCTGAAGCATCTGCAATTTGAACTGAATTTGATTTTAAGATGTCCGAACATAGACTTTTGATACTATGCACAGAAGCGAGTACCTAATGCAGGAGCCAGGAAGAGCTACGCTAGAAATTTCTCTCACCGATACCACCGTCTCTAATGGGTAATGTAGCTTGGGTCCACAAAATTTCATCAAAAGATAAATTTAGAATTTTTTCTAATGAGTTCTTTAAAGTGGCATCAAGTTTTTCCGTCAGTCCAGTTAATTTCCAAATTGGACTTGCGCGCAGAATGTACATTTATATCGGGACAAAAAGACAATATTTTAAAATAGTATAGGCAATATGAGAATTTAGAGTACCCAATTTGTCAGTGTTATCCACGGATATTTAAATTTTATTATTCAAAATCAGCTTGTCAGAAAGTGGTACACCTAGGAGACAAAGATGCTATTTTACACGCTTTTTATTAGCTTCACCTGTATGTTTGTTAATATGTAGGTATATTTGTTTGTAACCGACTCCTTTGGACTTCATTTTGATCCACTTCTAACGTTCAGATTTCTTTCAAACTTGGTAGACTTATCGAGGACTGATGACAATACACTAATTTGATAAAATTATTCCATCACCCTAACAGCTTGGCACAATAATCAAGGCTTTGCTCTCTGTCCTTTGGGCTTCATTTTGACCCACTTCTAACGTTCGGGTTTCATTTAAACTTGGTAGACTTATCGAGGGCCCATATACACTAATTTGATACGATTTTCTACTTTTTAGTTTTTTTTTTATTAAAGCGTTTTTTTTTTTAGTTTTTTTAAAGTGAACTATGTAATTAAAATTTAATTGCTAAATACCTACGTTGGTAAGCGCCAAATTCAAGAATGACTAAACCAATCCGGCTAATATTTTTTTCCAGTTTTTATAAATCTTTGTAGAAGATTTCAGAAAAAGTAAGAATTGTCTCGCAAGACATGATAACATCCGTCGCTTAATTAGTGACCAATAGATTTGTCATAACAATTACACGTACTAAATTAACAGTAACTGGGTGACCGAGCTTAGCTCGGTATTTTTATATTTTATTTTTATTTAAATAAAAAATCAAGAGTGTAATAAGAAAAAAAACCGGTCAACTTGACCTTGACCTGTCTCTTGGAACCCATTCTGTTAGACAATCCTTTAATTTATATTAACATATATCATTTATTTTATACTAGCTGACCCCGCAAACGTTGTTTTGCCATATATGTTATTAATACCCGCAACCCCCTCTTGTGGGTGGAATTTCGTAAAATCCGTTCTTAGCTGATCTCTACTTGGCGAAAGGAATATTCCTACCAAATTTCAAGTCTCTACGCCTAATGGTTCCAGAGATATCGTGATGAGTCAATGGGTGGAAATCTCTTTTATATACCTATATAGATTTTAAACAACTTTGTTCATTACAATTTTTCTCGTAAAATTGACAATTAACGTGATAATACAATGATAATATTTCATCCCCTCGCACATATTCTCGGGTATAAATCGAAAAATATCGATCCTATAAAAAAATCGATAAGAACAAAAATCGTAGGAAATTTAATTTTAAACAACTTTTGTAATAACTATTTTTCGTGCAAAATTGAAAATAAACGAGTTATTCAAAAGACAAAGAATAACCCTTTAAATCAAGACGGCGGATGAAGCAACAAGTCTGGTACCCCTACTTTTTGAATTTAAACTACCAGTGACATCCCCCAACGAATTCCGAAGGAAAATTGCTGTTTCAAATTTTGCCCGTTTTTAAGCTAATTCGACTAGGTTATATAGTGTTTATATATGTATTATTTTATTTATATATTTGTGTATATATGTATATGAGTAAATTTATACATATGTACAAATGTGTCATTAAATATAGCATCTATTCTTATATAGTTATTTATTTATATCTGATTTTTCTTTTTTTCCCATTTTTTACAAAATTTTGCGCCCTTCCCCTAGTTTACATGCAAGTCCTCTGCCCAAAGGTTGCCTGGAAGATCTCTTCCTGTTTCCTGTTCGCTGTATTAGTGATAAGGCCACCTGTTGCAACTCATGCAAGTTGATTGTCATAAATTCTACGTATTGTTCTTTTGTTTATTGGTGTGCAAAAAGAGTTAATAAATAAATATATCTTTGCAAAGTTTTATAATTGAAAAACAAATCAGAAATAAACAACAACAAATTATTACAAATTTTATTTATTTCGGTAGACGTCTGAACAGCATCCGGGCGCTCGTGCGAATATTATTTCTGTGGTTGTGATTTAACTATAAATTTAAGGTTTTCGTAATTTTTCCTTTATGTGCGCTATAAAACTTTGCTTCATACCTGAATATTTCGGTCGACTGGAAGTATCCTTTATGTTTTGATTCCCTTTTTTTTTATGTAACTGGGACGGCAAACAAGCGTACGGCTCGCCCGATAGCAAGACCGCAGCCTATAGACGCCTGCAACACCAGAAGCATCGCAAGCGCGTTGCCGACCCTATCCCCAATCCCCCCCAGGAGCTCTGGTCACCTTACTCACCAACAGGAACACAATACTGCTTAAAAACAGTATTATTTAGCTGTGGTCTTCTGTAAGGTCGAGGTACTACCCCAGTCGGGCTGCTCCATATTTTGAGCAGGAAATTTCCTGCTGTGCCCTACCTCAGTTGCCTTGTACCCTTGCGAGTAGTTACGAGTTTCAATATATGCGGTATAATTGCTGTTTCTTTTGATTGCGTTGACATAGAAGTTTGATTTTGTTACAGCTTAAAGTGATTATAGATCCGAGTATTTGATATAAATTTCAATTTAATACCTTTACGCGTTCATGAGGAAAGGGGTATTAAGTTTAAAATTATTAAAAATTATTACAAATATTTTTACTATATGATTTAACTAAAAATTTACACTTTTCGCAATTTTCCCTTTATCTGTGCTATAAGACGTTACTACGTACCAAATTTCAAGATTCTGAGTTTACGGGAAGTACCCTGTAGGTTTTGATTCCTTTGCGACTAGTTGCGATACAAAATACGTGACTTAAATTGCTGTTTCTTGTGATTACATTGACATAGAAGTTTGATTTTGTTACAGCTTAAAGTTATTATAGATCTGAGTATTTGATATAAATTTCAATTTAATACCTTTACGCGTTCATAAGAAAAGGGGTATTTAGTTTAAAATTATTAAAAATAATTGAAAATATTTTTATTATATCGTCGCTGGATAGGCAAAACTACTAAAGCGCCATTTTGGTCAAAATGAGTTATATATATGGTTCGACTGCATTTTTTTTTCTCTGTCTATTGGTCCGGGTCTCGTGGCGATCGGAGCATTTTTTTGGCGCTTTAGCACTCAAAATGGGGTTAAAATCTCAACAGATTTCTTGCGACTTTTTACTAATGTGTGGCTTACTTTGACACATTTTCTTATAATTGTCGGTTTAGTATTATGCTGCTGCAACTAGCCCTATTCAGGTTTGTTAGTAATTTTCGAAAGTATACTTTTGTAAACCGATGGTATTTACATAACTTTTGCTTGAATCTTTTTTTTTTACCACGGGTCCTTTAAGTCAAATGACCTTAAGAAAAAACCACAATATATGGTGATTTAGTAGTTTCTGCTGATTGAAATCACGTATACTCAAGCTTATAAGTAAATAATTTTTCAGCAAGAATCATCAACCATGGCGCTTTAGTATTTTTGCTTTACTCGGTAATTTAAGTAACAGGATATTAGCATTTTTGAATGACTTGAAGATTATTATTTCTCAATCAATATTTTATTAGAATTAGAAGTTAATACTGTTCAGTTTTGATCTCTTACTTAAATTACAATAAATATAGGTACTAATTATTGTTAAAATGGAGTCTTGTAATTGTAACTAACTTAAGTAACTCCGTCTAGGATCACTGTTTTGAACGACAGGCGTGATATTGTTATTTTAAACTAAGCTTAGTATAAAATAGCAATATAGCGCCTGAACTGATCAGTGATTCCAGAGGGAGTTATTTGTGTTAGTTGCAATAGTGAAACTCCACATTATATTTTTATTTAGTACGTTTTTTTATACAAATGTGGAAAATTACGGAGGAATGTGATTTCTTCTTCTTCTTTTACTTTGGCTCCCTGAAGGATTTGCCAGTGTCTGAGTGAAGTTTAGTTTATGTTATAAGGATTGTTATGTTAGGACGGGAATATTTGCTTTGTGTAAGGCTTTGTGGGAGAGCAAGTTGTACGAGAAGAAATAAAGACTAAAAAAAAAAAATCAGAACAAATGTCGGTGTTGTTGCCAGTTTATCATAAATCATAATTATATCTACCGAGTTAGTATCTGAAACAAGACAAACAAACATGTATAAACATAAGTTAGTAGGGTTAATCAAGACAGACAGTGCTACAATCTAATGTTATTTTGATTAATATATTATGTACATAAAATGTCAATAAACTGAGAGTGAACTAATGATAAGAGACCTCAGGTTAGTTGGGCGAGGTATATCAAGGGGAAGAACATCAGAAAGAGAAAACTGGAGTTTTGGACAGTTAAAAAATATGTGTTCAAGGGTGCCTCCCTCAAGACCACATTCGCAAAGTGAAGAGTCCTTTACTCTAATTTTGTGAAGGAAGACCGGGGTACAAGAATGGCTTAACCTTATGCGGCAGACAGTTGAGATTACCCACTTACTGGCCTTTCTATACTTGAAAAACCATGGTTTGACAAGGATGGATCCCTGTACACTAGCATAAAACTTTCCTTTTGTTGCACTTGAGTGAGACCAGAATTCAGACCAATCACGCATCATTCGTGTCTTCGCTAATGAAATCAAGTCATGGCTATAAACTTTGTATTGGCTGAGGCCACCAGATGTTGTCGCTTTTTTTGCGAAAAAATCTACTTTCTCATTCCCTATTATACCGCTGTGAGCCGGAATCCAAGCCATCTCGACACGGATGTTTTGTGCCAGACACCTAAGGAGGAGATGTCTAATTTTGAGAATAAAAGGGAACTTAAATTTAGTCTTGAATGGATTATTTAAAATACTCTGTAAGCAACTTTTGGAGTCCGAGAATATAACGGAGTTGTTTAATCGGTGTGACTCAATAAACGAAAGAGCCTCCAAGATAGCCAAAGCTTCCCCAGTAAAAACTGAGGAGGCGGGAGGCATTTTGCAGTTCAGTACTACATTAACTCTCGGAATCCAGACAGCTGATCCTATACATCCCTGTTCAGTAAGTTTAGAGGAGTCTGTGAGTAAATGATACCAATCTTTGTAATGTGTGTTTATGGCGTAGTTAAATTGCTGATTTGCTACAGGGCTACAGGAGATCCTTGGTCTCTACCAAGGTTGAAAGAAATGTTGGGAAGCAAAACTAAAGCATCAATGGAACCTCATAAATAGGTAAGATTCTACACTGATGGACAGGGTAAGGAAGGCCAATAAATTTATTATAGCTTTTAATTAGACATGGGGGAGACTTGTGAGACCAGTAGGATGAAGAAAGAACTAATTGAGAGAGTAGGTGTAGTCTAGCCGAAAGAGGATGGGAAGAGAGTTGGAGGATTTTAAAGAGAAATCGGTCTGAGAGGTATTGGCGTCGCAATTGTAGAGGAGGTTCCGCATATTCCACCTGTAGAGCGTTAATAGGAGAGGACTTCATGGCACCTATTATTATGCGGAGCGCTTTTGATTGAATTTTGTCCAGATCGCGTATAATAGTTTTGTGACATGGCTCGAGGATAAAAGATCCGTAGTCAAGATGGCTACGTATCAGAGCGTTATATCTAAGTTTTTGTGTATAAGGATGGGAGCCCCACCAGACTCCAGAAAGACACCTCATAATGTTTAAGTTTTTTTCACACTTTCTTAGGACAATTTTTGTTTTATTTTCAATCTAAGAAAATGTTAATTTTGTTTGAACAGTCTTTTTTTTTAAATGAATAAAGATGTATGTTAAATTGGTGTTATTTATTTATTATACGGGTTAACATTTCATAATAAACATTTTTGTTGCTCACATTAGTAATAATATTTAGGCTGGAACAAGATAAAAAGTGATGTAAGTATAATCATCCCATTATTTAATTGGCAACTATGTCTTGAAAGTAAAAAGCTTTCGAGATTTCTCTAGTATCCGATGCTGAATGTCTTTTTGCTATATGTCTTTCTGTAGTAGATTTATCTCTTAGTAATTTTCGTTTACGACTATTATATTTTTTAAATAATGTTAGTATGTTTTTCCGAAGAGAATGTTAACACAGTCGAGTCTTTAGTAGTTGGCGACTCCCTAACCGTGAACTTAATGTGGAGGTTAGTAATTTTCCCTTGCTGGTTTTTATTCAGAACTCAGAGGATTTATCCTAAAGTGACAGCTAACTTCGTAAATAGTTAAAATACGTACAATGTAATAGATTAATTACGTAGATAAAATTAAATCATGATTATGTTTCCTTAACAGTTCTTACTTTCACCCAAAAGAAAAAAAGTTGTGACAGGTTAAAGCAAAAAAAAAACTTTAAATTGATTTTTCTCGAAACAGCACTTTTGGAGGTTAGTAGTTTTGCCTATCCAGCGACGATATGATTTAACTAAAATGTATAATTTTCGCAATTTTCCCTTTATCTGTGCTATAAGATGTTACTTCGTACCAAATTTCAAGATTCTGACTTCACGGGAAGTACCCTGTAGGTTTTGATTCCTTTGCGAGTAGTTATGATGAAAATATGCGGCTCAAATTGCTGTTTCTTTTGATATCGTTGACATAGAAGTTTGATTTTGTTACAGCTTTAAGGTATTATATGTAGACCTGAGTATTTGATATGAATTTCAATTTAATACCTTTACGCGTTCATGAAAAAAAGGGGAAAAATTTAAAATTATTAAAAATATTTTTATTATATGATTTAACTAAAAATTTATGATTTTCGAAATTTTTCCTTAATCTGTGCTTTAAGACGTCGCTTCGTACCAAATTTCAAGATTCTCTGTTCAAGGGAAGTACCTATACCCTGTAGGTTTTGATTCCCTTGCGAGTATCGAAAATTTGCACCATAAACGGCTGTATCTTTTGATTGCCTTGGCTTAGAAGTTTCATTTTTTCACAGCTCTAAGGGACAGCAGATCTGAGTATTTGATATAAATTTCAGCATGATACCTCCACGCGTTTCTGAGAAAAAGGGTCTTGACAGACAGACGGACAACAAAGTGATCCTATAAGGGTTTTTTCCTTTTGAGGTACGGAACCCTAAAAATGGAAAAAAAATGGAAAAAATAATAGATTGGAGACGAATTTGAACCGTGGTCTTATCGGTTGATCCCGAGCGACCGATTTCCCACCTGAGCTATTACAACTTAAATGACAATTGTGAAATTTAAATTCGTATTATAATTATTTATTCATTATTCCAATGATATTGTGGCCATTTTTCCTAGCTAGCTCGAATTTTAGCTAGATCAATTTATCGCCCCCGAAATCCCCTGCATACAAAATTTCACGTAAATCGTTGGAGCCGATTCCGAGATTCAGATTATATCTTATACTATTAAACGAGCAATTCTTGTATATATATATATATATATATATATATATATATATTTTCTGAATCTCGGAATCGGCTCCAACGATTTTCGTGAAATTTAGTATGCAGGGGATTTCAGGGGCGAAAAATTGATCTAGCTAGGATTCATTTAAAAAAAATGTCGTTTTATCCCTGTTTTTAGGCAATTAAAAATATCATTAGAATACGAAGCTTAATTTCACCGTTGTCATGACAGCTGAAATGGCGTAATATTAGGAAGTCGGCGGGTGTCGAATCGTGTTCACCCGGGTTCCAATCTCAGTCTCCAGATCAATTTTTTTTCTTTTTTTTTTTAATTTCACTCGTGATTTATTATTTAAATAACATTAAAATACAAAAATACCGAGCAAAAAAAAACAAAAAAAAGAAAATACCGAGCTAGGCTCGGTCACCCAGGTACTATATATTATTTATTAATATATACAATGGCAAAAAATCGTTTTTGTTATAGTAACAGATTTACTTGATTTTTTTATTCTGCCTAGAAATGAGAACGATGATTGTGACTATGCCTATGCTGTATACATTTATGTTGACCTATGCTCTTCACTCATTACCGCTCCAGATAATATTCTGATCTCGCAGCAAGGTTTCGTTTATACATTTATCTACACTAATGTTGTAACATTCTACTTATGTTTCCAATACTTGACTTATAATTACTACCGTTATAGCGCAGACAACAAAACACTCAATTTAAGCAATTTCACATGATGGTATAATATCCACATCGATATCGTAAAATCTCATTATAAGATCGCGCGCATGCGCGCAGCTGCGCTCTCATTGGTTACATTTTAATGGCGGCAAAATCACTGTGACAATACACGTACGCGTGAATTTAATTTAATAAATTAAAAGTTAAAAATGGATAGCGACGATGATATTTGTACGCCTCCGGATATTCTAGAATTGGCAACAAAATTAACTCACAATCTTTTGCCAGAAAAATCTAGAAAATTATATGAAAAATAAACTATTGTCAGCTTTTACTCTTGTTGTTTGATTAATTGCATTAGTGAAGATAAAGTAGTGTATGCAACTGCATATAACACGGGTATTAAAACACTCGTTACTATTATGAAACTCGCTGCGCTCGTTTCATAAACTCACACTCGTGTTTTAATACCCTTCATTATATGACAGTTGCATAAACTACTATTAATATTAGACCTCTTGTGGAAAAGTTTAACTTTGTGAGTTAATTAATATTGTATTTTTATCCTGATTATTATTTCTTATTCGGTTAACATCATTTTAAATTTTTAACACATATATTTCATTTTCCTAAAAAGTTATATGTGTGTATATACAGGATGTCCCGTAATGAATGGATAATCCTGAACGTGCGTGTGTGGAGGGGGAGGTGGGTTACAAAACTAAAAAATTTTTTTTTATCTCAAACAGTTCGCGGTCTATGCCAATTTTGTAAAATTTAGAAAAATCCCAGTTTTTCTCACATTTGTGGGCACCACGTCCGCTATTTGAGGCCTAGATCGGATTTTTTCCTTTATAGTGTTCCCTAATAATGCTGTTCCTTAATTATGTTTCAAAAAACTCAACTACTATCAATAGTAGGTAGTTTACAAGAAGTCTGGTAGGTACTGTTTTAGAATCCTTATGAAGTAGGCTATTTTTTTAAGTAGTTGGACGCGACAACTCCGATACATTTTTTTTACACCACAGGTGCTCAAACTTAGCAGTTAAGTAAATTTCAAAATTAAAATTTAAGTTTAGCGACTTCTTGTAAACTACCTACTATTGACAGTAGTTGAGTTTTTTGAAACATAATTAAGGAACAGCATTATTAGGGAACACTTTAAAGAAAAAAAAATCCGATCTAGGCCTTAAATAGCGGACGTGCTGCCCACAAATGTGAGAAAAACTGGAATTTTTCAAAATTTTACAAAATTTGCATAGACCGCGAACTGTTTGAGATAAAAAAATTTTTTTTAGTTTTGTAACCCACCTCCCCCTCCACACACGCACGTTCAGGATTATCCATTCATTACGGGACATACTGTATATACACATATAACTTTTTAGGAAAATGAAATATATGTGTTAAAAATTTAAAATGATGTTAACCGAATAAGAAATAAATATCAGGATAAAAATACAATATTAATTAACTCACAAAGTTAAACTTTTCCACAAGAGGTCTAATATTAATAGTAGTTTATGCAACTGTCATATAATGAAGGGTATTAAAACACGAGTGTGAGTTTATGAAACGAGCGCAGCGAGTTTCATAATAGTAACGAGTGTTTTAATACCCGTGTTATATGCAGTTGCATACACTACTTTATCTTCACTAATGCAATTAATCAAACAACAAGAGTAAAAGCTGACAATAGTTTATTTTTCATATAATTTTCTAGATTTTTCTGGCAAAAGATTGTGAGTTAATTTTGTTGCCAATTCTAGAATATCCGGAGGCGTACAAATATCATCGTCGCTATCCATTTTTAACTTTTAATTTATTAAATTAAATTCACGCGTACGTGTATTGTCACAGTGATTTTGCCACCATTAAAATGTAACCAATGAGAGCGCAGCTGCGCGCATGCGCGCGATCTTATAATGAGATTTTACGATATCGATGTGGATATTATACCATCATGTGAAATTGCTTAAATTGAGTGTTTTGTTGTCTGCGCTATAACGGTAGTAATTATAAGTCAAGTATTGGAAACATAAGTAGAATGTTACAACATTAGTGTAGATAAATGTATAAACGAAACCTTGCTGCGAGATCAGAATATTATCTGGAGCGGTAATGAGTGAAGAGCATAGGTCAACATAAATGTATACAGCATAGGCATAGTCACAATCATCGTTCTCATTTCTAGCCAGAATAAAAAAATCAAGTAAATCTGTTACTATAACAAAAACGATTTTTTGCCATTGTATATATTAATAAATAATATATAGTACCTGGGTGACCGAGCCTAGCTCGGTATTTTCTTTTTTTTTTGTTTTTTTTTGCTCGGTATTTTTATATTTTAATGTTATTTAAATAATAAATCATGAGTGAAATTAAAAAAAAAAAGAAAAAAAATTGATCTGGAGACTGAGATTGGAACCCGGGTCAACACGATTCGACACCCGCCGACTTCCTAATATTACGCCATTTCAGCTGTCATGACAACGGTGAAATTAAGCTTCGTATTCTAATGATATTTTTTAATTGCCTAAAAACAGGGATAAAACGGCCTTTTTTTTAAATGAATCCTAGCTAGATCAATTTTCCGCCCCTGAAATCCCCTGCATACTAAATTTCACGAAAATCGTTGGAGCCGATTCCGAGATTCAGAAAAAAAAAAAATATATATATATATATACAAGAATTGCTCGTTTAATAGTATAAGATATAATCTGAATCTCCCGCTATCCCCGCATACCCATTGTTTCTCAAATATTTACATTTCCGATTGCTATTTAGGCAATGTATTCCTAGGAAATGTGTCTAACATGATTTATTTAACAAATTTCCTTGCGATTTTAGGAATAACATACATTTCCTAGGAATTATATACAATGACGGATTACATACATTTCTGGTAACATATATATGGGTGTTTCTCTGCTATTTGGAAACTCGTCCATACAAGACTGTCCTAGAGTAATTTTATTAAATGTTGAGAATGTTTGTTAATAAAATGAAGGGCAATAGTAAATTAAATATATATCTTAAAAAAGCCCACGCATTTTCCTCTTCATTTTTGAGTTATGGACGATTTTTTTGCAAAACCGTGACAGTGTTTGACAGTTTAAGTCGTTGATATCTTAAACGCTCAGCTGTAGTTTTTGTTCTTCTTTTGGGTGGCTTTTTTATCGGTAGCATTTTGAGATAATACCTACATTATAATTGTGTTTGCTCGCAAACGAAAAAAAAACCGACTTCAATGACATCGACAAGTAATACAACGTACAAGACGAAAAAATAGTCAGGTAAATACGCGCTATTAAAGATTACTCAAAAAGTTGTAATCAGATCTCGATCTAATTTAAACAAGACTACATGACAAGTATTAGCTTTCGATTAAAGTAAGAATCATCAAAATCGGTACACCGAGTAAAAAGTTATACGGTATAATACAACGTAGGTCGACGAAAAAGTAGTCAAGTAAATACGCATTATTAGGTATAACTCTAAAAGTACTTGTCAGATCTCAATTAAATTAAAATGGGACCACATGACACGCAAAACCTTTCAAATAAAACAAAATTGATCGAAATCGGTCAACCCAGTCAAAAGTTCTGAGCGAACATACCTACATAAAAAAAAATACAGTCGATTTGAGAACCTCCCCCTTTTTTGGAAGTCGGTTAAAAAGGGACGATACTTTTAATGGTCAAAACCAAAGAAAAAAGTCCCCTGCGGTACTAACAGTGTGTTGTGTGTTATGAAATGACAGGGGACTGTTGGCCAGGGGACTGTCATTTTTACATTAATACTCGATAAAACAATATCATTTAAAAACATTCGGATAAACGAAACAGATGTGGCTACATACTAGATGATCAATTGTTTTAATCAAATTGTCGTAATTAAAACTCTTAAAATCATAAAGAAAATGCTTGCCAGGGGACTGTTTTCACTAACGGCCGCGACGCGTGGTTCACCAGCTGACACAGTAGTAGCACTAAACAAAATGGCGGCTGCCCACTTAGCTACACAAACGAACGAACTGCACACCAGTTGCGTTCCGTTTCACGATATAAAAGCTTCGCACTAAAACTGTGTTTTACTTTAGCGCGGTTTAAAATTTTAACAGGGGACTGTTTTAATAATTTGAGGACAGCATTCGCACATAGATATCTTGATTAAAATTTTATTCTAAAAATATAATTGCGATGTATAAAGATGCTTCCTGTTTTTGTTAATGTTTTTGGATATTTTTTATTCAATTATCAACGGCAAAAAAATAAATATTTGTAACAAGATTTGTAATTCTGGAAAAGGGACATACCAGGGGACTGTGTTTTGAGACGTTTGAGGTTTATTTATTCGAATATTTCGTTATTAAATTACAAAATAAGCTGTGGCGGGCCAAGAATACCTAATACTATATTGGTATTGATACAAAAAACTGAGAAATATTAAGATTTATTACATAAAATTAGCTTGGGACAGTGATTTTCCATTTAGTGGAGAAATACCCATATATATATAATTCTTTATAACGCCGAAATAATTCAAAGCAAAATACATAAATACAAAGTTTTCGCATAGATGTTAATAGTTAGGTACTAAATAGATTTTAATTATACAGTAGTGTGTAGGATTTCGAAAATCTAAGAAGCTACAGGTTGGTACGAGTATGTGCGCTCTACAGGTTGCCTCTGTAAGTTATAAACGAGCCCGGTGTAATTCTTGCAAACTAGGGTTTCAGCAAGTCTGAAAATTTCAGACCGTTATTATTGCTAAAACTTCTACAAGTTATCCTTTTATTAATTGCTAACTGCCAGCCCTGATTTATCAAAACTTGCTTAATAGCTTAAGGCTTATATTATTATTATTTCTCAAATGAAAAATGTTATGTGCAAACGTCAAAGACGAATAGCATTTTAGTTATGTACCGTCGGCCAAAAAAGTGGTGTACCACCCTAAGGTTGAATGCTGCTTGCAGATTCATAGGTGATAAAGATTAGTTTCGCTTGCAGATCGATCTGACAACTTCTATTGCCGTCTTTATCTGATTATTGATAACGACTATTACTGTTTATAGCGTGACAGCTACGCTGCTATGGAACCAATGACGTCGTAAATTCAAAATTGTAAACAACAAGTTATTATATAAATCTTATACTATTAAACGAGCAATTCTTGTATATATCTATACTAATATAATAAAGCTGAAGAGTTTGTTTGTTTGATTGTTTGTGTGTTTGTTTGTTTGTATGAACGCGCTAATCTTAGGATCTACTGGTCTGACTTGAAAAATTCTTTCAGTGTTAGATAGCCCATTTAACGAGGAAGGCTATAGGCTATATACAGGGTTACTTTTAAAACATCGGCAACCTCGCATGACAAGATAGCTAACATCATGTACAACAACATTTCTTTTACGACTTTTGACATAACTCAATACATTAATTAAAAAAAATGTTTTAAATTTTTATTCTACTTCTCTGATAGTAGTAGTCTGTGTCATTCATTATCGAAAGGACGACGCGACCGCGAGGCTCGCGCGCTTTTACTGCTAATAATAGTTATAAATAGCACTTTCTTTAAAAAAGTGGAATCAGCGTATTTACAATAATTAAAAAATTATCGACAATAAAATAATATTTACAAACTAAATATTACCTCTAAGGTAAGGTAAAATCCACACCAAAAATCAGCTATTCACTAAATCTTTGTTAACACGTGCTAATTAGTTTTAATTTGACTTAACCATTAGTCCATTCATCCACACATCCAGCACCTATCAGCTGTTCACTAACACGTGCTTACACTTTCGAATTAGTTGTAATTTGATTTAAACATTAGTCCATTGGTGTAATCCTCACCATTTCCGTATATTCTACATTAGAATAGCGTTACGCGATGGTTATAAAATTAATTTAGTACAGGTACAAATACATCGATCGAAACGAATCAAATAAATACGAGTGGGACACAATATCGTGTGACGTAGGTATCCGCGTACGCGCAATCGTTGCCGCTGGCCGACTGACCCGTTATACTTTATAGGTCAAGTTCACGCTAGCGCCGCTCCGTCCCTACCTTCACCCCCTGCAGGTGGTAATTGTTTACCTAATCTTTTTGATGCGCGTACAGAATACAGATTAAGAGCGTGCATAAGGCGAGCAAAAAATCAGATTTCACTCGCGCGCCCGATGAAACAAAATATACACAAAGCCTCGTGTCAGAGTGCGATAGACGATATAGTTTTGAGCGCATTACGAATGTAAAAAACGACAAATATGTTATTTTGTATATAATTCCGAAACTAAAAGTAATTACATTAAATGCCTAAGCATAGCCTTTACTCATATTTAAATGTAATTAATTATCAAATTTTTGTCTTAATGGTCATAACCATATCGAGTATAAATAGAAAAAATATAAAAATTAGAGGTTACTTCGTGATTATATTTTATCGAGGAAATTTCCTTATTTTATGTTTTTGATAAAGGTCAACCCTTGCAAATATCACGTAGTTTGTCATATATTTTTATTTTAAGATTTGGTCTGGAACTTTTCATGTCAAAACAAATAGAAGATGGTAATTTTGCATTATGCGCACTCTTAATATAGCATTCAACTTTTTCTTTTTTTTTTGTATGAAAGTAAAATCTAGCAAATTATCATAAATCGTTGAAGAAATGTTGTTGTACATAAGGCTAGATATCTCATACTGCGAGGTTAAGAATATTTTAAAAGTAACCCTAATCACGCTAAGACCAATAGGAGCGTAGCACCAATGAAGAATGTTTCAAAATCGGGGTTTTTTTCCTTTTGAGAGCTTCCGCGGCGTAAACGGTTAAAGTTTCGCTGAAATCATGTTTGACAGAATTAGTCCTATTCTACGGGGACGAAGTCGCGCGCAGAAGCTAGTGTCATATAGAATCTGAATCTCGGAATCGGCTCCAACGATTTTCGTGAAATTTAGTATACAGGTGATTTCGGGGGCAAAAAATTGATCTAGCTAGGATTCATTTTTAGAAAACGTCGTTTTATTCCTGTTTTTAGGCAATAAAAAAATGGCTAAAATATCGTTAGAATAGGAAGGTTAATTTCACAATTCTCATTTACGTTGTAATAGCTCAGGAGGGAAATCGGACGGTTGAGATTGACCGAGAAAACCATGGTTCAAATCTCAGTCTCCAGATATTATTCTTTTTTCTTTTTTTTTTTAAATTTCACTCGTGATTTTTTATTTAAATAAAAATAAAATATAAAAATACCGAGAAAAAGCAAAATAAAAAAATAAATAAAATAAAAATACCGAGAAAAAGCAAAATAAAAAAATAAATAAAATAAAAATACCGAGCCAGGCTCGGTCACCCAGGTACTAAAATTGTAAAGCCACAAGGCGAGTCCACAAATATACCTACAATTTCTGTAAACTTGTAATTATAATATGCGTTTAATAAAACAGTTTATTTCAGGAAAAGTTTTTATTATATTGTCAGAAAGAAAAGCTAAAAATAAATTTATCCTCTTATAAAATTTCCACAATCACTGTTAAAATACTTAATATAAAAACATAAACATAAACATAGTCATATTCACATTTAGAAGAGGTTGGAAAAATTTAAAAATTAGAAACGGGTGTAACCGCCATTGGCCTTTATAAACTCACAAAGACGAGACCTCATTGAACCAACAAGCCGTGAGCAAATATCGGTTCCCCGCATTTCCTCCCAAATAGAATTGCAGTGACTTATAATAGCTTGTTTGGTTTTTTCATTTTGATGCGACCATATTTGGACAATAAGGCCCCAAATATTTTCTATAGGGTTGAGGTCCGGTGATCTTGAGGGCCACGGAATTACCCTTACGTCAGTGTTTGAACGAAACCAGGCTCTTACGATCCTCGCATTATGAAATGAACAATTATCTTGAACAAAATCAAATTGTGGCACTTCCTTCTCCAGGTAAATATTACGGACTATCGGTAGCATTGCATTCTGAAGCACGTCGATATAATTTACAGCTGTCGCTCAAGGAGGTAGAGAGCACACTTTTCCTACACCATCCGCACTTATCCAGCCCCAAATATTTACGGAAATTCAACCTGATTCTCTATTTGGGATTATATGATCATCTCTACCTATAACGTATTGAATTATATCGCCAAAGGTGAAGACGTCCATGCTGACTGGATTTAAAAGTTTTTCCATCACAAAACACTGTATTAGACCAATCAAAATCTAAGTGCTCTCTGACGAAGTTCAGACGAACAAGTCTGTGAGCATCCCACATATATAGTTTCTTGGCGTAATGCCTGTGGTGCAACCCCATGTAATGTTCCTTATTGTTTGGGCACACACATCGAACAACTTCGCAAAATGTTTAGTCGGCTTAAAACCATTAATTTCATATTCCCGTCTCATGAATTCTCTGTCGTTATTGGAGAGTTCAGGCCGGCGACCACTTCTTCTGCGATTCAACAAACTTCTCTCCTCTCCTTCACGACGAATCCAAAACCTGACACAGCGTATTGATATATTAAAATTTCGCGATTTCACACTGATACTGCATCCCTCATTAAATTGGGCAATTATTTGTGCTCTTTCGGCAATGGTCAAGTTGGTAGGCATTGAAGATGATATTTATAAAAGCAGTTGAGTGAAAAATAACAAGGAAAATATATCGATTTTAGAGGAAAATAATAATAGAAATTACTTAAATATATTTGACAAAATGTCAATTGTTGACGTATGAATACTTATCAATTAGGTTTACGTCATTATTATACGTCTCTTTCAGTAATATATTTTAATAACAAACCTTGTTGTAATTTTCGATGACAGGGAAACTAAATGAAAACTGGTACACCACTTTCTTGGCCAACCGTACATAATTAATTTTGGTTGTATCCAAGTTCATATTACAATACTTCACATACAATATAATATATGTATAATTGTATACCTATATATACATATATACATATATATTCTCTAGACAAACTGGCATCTGGCTATACGAAGACTTTTACTGATTTATTCAAAGAAAAACTAAAGTACAGTCGTGCAGATCAATTCGTCTTTTCGAAAAATGTCTTCATTGTTGTAGTAAAACAACCCATTGCTAGATAGCAATATAGGGCTATATCTACTGACAGCCGTCAAACTTTATTTTTAATTCACTTTCTTACAAAGGTACTATATATTACATTTTACAACATCTTCCTCTTATAAAAAAGAAGAACTAACATAAATTTGTAACCTAACTTTTCTATTTTTAACACTATCACGATCACGATTCAGCCTGTAATATCCCACTGTTGGGCATAGGCCTCTTCCCCATGTAGGAGAATTATTAACAATTTGTTAGTAATTTATTTCTTATGAACAAAGCCAACTTTTTTCGCAACAATTCAAGCTGTCACATCAGACGTACCGGGTAATTTATTTATTTATTTATTTATTTATACTTTATTGTACATCACAACTACAAATATCATTTACAGACTGTGAAGTACAATGGGCGGACTTATGGCTATTTAGCCATTTCTTCCAGACAACCCAAGTAATGTACGAATACTAGGATCAGGAAGGAGGAATGCAAGGAGGAGGATGACTTAATAAATCCTGATTTATTATGTCATCCTCCTACTTGCTCATCTCGACTGATGTCATGAATTTCGGCATCATCGTGTAAGCTCTTACGATCTTCGCTATCTACACATTCCTCTTTCATATCTTATACTATTAAACGAGCAATTCTTGTATATATATATATATATATATATATATATATAATTTAAATCTCGGAATCGGCTCCAACGATTTTCGTGAAATTCAGTATACAGAGGATTTCGGGGGCAAAAAATTGATCTAGCTAGGATTCATTTAAAAAAAATGTCGTTTTATCCCTGTTTTTAGGCAATGAAAAAATATCATTAGAATACGAAGCTTAATTTCACTACGCGTCAACATAGCTATAACAGCGTAATTAGGAAATCGGCGGGTGTCAAATCGTGTTGACCCGAGTTCGAATCTCAGTCTCCAGATTAATTTTTTTTCTTTTTTTTTTAATTTCACTCGTGATTTATTATTTAAATAAAATTAAAATATAAAAATACCGAGAAAAAAAAAGAAAAACAAAAAATAAAATGAAAATACCGAGCAAGGCTCGGTCACCCAGGTACTGTAGTAAATTAAATGGTAAATATATATCATAATCTTCTGATTCTATTAGGTTAACGATAAGACTAATATATAAGCCTAAACTTCTCTTGGTCTCCGCTCGACTTGCTGGACGCCCTTCCAGCACTAAATCCGGTCTTGCGTGTTCCATGCTTTACCAGTGCTTTTTAATAATAAAAACCAAACAATAACGTTTAAGCACTCAAACTACTTCATATTTCAAGAAAAACTATTTTAAATTTTACACTACTGTTACCACGAAGTAAAACAACCCATTGCTAGATACTGACTAACAGCCGCCAAACTTTATTTTAATTTTAAAGAAGTAAATAAAAAAATTGATAAAGGTAAAACTAATTGTACGTTGCTTGCTACAGCTTCTTTATTTGGAGATTTAAATAACAAAGTTTATAATATAGTAAAAATACGAGTACATGAATATGTATTCGTATGTATATAGTCGTAGAACATAACTACATATGTATGTACCTACTCGTAGATTAGGTACTTCTGCAATTTCAAAGGAAAAAATCCTATATTAATCTAATGTTTCGTAAACTTAGTTTGAACGATCGTGAATCGTATGGTTTAAAAAAATACTCAAAATTTTATGTCACTAATTCACGTTTTCTTTATATGTGCAGGTTACACTGAGGAGCAGCCTTCCACGCAATTCACCGCACAACTGCCGAACGAGGTGAGCCCGGCTCCCCCCGGCCCCTCTCAGCCGGCGCCTCAGCCTCTGTCCTACGCACTTCTGCACCTCTCCGCCTCCGACTCAACAGAACAACCTTTTCTCCAAGTACAGCTCCAGTCTTCGCCTGTCTCCTCTCCTCCGCCACCGGCGAGCGGCAAATCCAATTCGATGTGCTACTCGAGCACAGGCACCCTTCTATCTCTACCACCAAAGAAGAAGGACATTTATCGCCCCTACTGTCTCGGCGACCGCGCGTACCTCCATCGGGCCGAAGAGGATCTTAACGCTGCGCACGCTATTCTCGATTTAAGTCAGCATGCAGTATTCCTGACGACACCGCCACGCACCGATCCCTCACCCCCGGAACAACCACAGCCTGCGCCCGAAACTTCCCAGGAGCAGACGACGGAGCGTCCAAGAGAAACCGTCGCTTATACATATGACGCCTTTTTCGTTAGCGATGGACGTTCGAAACGCAAAAATTACGCAAACGCACCAGTCGAAAGCGCCCAGCAGCCAGAACAAAAGTCGAAGTACACCTGTAGCGAATGCGGAAAACGTTATGCAACCTCGTCAAATCTTTCTCGACACAAACAAACACACCGCAGTCTCGACTCGGTAGCTGCAAAGCGTTGCGGAGAATGCGGCAAAGCTTACGTGTCGATGCCAGCTCTCGCCATGCACGTACTAACGCACCAGCTCTCGCACGTATGCGGCGTTTGCGGTAAGTTGTTCTCACGCCCTTGGTTGCTGCAAGGTCACCTCCGCTCTCATACTGGCGAGAAGCCATATGGATGTGCACACTGTGGAAAGGCATTCGCAGATCGTTCTAACTTAAGGGCGCACATGCAAACACACTCAGCGGATAAAAACTTTGAATGCCTACGTTGCCATAAAACTTTCGCCCTAAAGAGCTACCTCAACAAACACCAAGAATCAGCGTGTGTGCGCGACGACGAGTCACCCTCATCGGAAGCCCCTGCCGCCGCATCCGGATAAATGCGCGACCGAACCTAATGCAACCAGGGACCGTAATCACTGTTGTAAGATTTACATATAAACTTAAAGTATTATTATGAATTTAGTTTACTAGCATAATTATTATAAATATATACAAATTCTAAAATAGGTAGACGCGCACGGCCCGTAGCAGAGACGAATGTCCGCTAAGTGTGTCGTGCCGCAATCGAGCAACGTTTCGCAAACAACGAATCACGTACGACCCCGTAGTGCCGCAACAGCGGCTATAGGCCGTAGCGATAAACGTCCTTATAACGTCAAACATTGCATTATGTATATACATGTCGATAAAATATACCCTTATATACATACAAGTAAAAAATACGAATGAAACTAATATCTTTTGTAGGTGATTTTTACAAACAGCGAAGTAGGTTAGAATATTAGGTGTAAGACAAAGTGGAGTCACAAGCAGCAGCGCCGAGTTCGTTAGGGGACGAAGGCGGAGCGCCCGAGCGCGCCGCGTCGTCCGTCTCGGTGAGGAACTTGCTGAAACTTTCCGTCCGAAGCTCCACACACTGCGTCGCGTCGCCGGGCACCGCCGCCGCCCCCGACAGTGCCTTAGCGGCGACCGCGCGCCCGACAACACACCCCTCTCGTCTCTCATACTTCAGCGTACGTCCATATGTTTAACGCTCAATTCCTTAGTCCTGTCATTTAACATCCCCTTCATCAACTGTATGGTCATTTGAGTTGTCGAGCAACTTTACGGACAATTTTGTTTTCCGAAACCATAATTTTTAATTATTTTATAATTCACAAAATATTTGAGAAAATTTTTAATGTAACACATATTATATTATTAAAATAAATGGTTATGGACGGGCGGCGGCGAGCCACGCGACGGCTATATGGGACGGGCTTCGCCGCGTCACTCAGCGAGCATGCCTTTAGATTGAGTGTGTTATTAGTGTCAAGTCGAACATAACTGGCAATAAACTAGTTTAAAATAAGGTAGTATTAACGATAGGTTACTGAGGTGAGCACGAGGTGCTCGGAAGAAATGGGTATTCGAAAAGCAATAATAATGTAGGCACTATCAAGTCGCGCACCGCTGTCGATGGACGCAGCAGACTTTATCCTATCCCCGTAGCGTTCCGTAGCTCTCGTAGAAGAGTGTGACATCTGCTACGCAGAGGGCTCGAGAGTGTTCCTCGTGCACAAGTACAGAGCAGCTATTAATTTATTCATGCGATGTACTTCTCTACACGTAGGTATTATTAGCACAAGTGTGGAATGCATGCATTTTCCACCCTCTACGTCGTCGATGTCACCCCTAGCAAATTAGTTGAAGCCTCGCGAGTCAATTCTTTATCAGTGAATTTCAGTTAACCCTGTCAATTAAAAAAATCCTCTATTTAAAGTTCCTGTACGGTTAAATAAATCAACAGTTAGATGTAGATTTAAGATTTGTTTTATTTAATCACAATAGACTGACAAAATTAACTTTTATTACATAAAAACTTTAATTTTTTTGTTATGAGTTTAAAACACACATAACGCATTTGAAAACAATGCACATTTTTTTATGTTATACGTTTACATGATAGTATTATTGATACGGCCATGCTTTATCAGACAATGGTTGCGCGTAACAAGCAATATAATGTTAATGTATAAGCAATATTATGGTAGAATTTACGTAGTTTATATTAATCGTTTATTGATATTTGGTAGATGTTTTTGGTGCTTCGAAGTCCTAAATAAATGGATAAATTATTGAAACGAAATTAACATCGAACATTGTGTAACTTATTATTACATTGTGATACAAGTATTGTTTTGATTGTTAAATTACTATTCTTATTACTTCATTACTTCTAATTTCCATCACTTACCCTCCATTTTTTCCTCCTCTTATCTATTGAAATTTTAAGCCAATTGTGTAGAATCTAGCGTTTGTACTCTTAAACATAACCCTTCAATTAACCCTAGTGACATTATCTATCTAGTCCCTTTTGTCTTCGTAGATGCTAAAATATTGGCTTTTAAAAAAACTTAATCGAGATATTTTATTCAAATATATATACTAACGTTATTGTAGTTGTAGAGGAAATACGTTAAGCTAGTTACAGTAAGCAATATTGATAATGATGAAACCAATTTATATACAAAAATATATAATGTATTTTAATGTAATGTAAATATTTAATTGTGTACCAAATTTTCTTCTTTACAACTATAGCAGTAGACTTACAATTGCTATAATTACGTATAAATAGCTAATAATATTAAATGGGCTGAAGAGTCTTCAACTTAAAAATTTAAAAAATTTCGAAATAAAATTTAAAAAAAAAATTATATAGAAACATTTCGTACGTTCTAAGGAATTACTAACAACATTCATTTATTTAAAAAATCGACAAAATGCTATAATTAAAAAAAAAATCCTATGACGTAGCTGATTGTAGAATATTGTCAGTTTGGAGGAATAGTGGATCTGATTTTGATTGGAACAAGAACAGACGACGCAGACTAACGACTGTTTTTGGGATTTTGTTCATAGAAAAATTTAGTAAAAAATAAGGAATTAATTACCTATATACAAAATTTCATGCTTTATTTCTTAATTAAAACTCGAAATATAGGTACCTACCGACTGTAACAGTTAAATTTTACTTTAATTTGATTGCTATAATTTATTATCTAATAATAAAAGAGTAGGGCATTGATTTCAATATCAAAATGTAAAAGTTACACAAATAATCAGATTGCATAAAAAAGCAAAGTAAATTTTTATTACAAACATTATATAAACAAACATCTATTATAAATATTGAAATATTATTATAGATATTATTATTGTTTATATGAAAGCGAAGTTTCAGCATGTTATTTTATTACTAGGTAGGTACTTCAATACTTATTATATATTATTTTACAATTTTGAGCGTATGTAAGAACTTGAAGGCTCCGACGTCACGATTCATTGGTTCCTTTTGACAAACTGTATATAAATGATACGAAATAGAAGAAATTTTTAAAAATTTATAGATTTATGATAAAACACAATTACAGTGATATAATAACATTTAAGATTGTCCAAATTAGCAATATCTAAGCAATAATACATTATAGCAATCTAGCGATAACTTAGACCTAGAAATATATTTAAAAAATGACATCATAAAAGCAATATTATTTACTTTAATATTCATTAAGTCTTAGATTTAGTTTAGCGTAAACGGCATTGAAATAATCCTGGCGCTGATACAGTGTATCATATGTGGAACTGGACGACGATCACAAATATTTGTGCAAAATGAAATTAGAATGCTATAAATTGATATTTTAGAAAATTTCCGCGTGTTTGTGTGTAAATTTTTCATTTGTAATGTTACCGGAAGAAGCTATGATATTGTTCAATTCATCAAGATGATTCTTTTGCAAAAAAAAAAATACAGAAATTAAACTTCGCTACTTTTAACGATAGTTAGCTCGTTAGTTTTTTTTTTTCGCTGGAGATTTATTTACGGTCTTATAAATAATTTTAATTAATATATACTCAAGGCAGAAGCCATGTTCATTTAGGTCTTCAATTTTTTACAAGAATTCAAATATCGAGACGAGTTAACTGCCTAAAGAGTAAGCATGTGTAGTTTTGTTGTTAACTGAAACTGATTATTGTCATCCATAAAATTATTGTGATCTGTGACTCTATAACTCTTTTTTGTTATTAATTTAATATCATTAAAGAGAGACAGCTAAAAGCGTATATTGCATTTTACTGCTATGCCTCCTCAGTACAGATCGGCTGCCCAATTTCAAAACACAGTAAGGGACAAAGGTTCAATTTTTATAATATTATTATAATCGAATCATGTTCGCACGACTCCATTGAACGAAAAATGCAAAAAAATCGATTTTGAAAAATTTGTCGCTTACTGTGTTTTAAAATTGGGCAGCCGAGATGTATTACACGTAAAATATAGATAGGTACCTACATACAATTAACTTTTCATCTTTGTTAAAATATAGAGACACGGAATGGCATTTCTAAGAACAAAGATTGTAAAACTCAATCTGAATTTCTATCATAAAAATATAAAATTGTATGTATAATATATATGTAATATTTTTGTATTCCTTTTTTCTTAAATTTTGTAGGTGTATTTTTGACGTAGTTACCGCATATAGGTTGGTAAGCTGATATTTTGCTTAAGATAGAAGTATCACACGAGTTAGGAAATATTGTCGTATTTTGAAAGTTATATTTATATGAATCGTATAGAAGCAATAAACAACGATAGCAATAATATCGATGTTGACAACGAATTTTTTTTTGTGGTTTTTATTATTGAATTGTAGGTTATTAAGCGGGTATGTTACGTTTTGAAAAATTGAAGACGTTTAACATTAGATAAATAAAAGTAGGTATTATTAAACAAACATATACACAACGTTATTAAATATCCAGTTATATTTTTACTCTAAAGTATTTGTATTAGATTTTAAAAACGTATTAACTCTTTACTTCTTCCTGAATAATTATATACAGGCGTGTCCCTTTTAAAATAAACGAAAAGGAAAACCTACTCGTGTCCTTCTGATTCATTTCATTATTACAGTTTTAAATAAAGATCGTTCAGCCTTCATTTTAAATACTTGCGTAAAGTGTTACAGATAAAACTCTGTGCGGCAGGTTTTATGTAGTTCAAGTCTACGAATTTTTCTTTCATTGCCTGTCAATGTTAGAAATGCACTTACAAATGTGTCAATTAGAATACAGATTTTAAAAAGTCGTAAATCCAACATTGAAATTTTAATATATTTATCGCTTTTCAAAATTATTCAGATAAGTGATTTATTTCAAATTTTTAGCCAAATACATCAAAAATCTATAATTCTTTAAGGTAGAATTAGACGACATAAATTACCTAAACAACATAGAATTGCCTCAAAAATTAGAGGTAGAATGAGGGGTGATTAAAAAGTGATGCAATTTGTAGTACGTGAACGTGAATAGAAAATCTATTAGTGGACATAGGTTAAGATAATACATAAGTATAATATGAATTTGCCTTAACTTTTTGAAGCAATAGCGTCAAAAAAACTGGCCATTTTACTGTAATAAAATACAGAACTTGAATAGAATATATAAATAGTTTTGCTTAATGCAATTTCCTACCATCATTTCGTAGACGTAGATTAGATTTGATCTGTGACTACAGATGATTGATGATGCAGTATCAAACCTCACATAGCTTCACTAAATTAAAAATCAATATTAATCCCTATCTAAACCACGAAAGCGACCTACCTTATATACTGAATTTAACAAAATAAACTACATGCTGTTTCAAAACTAAAGTAGTGGTAGGTATATTCTACATAAAACTGGCAATATTTTGTTTATTTAGAAAAATATCGTGTAACTGTAAGGGCCTTTGTACACCACGCGTTTGTAGCGATACAGACGCGACACACGCGCAAGTCAGACGCAACCTGTAGAGCTTTGCACACCTGAATACGCGTTTGAATCGATAGAGACGCGCGTGTGTAGCAATACAGACGCGTTGCAAACGAGCGTATGTCGCGATACAGACGCGATGCAAACGCGCGTGTGTAGCGATACAAACGCGATGCAAACGCGCGTGTGTAGCGATATAGACGCGCCGGTGCCACGCGTTCAAATCGATACAAACGCCAACAAACTGCTCTGTAGGATAAAAACGCGCCGTCGACGCGCGTTTGTAGCGAATCAGACGCGATACAAACGTGCGTGTGACGCGATACAGACGCGATGCAAACGTGCGTGTGTCGCGATACAGACGCGATGCAAACGCGCGTGTGTAGCGATACAGACGCGAAGCAAACGCGCGTGTGTAGCGATATAGACGCGCCAGAGCCGCGCGTTTAAATCGATACAAACGCCAACAAACTACTCTGTAGGATAAAAACGCGCCGTCGACGCGCGTTTGTAGCGATACAGACGCGATGCAAACGTGCGTGTGACGTGATACAGACGCGATGCAAACGTGCGTGTGACGTGATACAGACGCGATGCAAACGTGCGTATGTGCGATACAGACGCGATGCAAACGCGTGTGGGTAGCGATATGGACGCGCCGGTGCCGCGCGTTTAAATCGATACAAACGCGAAGCCAACAAACTGCTCTGTAGGATAAAAACGCGCCGTCGACGCGCGTTCCTAAAACGCGCGTCTACGGCGCGTTTAAAAAACGTGGTTTGCACAGGCCCTAATATTGTAGCGTCATCTATCTAATAATAAGAATATTAATAAAATTGATAAACATCACAATAAAATTATTGAATATTGATTTAAGTGAGATTATTGGATATAATGGTCTAAGATCCGGAATATAACAAAATCTTCCCTCATCTGTTAATAAGATGAAACAATTTTTTATAGGCTGATTTCAATATTGTGAATTTATAAAAACAACCTCTGCCACTATAAGCCTGCTGCAAATAATAACACTTAATAAAAAATTTTTTTTTTCTTCTAAAAAATCTTTTCCCTCAGATGTTAATTACACGTAGTAAGCTAAAACCGTTAATATTTTACATTATATACCTGACTACAGTAGGCACCCATCTCTATGATTGCTATACTTACCTGCAGCCAGGTTACTCTGACTGAGGTTACTGACCTGGCTGCAGATAAGTGTAGCAATCATAGAGATGGCTGCCTACTACAGTCAGGTATATAATGTAAAATATTAACGGTTTTAGCTTACTACATGTAATTAACATGAGAGGGAAAAGCTAAAAAAAAAAAAAAAAATTTGCAGCAGGCTTATGGTGGCAGAGGTTGTTTTTATAAACTCACAATATTTAAATAAGCCTATAAAAAATTGTTTCATCTAATTAACAGATGAGGGAAGATTTACCTTCTCGGATCTTAGACCATAATAAATTATTTAAAAAAATTGCCGTAATTAATGACGTGTTAACTACGAGAAAAAATGAAACCTTTTGAAATGTGAAAAAATATTACCTTACAAACATTATACAATATCATCGAATTCTTAAATAATAAAAACGATTTAAAATTAATTTCTAAATATTTTCCTTATATCTACTACACGTATTTATTTATTCGTAACATGATCCTAGTCATAACTTTAAATTTTAACAATACGTAGATTTTCAGATTTAGCTTTTGTCTACTTATCAGATACTATTGAACCATACTGACTGTTCTTTAACATAACTACAATATACCTATTTAATGTAATTACGTGAATACGAAATAAGCAATAACAGTTTTTTATCTTTCAAATTTCACAAATGTAGTGTGTGTTCTTACATGATTGGATTTTAATATCTATATATACATATATGTGTCTTGATTCCGAACAGCCAAGTAACAGACATCGCTTGTTCTCTTACTACAGCAGAGCTGTGGTACAAGTACTAAGTAGTATTTTCACAGTTGCATTACTTAATTTTACGTGAATTATAGAAATGTACATATAAATATATAATTTTTTCTTTGAAGAACCTACTTGTAGATAAATTTTAGCTGAGGGTCTGTCTCCACGAGCGAGAGAATCGCGACGAGTCCGCCCTTCTATCATCGGGTACCTAGTCTCCACAAACGACTCGAACGAGCGATTATTCCGCCAGAGCGTATGCGTATGGTCGCGATTCGCGACGGAATCACTGAGTGTCCGCTAGAGTAACGGCGCCGGCGATACGACGACGTTACGCGCGCTTATTGCCACTCGTCGCATCGACGTTAATATCGCCGCGATTCTCTCCCTCGTGGAGACAGCCCCTAAGTTAAATTATTTTGGAACCCTACATAGGTATTATGTTTGTTACTTTTTTGCAGATAAGTTTTAATAAATAGGTGTTGAAGAATTGTCCCTAACGTAATTTATTTTGTTTTTGTATTAATATTTTTATTAAGCATCAAATTCAGTTCAAACTTTTGTTAACGATTTCTGATTTATTATTTAATTATTTATTTGTTACTTTGAAATATTTTTTGTTAAACTTTTGTTATGCTATATGAAAATGATGAAGTCGTATTTTAAAATATATTTTGAATTATTTGTAATTAAAGTTTGAATTAAGTTATTAATTTAAAAATGAATTAGTAGAAACTTTATTTTTACTAAAAGTAAACAAAGTACCTAACTAAATTGTCTGTTTCATATTGTGCAAAATATATTTTTTTGATTTTTCTCCGACCAAAATTGGCGTTCAATTTGAATTTTACATTAATACAATTAATTTGTAATGATAAATTATGTATTATTTATACATATATCTGGCTAGGAATCTAGACAAACGTATATAGGTACTTATATAAGTAAAGGCTTAGAAACGATGTTACTTGTTTATCTCCAACTTATACCGATGTCTCCCTATTTTGTGACAAATAAAGTAAATTGTTGCTAGAATAGATAAATAATAGTCAATTTTCATTCAGTCCTTCCTAAGACACAATTAAGTTTTATAAATTTATCGCTAACTATATTACAAATTACAAAAATATATCTCATGGTGCAACCCTAGAATAGGTTTGTATGTCTGAATGTTTAAAATTGGATAAATTACCCTCTAAAAATCGTTTAATTTATTGCTAAAAATGTACGAACACTTCTTCATACTTAATTATGTTTCAAATGCAAATATATACCTAATATACTATCAAACATTGAAATGGACTAATAAGCTATTTCCCGCAATTTTTAACATCAATTTTTTTTTATCATTTAAACCAGTGTTTTTCAACCTGTGGGTCGCGACCCCCTGGGGGGTCGCGAAGCTTCTGTAGGGGGGGTCGTCAGAGGTCGAGAGAATTTGAGTAAGAAAACAATAAAGATTAAAAAGATTGATTTATTAAGTAAGGGAAGTTTAATAAAAGGATATACTCAAACATTTTTATGTTAGTACAAATAAATTAAGGGGCTACCGCCCGAATTTACTGCTTTTACATCGCTTATAGTATGTTTCAACGTTGAATAAACAATAAAGTTCTGAAGACAATATTTTAGCTTGATAATAGATCTGTAATCGCGTATAATTGATATATCAAAAAAAGTAGCTTATCACGAGAAAATGAATTTTCCGTGAACCCTTTTCGAGGTCTAAAATCCGAATGCACTCGCTTATTATTCAACGCTTAAACATGAAACTTAAACCAGTTGTGAATAATGCAGTACTCTTCAATACTGTTTGCCGATTTTTCAATTAAACAGATAATTTTTGAGAAATCTGTAATATTTAATTTCAAGTGTATGTTTCGCCCGCGCGGGGGACGAGACGCATTCGCCTATTGGCCGTCGGACGAGAAACCTGTGTCATTTGCTGCGCCGATTTTTTATTAAATTATGACAATAATTGATCCCACAACTTTGAAATTTGTGTGATAGGACACTGTTACTTGTTGGCTTGTGCAAATACTGTTTATTTATATTTATAAATGAGTGAAAGGACGCAATAACTACTTTTTTACTTCTGCAAATTCAATATTCCGAAAATGTCAAGCGAGTTGAAATGCGCAAGGTCATTCAGATAGGCAACGCCCTTAACAAAAAATAAAATCCTAAGACTAATGTTATTGCGAAAGTTGTGCTTGTTTTTGATTAACCAATTTCTACCATCGTGGATCTGTATTTGCTACACATAGCAAACATTAAATCGTTTTCCAAATTTAAGCAATTTCTTTGCTTAATTTTTATTTGAGCCATTGACGAAAATGTTAACTCGCATAAGTACGAGGTGGCAAATGGCAAATGAAATACTTCAAAATGTATCCAAATTAGCAGACTTGAATTCCAAGCGTAACATCCCATCGGCAGATAATTCTAGTAGATTCTTTTTGAGCTTAGTTGGCAAATTAGCCTCCTTTATAGTTGCATTTAAAAACGAATTTAAGATTTTTTAAGATTTTTAGGGGTAGTATATCTCGACCTTACAGAAGATCACAGCTAAATAATACTGTTTCCAAGCAGTGTTGTGTTTCTGTTGGTGAGTAAGGTGACCAGAGCTTCTGGGGGGAATTGGGGGTAGGGTTCGAAACGCGCTTGCGATGATTCTGGTGTTGCAGGCGTCTATAAGCTACGCTAATCGCTTACGATCAGGTGAGCTGTACGCTTAATTGCCGACCTAGTTACATTACAAAAACCACCTCTACCCAGTGTTCTCCGATGTCTCTTGCACTGAGAAGTAATGACACAATTCTTCTTTCAAATTATCTAACACCATTTTCATACCAGACATATAAGCTTTGATGTTTATCTCACATCCGACTTCTTCAGTAAAAAATTGTGTCGACGAAAATGAATCGAAGCTAATTTGATTTATAGACGACGACCACAAGTCAACGTTTTTTGTAAAGCCATGTATTTTGTCTTTTGCAGTGATGAGATTTTCATTTCGCCTTATACACACACACATGATAAAAAAATTTGCGTGAGTACAAAGTACACATGTCAGAAATGAAACTTCTTTGGCAAACTAATTTAAAAAAAATATATTTAAAAAAAAAACGAATTAACATACATACATATAATCACGCTTCTTTTCCGTAGGGGTAGGCAGAGACCACTTCTTTTCACTTGCTACGATCCTTACATACTTGTTTCGCTACGTCCACTTTCATTATTCCTTTCATACATGCTCTTCGGTTTAGGGTACTCCTGACCTGGCCTTTTTTCAAGATGTCTCTGATCTGGTCTTGAAATGTCCGCCTAGGTCTATCCCTTAAAACACTTCCATTCACACTAGCCTTATACACTTTTTTCATCAATCGTTCTTCATTCATTCTCTCGACATGGCCAAACCATCTCAGCCTACCTTTCTCAATTTTTGTCACTACATCTTCTTTCAGACCACAACGTTTCCTTATCTCACTATTTCTTATCCTGTCACTCAGTTTAACTTCTATCATACTTCTTAAAGCTCTCATCTCAACTGCATTTATTCTGCTTTCATGTTTCTCCTGCCATACCTAACTTTCACTTCCATACATGAGTGTCGGAACCAACACCCTCCATGCACAGCCAAACGAGCCTTGTTAGACACCTTCCGACTGCTTATAAAGGAGTGCAAAGCTCCATTCACCATGTTTCCTGCATTCACTCTTCTTTCAATATCACTCTCACACTTTCCATCTCTTGTAAACTTTGAACCCAGATACACAAACTCATTCACCTGTTCAATTTCTTCATCTCCAATCACGATATTGCAGTCTATAACTGTCTCATATCTTTCAAATCGAATTTAATATAAAAAAAAACTAGTTGAAAAAAAAGCCAACGTCGAGGTGTTCCCAGGCGGTCACCCATCCGAGTACTGACCGTCATGACGCTGCCGCGTTACCGGTCGCTCAAATTTTACCCCCCATGCGCCTAAAGAAGTTTCACTTCAAAAAGCGAAGGGTCGGGGGGTCGCGAAATATTTTTTCATACCAGGGGGGTCGCATCATGAAAAAGGTTGAAAAACACTGATTTAAACTAAACTGGTCCACTGTGTTGTAGCTGTTGCCTAGATAGTGTAAAAACTATAAAAAACCATTGTATTATCGAAATCTCTGTTTGACTTAGTGCTTGGCTGACCATAACCTTTCGTAATAAAAATGTAGAAGTATTTTCTATGTAGTTGTGAGATAGGTACTTTATAATCTTGACAGTATCAATCTGATATATAAAAGGACAAATTACTTATTCTTATATTAAGCACAAATGATTTCACAATATTTAGCTCGCATCCAAGCATTTTACTCATTTTTTTACTATAGCTATACGTCATACGATATAATAATATAATATCTATATTATTTTCAACTATTTTAGTTTTTGTGGACCCAACAATTGATTTCATAGTCTTAAAAATACTACCTAGTAATTTATGAGAAGTAAATGTAATGTCATAAGTGAAAAATATTTCATCGGTTATTGAATATTACAAAAGTTATAGTATACTACTATTTTTAATTATTAACAATAAGTGAAGTGTTTGAGATGGAGCTAGTTGAACGAATTATTTGTTTCCTTTAGGTATAAATCGTTTAAAATTATACGTATTGATCTATACTGGTGATGTACTTATTTTACGTTCGTTATATTATGCTTTTTTTCATTTAAAATAAAATGTAATTGTAAAACAATCAGTGTTTTATTTTCTCTTCTACAAGAAATTAATAAAAACTAAAAAATAAATTTATTTGTGACGACCGCTTTGGTGTAATGGTACGTGTGCCGTGTAGGCGCCTAAACATGGTTGTAGGTTCGATTCCGGCTTTGGGATTTGTATTTGTACAAATATTTGTTTTCGATTTGGATGTCTGTCCTTGTAGTTCGTTATTAATAAACATGTGACAAAATTATATTCTTACATATATGTCGGAGAATCAATACAGATAGTTATTAATGTCGGTACCTGCGCTGTTGTCATTATTCACCTACCCTCACTCATTCTATTATTTAAGTCTTTCTGACGTGTATGTCGGTACCTGCGCTGTTGTCTTTATTCATCTACCCTCGCTCATTATATTATTCGAGTCATTCCTTCGTGCATAAAAGACCGATGCAACCGCAGCTTAGGCAGTCTTGGCTCTGGCGTGGCACGGTGCACTTGTGTATCCTGCTAGTAGCTTAACCTCGACTCTTCTAATGGTTAGTTTGTGTACACGAATTAATTATTACATTATATTGTGGGCAACTCGGGCAGTGGAGGTGAGCGTCAATGCGCATTTTAAAGGCGGCCGCCCTAAACCTACACTTGGGTCGCCAGTCCCAGGCACTGCTCTGAGTTGTCCCTCTGCCACGCGATAGACCCGGCACCCGCTCGGTGAGTTCATTGAATACTAATTATTTCGTCTCCACCCCGTTAACTAATCTGTGTAACTATCTTGTGGTAACTTACATTGTTATTTAACCAGTTCAGCCCTCCTTCCGTCCTCTCCTCACTTTTGATACAACATATAATTATACTTGATAAAGGGATTATGACAAGTACCGTAAAATGGGGTGAATAGGGACAAATCCGAACTTCTTAAACAAAATTAAAGCATTTTTTGCGGATATATTCCTGTATGGTGATCGAAATGATTGAGTCTTTATAGTATCTTGGTCATAAAATATAAAACTATGCAATTACCATTTCAATTTATGAAAAAAACGTTAAAATATATATATGCATTCCCTATTCACCCGGAAATTGGGGTTAATGGGAACGAAAATAGGGTCAATAGAGAAATTCACCAGGGCTGGCACTTGTGTAATATATAACAATTTCTAGCTACCTATTGATTTTGTTTTATCTAATTTATTAATGTACTTAGCAAACCACTAACTCTTGCATTTTAGTATGATACTAGTAAATGTAAATGATTAGTAATGCAATTCCTAAAAATATAGTCACTGAAATACAATGCACTTATGTCTTCCATGTTTTATTTTTATTGAAAAATCGTAATGAACGAACCTTTTGTAAATTATTATTGAAGTATTTAAACATTTCAAAATCAACAAACTTATAATATATCAATTTATTACAAAATAGCTTTAAAATAATCGTTTAACTGCTCAGTGACAACCCTACATAGCTGTACCTATTCATACATACGTCGTCCCTATTGATCTCAGTTTCATCCCGTTTAACCCCGCTTTCGTTGCTATTCATACCTGAGACGTCCCCATTCACCCCAAAAACAACAGATTTCTCACGTCTTTCTAATTTATCAAAATACTAAATATTATTATTAATTAATAACTGAGATTTAACTTTTATGTATATGTTTTAAACACACGTATTCTCTTACTATAAAATAAATGTTTTAGAGCAAAGTTTCTAACACTGTAATAACCGGCGTCTCGTCTAGCTTATTTTCAATTACGTTAAATTGACAGTTTGCAGTTAATTTCGCGCTTATTCGGTGTTGCCATAAAATGTTCCAAAGATCTACTGTCGTCCCACAAAAATTGGTAAAACTTGTAACGACTTGCTAGGTACCTAATATTGAGCGTTAATAATATTTCTTAATTTTATGCCGATTCACCCCTGGATCCCTATTCACCCCATTTTACGGTATGTGCATTGGCGTTTTCTCCATGTAGAAAATAACATGGTAGGTAGGTACTTGATTTTTGATATTTTCTTCGTCACACAGGAACAGTCCTGGATTGGCCTATAAGCTATTTAAGCAACAATGATGTTAGACATTTAGACATTTCATTGTTTGCGTAGTAGCGACATCTATGACAAATAGATGAAACTAGTAATAATCAGCATCTTTTTCTAAAAGTTCTGGTACTAGACAAGAGATGACGATTTACCTTTGCTCTATAATGTTACCAATATTAACGTGGCATAATTAATGCAAAGAATAAAGTCATTTAAAGCGAAACTAGGTTACGCATTAAAAATAGTCTATACTTGTTAAGAATACAAAAACTGGAAAAACATATACTTTACTGTACTGTATAAAATATGCAAGAAAAGATAACAAAAAAAAAGAAATGTAGGTACAAAAGACGGTCTTGTCGCTAAAGAGCGATCTCTTCCAGACAACCTTTAGAAAAAGGACTTGAATAAGAATAAAGCGGCATAGAGGTGTACTTTAAAATAATATATATGTATAGACACATATATAACTATACATACACTTAAATAGAGATACTTGCAGGCATGAAACTACATAATATACATAAATAAACATATATCGTACATAGGTACATATATATATATATATATATATATATATATATATATATATATATATATATATATATATATATATATATATATATATATATATATATAAACAAGTAAGAATTAGCGATTGATAATTGTGCACGCCTTTTACTTACAGGTAAAGAATTCCATAGTCGGGCCCACCCGCTTGGACAGAGAATGAGTTAGAGTAAGAAGAAGAAGAATGAGAAGGAATTTTAAGAAGGTGGTTACTATCAGAGCGAAGAGACCGATCGTGAGAATTCGATAGTAATTCAAAGCGTTCTTTTTTGACGGGAGTTTCACTGGCAGATAGCTGATAAAGCTGTAACAAGGAGTAACATAAGCTACTTTTATTTTTTAAATTTATTTATTTTGTAACTCGGTGAACTGAACAGTAACTTTTTTGTTAAATTCTACGCGGACAAACTCGTGGGCACAGCTAGTATTTAATAAGTACCTTTTACTTACGGTACACGGTACTTAGAAACGTAATATAATAATCACGCCTATTTCCCGTAGGGGAAGGCAGAGACCACTTCTTTCCACTTGCTACGATCCTTACATACTTGTTTCGCTTCGTCCACTTTCATTATTCCTTTCATACATACTCTTCGGTTTAGGGTACTCTTGACCTGCCTTTTTTTCAAGACGTCACTGATTTGGTCTTGAAATGTCCGCCTAGGTCTACCCCTTCCAACACTCCCATTCACACTCGCCTTATACACTTTTTTCGTCAATCGCTCTTTTTATTTATTTATTTAATTAATTAATTAGGACAACCAACAGAAGATACAATATAAACTCTTCATTTATTCTCTCAACATGGCCAAACCATCTCAGCATACCCTTCTCAATTTTTGTCACTACATCTTCTTTCAGACCACAACGTTTTTTTTAGAAACGTAACGAATATTAAAATTCATCATCATCATCATCATCATCACTTCAGCCTATTGCAGTCCACTGCTGGACATAGGCCTCCACAAGTTTGCGCCAGACGTCCGGTCGTCGGACGGTTTTCCGCAATCCTTATCCAGCCTACAAAGGCAATCTTACGTAGATCGTCAGTCCAATGGGCCGGAGGACGTTCCACACTGCGTTTACCAAGACGCGGTCTCCACTCCAGGACACGTCTGCTCCAACGGCCATCGGTCCTGCGACACAAAGTGACCAGCCCACTGCCACTTCAACTTGGAAATTATGTGGGCTATGTCGGTTACTTTCGTTCTCTCGCGGATAGCCTCATTTCTAATTCTATCTTTGAGAGAAACCCCAAGCATAGCCCGTTCCATTGCAAGTTGAGCGACTTTAAACTTGTGGACCAGTCCCTTCGTCAGTGTCCACGTCTCGGCGCCATATGTTAACACAGGCAAAATTCAAAAATTCAAAATTCAAATCATTTATTCATTTTAGGCTGATACAGCATTTGTGAACGTCAATTAAGGAGTGTTCCGCTAAGGGTGTACCGCGGCACACTGGTGTGCCGTGGTCGTTTATTGGTGTGCCTCGGAAAAATGAAGTTTACGTTTATTGATTAATAATAAATATTGTTTCGATGATTAATAAATAAATGCTCGTTAATGTTACTTAAAAAACTACTTTTTATTTGTGGTGTTCCTCCAAAATATTTACCTATTCCTAGGTGTACCTTGAACACAAAAAGTTTGCGGAACACTGAATTAAGCTACGCCATCGGTTCGCAAATCCTACGGCGGGAGACCTTGTAACGAGAAGAACCGGCAAGAAACTCGTCAAGGGCAATTTTTTCTCCCTGTCTCATTTCATACAGAGTCGTCAAATTGAAAAATGACTTTAACTTAATATATGGAAGGTCACTTTCCATCACAAATTTATCTTAAATTTATAAAAAAACTTCGAGAAAGAGGACAGAGAAAGAGGAGGCAGGACGCAAATGCCGCTCAGCCCAATCGGATCCTCCTATAGGCCCCTTTCTCGAAGTTGTTGCGGCCTAGTTGGATTGTACGGCCTAGGTAAGCATAATACTGCACAACTTCGAGAAGGGTACCATCGACCCATACCGGTCTAGGTATGACACGGTATGACTAATATTCCAAATAAATTACATAAATTTTATGGCTAAATAGCCATAAGTCCGCCCATTGTACTTCACAGTCTGTAAATGATATTTGTAGTTGTGATGTACAATAAAGTATAAATAAAATAAAATAAATAAAATAAAAATAAATTTTTATGCGCTATAAAATGTTACATTTTCGCAATATTTTTTCAATTTCATAAAAATAAAAATAATCGCATATGGTTTTTCCAAGAAAATGTTTTTATAGCTCCAGTATATGGATTTATCAAAAATTATAATGAAAACTTTTAGAAAAAAATGGATATAGGTAAAATTTATAATCGCCAGGCACACCTTGTGCTTAGTGTATGTACTTTTCTATGTTACGTCGAATGGATGATATTGGCCATTAAGCAAGTGGACACAGCGGTTATTACAAGCGAATCTGTGGAGCAAAAAACGTTGGATCAAGCTATTTTCCTGGTTGAACTTCTCAAGTCAGGTTTAAAAGAACTACGCGTTGTTGTTATTTTTGGCCAAAGTAATCGTATATTTTTGTATATTTTTCTTCTTTCTTTGTTTAGACTACATTCGAGTACTGCGAGGGAACACAAAAATGCAGAATCATAAAGAAGAGTGGCTGACGTGTGCCACAACTACCAGTAATTTTTTAAACCTTTAAATCTCAATTTACTACAACTGTCCGAAAATTAGATATGGTTTTTCTAGAGAGAAACTACTTCTAATATTGTTTATTCATGTACTTACATAGTGTTTCTCTTTCATCTTTTCTTTATAGGTACCATATTAATAAATTTGGTATTTATTTAATGGGGTTAGACTCTGTTAGACACATCTTCTTAAACTTAAATAAAAAATTCTTTATTTTAGCCAAACATATACAAATCTCTTCAGCATACAGACACTTCTTAGAAACATGTGCATTACAACTAAAATATATGACAATACGATTATAATACATTTATTTATTTATTTATTTATTTATTTATACTTTTGCATACCAATACATAATTGACAAAATAAAGAATTACATTTTTAAGTAGTAACACAGTTGCATCAGTTGCAACAGGCGGCCTTATCGCTAATGCAGCGATTTCTTCCAGGCAACCTGTGAGAATTTTCGATAGAAAATGAGGGTACTTTTTCAATATTCTGGTCAAAATAAGGTTACACAATAAATATTTTAAATCAAAACAATTACAGTGACTTCCTTTTCCAATAGGTTTCATTCTACTTTAGTTTTTTTTTCGTTTTTAATTATTTTTGACGGCTTCGACCCTGGTCTATAACAGACAGAAAACAATATCAACAACTTAAATGAAACTAATACTGCAGGTAAGCTTATGTCTCATAGCTTCCGTCTTGAACATATTTATTCTCACAAATATCGCAATATCATATCATCGATTATATGAAATCCATATTAGAAGCAATTTAATCTTAATTCTCGTCCCCAATAACAGTAGCTTTTACTAGTTTTAAATATTTTTTTTATTTAAGTAAGTACGTCGGCATAAATTAAAAATATTGTTTATGATGTCTAAATATGTTCATTATAAAGCAAGCCCAAAATGACTGTATATATGTATTCCTAGATGTTCCGGCACGAAGACACAATTACAATAAAGATTACGGTAAGTATCTAATAATATAGTTTCTACTCATTTATTTCCATTCTTATTTTTACATGAAAAGAAATAACATTTTAAAAATTTTGTACTTTATTAATGTACCTACATACAAGTACAGGCGATGAAGAGAATGCTAGTGCACTGCGACGGTTCTACGATGATGCATTTGGACCACAACCAGGCAGTGCCAATATACGCGATACATCTGTAAATACACAACCTACAACAACTACTACTACTACAATTACTTCCTCTAAATCTACTTATATTCAATCTATTTTTACTAAATCTACTACTACTAAATCTACTGCTACTAAATCTACTTCTACTAAATCTACTTCTACTGAATCTACTTTTAATAAATCTTCTGCTACTTCTGGTTCAACTACAACAACAACCAATAGGGAAAATAATAGATTAATGGAATCGGAAAGTTATTCGCCCATCGTCACGAATCCTGTGATAACTACATCCTACACGACTAGAGAAACAACTTCTATAACTACAACATCTACGACTATGCCGGAAACTGTAACAAATCTTCCGAGCTCTACCAGCCACGGTACGTTTGATTTTTACCACTAAATTGTTACTCTCATTGTGTCTCAAAAAATATCTCATAGGAAATATGCATAAGCATTAATTAGTTTTTTTTCTACAAAAATTTTCATAAGAAATAATATTTAATAAATGTTCAGTTATAAAAATACGTTACCATACTTCTGCTTTAATGTTTCATTCTATAATTAAAAAAGTGTATTGTTGTTTTAGCTCTTCAGAAAAAAAAAATGTCATTTTCAAAGCACGCTGTACCTCACGTCTCAAGAGTCAGTCAATTAAAAAAGTCTAACGAAAATATCGTTACTCAAACCAAATACTACGGACAAAAAGTGTTACATAAGTCAACACAAAAACAGGGGACCGTTGAAATAGAGTTGTCACAAGCAGCTGCGGCATTAGATAACGAATTTTATATGGATTTTACCAACGTTAAAGCTTTAAAGTACAAAACACAAAAACTACCCGTCACATGGCGTGGCTCGACTAGAATTCATTTAGCAGGCAGCACGCGTTACCCAATACCGCTACCAGAAAACAATGCTTTTTGTTACACAAATCCAAATAGTGCGTTATGCCGCACTTTCATATAAAAAGACTAGATGATCCGAGTAATTATAATAGATTGAATTAATTTTTTACTAATTCTTTTGATATACGGTTAGTTCAGTATTTTCGGAGTTTATCGTAAACATACATCGTGACACGAAATTTTTATATATAGGTACGAAAAAACTATCTAAAGATTTATATTTGTAAGCCATAACACTTCTATCAAATACAAATACAGGGTGGCCCGTTTACAGTGGTCCAAAGATTTTTTCTGCTTGAGAGCATCATGAGTGGTCATTTAAAACAAGCTTTAGAATTGCGAAAACTTATGGTTTAGAAATTATAATTTTTCTTTAAAATAATCCGAAGTTTCAATATTTTTGACACAAAACCACTCTGTTATGAAAACTACATGGACCGAATTGAATCGGTATAGGTATAGCGTAATAATCTACCTATTGCGCTATAGGCTCATGTAGTGTAAATAATTAGACAGCATTTTTTTATTTCACTTTTCCTGTAGTTTTTTTTAACTTTTCGGCAAAATATTGATTTCTGAAAAAATCCGAATTTGAAATTATAAAAAAAATGTACCGCCAAGGTTTTGCTGGTACTGTTAAAAATTACCTTAAAATAAGGTTATTCTTTACATAAAAAATCATAGTTGTCCTTCGAAACTCCAAATGATCTTGTAACTCGTTTTCAAAGCCCATTCATCAGTGATACTCATGTGAATCATCACACAAGAATTCAAAACAGTGTCAAAAAAGCAGGTAGGTACAGCGGGCCGGTATTGATTTGATTGGACTACAGAAAACGTTATACCCCGTCCGGCGACTAATGATCTTTTTGACACTTCAAGAAATTTTGACATTAGTGACTGCCTCACACGTTATTTATTCGATTCGAAATAATAATCGATTTTATTTAAGAAGAACTTTCAATCGATTTAATTAAATACATTTAGTTTAAAAATATTATTTATTTATGCGTTTATTAGTTTTTTTAATTATAAATGAAATATATAAATAATAAATAAATGAATTAACAGAGTTATTGCTCTTTATTCTTGGTTTGCAATTAAATTTCAAGATTTCGACTTATTTCCTTGCAAGTAATCAATCTTGGAGTCATAGATACTATTTTTACTTCCTTTTTTGTATTAAATTTATAGAAACAATAATCACATGACGTAAAATTATTTTTATCATATGATCGATTTATTATCGATTTATTATTTCAAGAACTGTTTCATAGTCTGTGGTTGTTTGTTATGCACAGGGTACTTCATTCGATCAATCAAATCGTCAATAAAGTATGACATTACTGTAAAAATTTTAGTACGTTATTCCGGAAAAAAAACTTATACTACTTTATAGGCGTGAGCTGTCAAAAAGCTATTTAGTCGCCGGACGGGGTATAATTATGTCGTGCGTTTGTTAAAAGAGATAGACGCTACCCTATTTTATTAAGAAGGTACACGGTACGATCTTCAGTTGTCGTTTGTAGGGATGATCGATATTAGAAAAACATCGATGTTGACATCGATGTTGACATCGATGTTGACATCGATGTTGACATCGATGTCATAATCGAAAGCCCAACATCCATGTTCGATATTTATCGAAAACCGAACATCGATGTTGGATAACATCGATGATTTTTACATTAATAATTGACAAAGAAATATAAACATAAATATAAACTAGCAACTAAGATTCGCTTTTCCGTTATAACACACTCTACTCTTACAAAAACTCAGACTAAAGAAATAAGGTTCAACTTCAATGTACAAAAATCACGCGAGCGTTGAAAACTGAAGTTGATAGTAATTTTTTTAATCTCTTATAAAATGCAAGCAAAGAAAAAACTAGGTATTTGTACAGCTTACTTTGATTATCATCGGTTACCTACGTCGTCGGTGACATCTAGTGTATAATAGTTAAACTTAATATACTTACCAGGTCATCTAATGCTCTAACTAGTACATCCAATGCACGTTAGATGGCCCTAATATATATATATATATAGGTCAGCTAGTATAATATATATATATATATATATATATAAGACACTAGTTGAATTGGCAAATTAAACAATGTGTTGCTCTGAAAAATTAAAGATTTTATTGTACGATTTTACATAATGATACAAACGATATGATATATACAATTTACACACATAAAAACCCTTAACCTACCTGAAAAATTAAAGAAACGACATTTAAAGTTTATTTACCAATTCCTTAAGATAAAATTAAAATAAAACATTTCTTTCATATTTTACAATTCTGGAGTGTCAAAAATCTCTTCTTAAAACAAAAATATAAAACTACTGCTATAAAAAAGGTGACATACTTCATATACAAACTTTAAGGGAATCTTATTCCTTTACATATATATATATATATATATATATATATATATATATATATATATATATATATATATATATATATATATATATATATGTAAAGGAATATATATATATACCGCCTAACAGTCGATTCTTTAATTTTTTATTTTTTTAAATACTTATTCTGCTATTCGGGACACCGGGTCAGCTATAGAAATTTAAAAAAAGTTATTAAATGTATTGACAAATATTGACATTAATATTTATACGATGCTAACGTCACTCATGACTCAATCGTTTTGCCTTACCGGAACCCCTCCACTAACACTTAAACTTTATGGTATGGTATTAAAGTTCCAATTGACTTTTAAGTATTATTACGAATCTTTTGTATGGGAATATAGAAAAGTGTTGTTTTTAGACTTTTTCAAGTGATTTTTTAAATTTTTCTCTCCGTAATAATCATCCTCGTACTTCAAGGAATATTATAAAAAAAGAATTAGCAAAATCGGTTCAGCTGCTCTCTAGATTTGCGCTTAGCAACACATTCAGCGATTCATTTATATATATATATATAGAGAAGAGATAGAGACAAGAAAGGCTCTATGAAACGAATTTTTTTTACGACAATTACCTAATTTTTTTTTCATTTACAATTGAGGACTTCGAGAGGATTTCGAGAACAACATAGGTACCTATACTACACATATTCGGAATCGCCGTGTCGAGATCAATAACTTTGTCTTTGATAGTTTATAGAAAATATACTTCTATCATACATTTTAGGTTTTTAATTTTTATAAGGGACGTAACTTCAAAAAAAAATCCTTAATATCTTAGCCGTAAGTGCTGGATACTGCTGTAACTAATGAATTCTCTAGTATGGGGGAAACTATTTCCTTAACATATGTGCTTTAATCACCACTTGCGGCGATTATAATAAGGAAACTGTATTAATTTGTTTCCATCCAGTTACAATGATAACAGCAGTATATGCATATACGGCGCGGGTGCTTAATACAAGATATTGATTTAAATTAGACAGGCTGTTTTATTTTGCATGAGTGATAAGTGCGCGTTACTACGGTAATTATAAGGAAGCTTCGTTAAATCGTAACAGTCATGTACGACTCTTATGGCAAGTTACTCGAAAATAAATAACTACACCGTTTGTTAATTGTTAGGGATATTAGTGTTGACGGTATGGTAGAGAATTTTAATTTCTCACATGATTGTGAAGTGAAAAGAGTTTTTTTTTCGGATTTGTTTTCGGGTTAGTTTATGCAAGTCTACTGACAACTACAGATGTTTTCGGAAGTTAAACGTGTAATTTGATCATTTATCCGTAAAATGACGTCAATTCGACGCCATTTGGACAATTCTTCTGCTACCAGAGCCGTAACGATGATAGAGGCTGGTCGGTCTCAACGTTCCGTGACCTTACAGCTGGGATATTCACAAAAGGCTATCCAAAACCTTTGGAAAAGGTATCGGGAGACCGGGAGTGTATCCCGGTGAAGTGGCTCTGGAAGAATTCGTGCTACCACCGCCCGGGAAGACGCGCGACGTGATCGTAATGTGACAGCACGCGCATTACAAAACCGATTACGCCAGACTAATGGTACCTTTGTCAGCGACAAGACCATTAGGAATCGTTTGCACAGAGACCAGCAACGTTAACGAAGAACTGTAAGCCGCACTAAACTGACGGGGACTCATCGTGCAATCGATTAAGGTTTGCACGTCAACATCTTGAATGGGGTATGGAGGAATGGCGTAAGATGCTTTTTACGGATGAGTGCAAGGTAAAGTTTTCTAGTGACGATCGACGTATGCAAGTGTGGCGAAGAAGCGCAGAAAGGTTTTCTGATCCTTGCATTCACGACCGTGACAGGTACGGTGGTCCGAATGTTATAGTCTAGGGCGGGATTAGCTTACACGGTAAAACTGATCTTGTTTTTCTGAATAAGGGCATTATCACATCTCAGAGTTACATCGAACAGGTTGTCAGGCCATATGTCATTCCATTTTCACAACAAGCGGTGGACGGTTTCATCCTGATGCAGGATAATGCAGGACCGCACACAGCCCGGGCGACCATCTATGTACTGGAGGAAGCGAATATTCAGGTTTTAGCATGGCCTGCGAACAGCCCTGACCTGAATCCAACTGAACACCTTTGGGACTAATAAAAACGCCGTGTCCAGGCAGCTGAAGGGGATGTGCACAACCAGCAACAGTTAATTCTATTGTTAAAAAGGTGCTGGGAGGAGATCCCATTGGAAAACATTCGCCAACTTATTGAAAGCATGCCATCGAGGCTTCAAGAATGTGCTTTGAACAGGGGAGGACATACCCGTTATTAAACAACGCAAAAGTAATCAACTCAGCTGTGCGTTTAGTCTACAATTTAATGCTAATGTTAAGTGTAAACGGCCATAAAAGTGATAAAAACCAAAAACAGTTGTTTAAAATGATACGTCGGTTTTCCTTACCATATCAATTATTTTACATCTTTTTTATAAAAATCTATTACTTGGAGTTTTTTTATTACTATTAATATAAAGTATAACCTTTTAACCATTATATACCTATAGTCGGACTTTTAATTCGATTCCAGATTTGACAATTTCAGTGTTGCAGCGTTATGACAAGTAATAAATAGTGACGTTGCGAAATTATTCGATACGGAAATCGATTATTTCCGGATCGATTCTTCTCGTTTATAATTTTACCCTCGTAAACTAAGTATATCAGGAAATTAAATATTTTTAAACGGATAATTTAGTTATGACGGTTAATTTTATGAAGGATCTGAGAGTTTTCTTTAATAATTGTGTGTGAAATAAATAAATAAATGTGATCATGAAGGAACATGAGAAATAAAACAAATATAGTCGTATTTTTAATTAGACGATGCCATCTGACAGTAGCTAATGTCACTTTGTAAAATAATGATACCATATTTAAAGTAATAGTGATGCGTTCAGGTCTCGTTCAATCAGATGAATGAGCAATGAGTGTGAATAGTCAATCACTTCAAACTATAAATGAATATATTGTTACGTGTTAGGGTTCGAACGATTTGGAGAGAAAGACCTGCTGACTCCTTTAGAGACTTTATTCACTAGCACTAGGTCCGACACAAAGCACTAGGTACAAACACTGGGTACAAACACTAAGTACAAGGTACAAACACTAAGCACTAGGTACACTCACTAAGCACTAACGATGTCCGAGGTCGTAGCCAATGTCGTAGGTTTCCGCTGGTATCACTCTTGATCACTAGTCTTCACTTCGAAGTCGCTTCGTCGATCACTCAAACTGAACTGCCTCCGCTCGTCCACCCGCCTCTTTGGTCATACATTCATTTTCATCCACAACTTCAAAGGCCTCCAATTGCGCAGAAGTTTCATTTTTGACGTACTTGTAGGCGTTGCGGATCATTACTTTTTCAGTAACAGTGAAAGCTTTTCGTGGACGCTTTTTTCTTGGGGACAAGAAAACATCCACGTCTTTTTGTGATGTACTTGGCTGAGGCTCCATTTTGATGGAAAACCAAAACAAATAGATTCACTCAAAGTTCACAAAAAAACTATAAACGTAACAACAAACACAACGTAACAAAACTTTAACAAAACCCAACAAAATAACAAAATATCGATTCGCAATGAAACAAGATATTCGTGCAGTCAGACTGGGAGAATGAAGCCGAATGACAAGATAAACAAAATGGCGATAGAATACTAAGAGAAAATAGAAAACTATCTAGGCTCTTTTATTATAAGTTTTGTTTTTAATATAAAAAACAAAAATATTAACTTTTTATAAAATAAAGCTAATACTAATTAATAAATAATTATTATGAATAATTATGTATTTATTTAAATAAAAATCAATAATTTAGTATTTAATTGGCACACCAATATTATGATTACATAAACATAAATCGCGATTGTTTATCGATTTTTGTGTTCATCACTACACTATTAAATCTGGTATCATTATTTTACAAAATGACAGTAGCTAATGTCAAATCTGGAATCGAATTAAAAGTCCGACTATACATCAAATTTTAAAAAACATTATTTATATGTGGGTAATCAGAACAATATTTTTTTAAAGTTTAACCATTTTCTCGAAACTGGCTGTCATGCACTTACGGCTCTTATCTTTAACAAGGCAGTATTACACCGTGTATACATATGCATATGGATGCATTTAGTGAAAAGCGGTTATTATAATATTACAAGCAGACACTCTAATTTTATTTATTTGTATAGATGTATGTAAATACATCTATTGGCTAGGTGCGTGACGGTAGCGCCACTCGAGGTATGAACTAAAAGGGGACAGTATTGGCAGATATAATCTGTGATTGGCAGTATATTAATGATATTTGACAATAACTATTTTTTTATTGTTAAAATAACTATCAATATGTGAAAAAAATGTAGTGACGAACTGACGAAATTAGATGCTATTTTATATTGAATTAAATATCTTTAAAAAAACGTAAGTATCATTGATAAACAAATTATTTAATATTTACATGATTAGATTAAGTCAATTCTAGCTAGCTTTATACTTTTATACTATCTGTGTGTAATCTGTGGTCAATTCTAATTTCTAAAGCATAGCTGAGTACATATGAGTTGTAAAATTAATTTTAACAAAACTAAAAGGAAACAAACTTTGTAAACAAAGAGTATAATTATAATTGTAAAGGTAAAAGTAAAGAATAAAAATAAAAAGATAATGTAATAGCTGAATCTTGAAGATAACGTAAAATATTAATTTTTTTAATTTAATATTTTTTTATTTAAGTCGTTACGAAAACATGGATGTCATCATCAAAACTGGGTTTCAAGCAGTAAATCATCGAATTAAGTTCCAAATTAGTACCTAAATTTTTTAAATTTAATAAACACGTTGTTTAATCTAAAGAGTAGCAAAATATTTTTCATTATTTATATGAAATTCTTGATAAAATTTATTAAATTTTGATAAATTCCACAAGTAAAAACATTTATATTTCAAATTACTAATTTAGATAATATATTATTGTGTCAACAACATTTACCAGTTTCCAAATGCCTGTTATACTCTTTTATTATTAATACTGAAATTAAGGTTATGATACTACTACTACTTACTTTCGCCGTCTTACTGCTACTATCCACTTTTTTCTTTGATTTATTTTCCATTTCGCAGTTGGAAATGTATAAAATTTACACTCACTCTTTCTACTAGTATTTCTACAATTAACGACACAGCAACTCCGGTTGCTCATTTTATTAAAATTTTATTATTGTTAAAAAATTAAAATGTTTACGTGTATTTTATACGACAGAGTCATAAAACATCTCCGTTTAGTTCAAAAATTCACCACTGCGTACGCTTGTGTCGATTCGGCTTACCTCCACCATGACTTCGCACCTAGCCAATACTAATATTATAAAATGGTAAAGTTTGTAACTTTATTTGTAGGGGTAATCTTCGCAAATACTGATCCGATCATAAAAATTCTTTCACTAACAAAAAGCTATACTATTCAGGAGTGACAGGCTATATTCTATTGTTGTTAAACAAAATATTCAGTAAATAAGAAAAATATTAATACCACATCAAAATGGTAAAAAACTTATCAAATAACGCCATCTATCGATCGATGCCGCTATTAGAAAACTCTTACTAGTCTATCGACGACGTTTTCTTAATTTGTGATAGATGGCGTTGGAGCAACATAAATATTCACGCCTACCTTGCCTAAAAATGAAAGGCAAAAAAACGAACGAGGTCATTCGTTCAACAGATTTTACACCTCATATCTTTTTCATACCAGGGACTTTACATGAAAATCGATTCCTAACTCCAGTAATAGTATATGTAAATAAAGTCGGAGAAAGGCGAGCGAGATGAAAACTTTACTACCTTATATATTTGCATCACAACGCCCAACGAAATGGGCACAGGTCGGCTAGTGCATAATATTGTTACGAGTACACAAATTGAAGGAGCTTGCGCCATCTAGTATTGGAGCGGTGGAACCACGTTATGTGCGGTACAAACCACTTTGTTACAAAGACAACGTGAAACATCCACTCAATACTAGATGGCGCTAGAGGACATATAGGGTGAACGAACTCAAGATCGAGTACACGCACGAACATTCTAGAATTGTCTGGGTGTAGGCTCGGCCCGGTATAAAAAGGCCGCTTGAGGCCGAGCGGAGCCAGTTCAGTTTGAGCTAACGACGAAGCGACTTCGAAGTGAAGACTAGTGATCAAGAAGTGATACCAGCGGAAACCTTACGACATTGGCTACGACCTCGGACATTGTTAGTGCTTAAAGAGTGAACCTAGTGATTAGTGAGTGTACATAGTGCTTATTGCTTGTACTTAGTGCGTAGTATTTGTACCTAGTGCTTGTGTAGGACCTAGTGCTAGTGAATAAAGTCTCTGAAAGAGTCAGAAGGTCTTTCTCTCCAAATCGTTCGAACCCTAACACGCAACAATATAGTAGAGGAACACTGATAGTTTTTGACACCGTGCGAAGCCAGAGCGGGTCGCTAGTACCTATACAGGGTTCGGCACTCGAAGTGTTACTAACTTTACGTTGCCATAGCAACTAAACTGTTTACAGTATGGCGCCCATTTTTTCACATTCCTTAGTTTATTGTATTGTTAATAAACTTACAAAAGCCTATTATTTTTCGTCGTTGTTAAAAAAAGTTTTGCAGATGGCAGTCAAAACGAAACAGTGTCATTTCTTTGTATTTGGCTGGAAAATCGCAGTTAGTCATCGTTATAAATGAGCTAGGACATTTACATTTGAACAAAATGTTTGTGTATCGGACCATCACGCGTTACAATGATACGGGTAGCATCAAAAAACGCCATGGAGGTGGACATCCAACAACAGCAACATCATCAGAAATGGTTCGAAAGGTAAAGGCTAGAATTGAACGAAATCCACGACAAAGCGCAGTTAAATTGGCGGAAAGTCTTAATGTATCTGCCCGGAGCATAGGACGCATATTGAAAAATAAACTTCAACTGAAGCCCTACAAATTACATAAAGTGCAAGACCTAACACTTGCGCAAAAGGCAACTCGTCTACAAAGAGCTGAGAACTTAAAGCACTTGCACGTTGGTGGCATGCTTGAAAATTTGGTATTTTCCGATGGAAAATTTTTTACGGTTCAGCAATATGTGAACAAACTTGGAACAAACGAAATGATCGCGTATGGTTAAAGTGTAAATCAAATGACAATTTAGACCAACGAATTGCCTTGCGAAAGCAAGCACCAGCATCTGTGATGGTTTGGGCTGCGGTAACTGCCACGGGACGCTCACCTCTCGTTTTCATTGACCAGGGTGTAACGATAAACCAGCAGATCTACCGTAAAAACATTTTAAACGATGCTTTGTTAACTTGGGCACGTAAACAATTTGGTAGAAATCATTGGACCTTCAACAAGACTCGGCACCATCCCACAAAGCACGTGAAACCCAATTTTTTTTACAAGAAAATGTTCCGAGCTTCATTTCTTCGCAACAATGGCCACCATATTCCCCGGACTTAAACCCAATGGATTTTTCTATATGGTCAATTCTAGAAGCCAAAGTGCCAACAAAAAAATATGTGACGGTCGACGCCTTAAAGATTGCTCTCGCCGAGAATGGAACAAAATACCAGCAGACCACATTCGTCCAGCGTGTGAAGCCTTCTCGGTTCGCCGAAAAAAGTATTGAGATCTAAATGAGCGCCAAGTTCTACAGAAAATATTAAATTAAGCTAAAGATTTCACTTTGCCAGTTTTCACTAATAATTCATCTTTTATTTGGCTAATAGCTTTTTAATGTTGTTTTTAAGTAATAACTAGCCACGTGAAATCTTTAGCTTAATTTAATATTTTCTGTAGAACTTGGCGCTCATTTAGATCTCAATACTTTTTTCAGCGAAGTCCACAAACAACATATTCTTATTATTGAACTTGGCTGTCATTTTTCACATTTATGTTTTTGGTGGGATATTATTACTTTTTGTAGAGATATTTATTTGAAATTTATTCTTTTTTCTTGCTCATTCTGTTAACGGATTCGATGTCGGAGACCAACCGGATCCTCAGATATCGATTTTGAAAGCAATCGGTCAAATAACTAAAAAGTTCAAGATGGCGGCTATTTTTTCTCATTCTGTCAACGGATTTGATGTCGGAGACCAACCATGTCCCCAGATATCGATTTTGAAAGCAATCGGATGAATAATTACAAGTTTTTTGTATGGGGGCATGGGGACACCTTTATTTTTTGACTTCATTTTTTTATACTTTAGATTGACTTCTGTACTATATCTGTATATTGTGGCGCCACGCTCGCCAGCCGCCGCGCCGACACACGCCGTTGGCCGTTTGTTTAGCGCGTATTACAAGTTTTTTGTATGGGGACACTCTTTATTTTTTGACTTCATTTTATTTTTATACTTGTTTTTTTATATAGCAAATGTATCAATTCATATTTTGTGCAAGTTTCAAATATCCACTTATAACGATTCAGACGCTACAATTAAAAAACATTTTTTTTTTTTTGTATGGGGAGCCCCTCTATTTTTTAACTTTCTTTTGTTTTCAGATTTTTTCCTGCGCTTACACGTAATTACCTAGCTAGATGCCAAATTTCAACTTCCTAGGTCATCTGGAAGTGGGTTAGGTTTTTGATCTGTCAGTCAGTCAGTGGAAAATTGGCGACTATTGAACCTTCATATTTTTGTAACCGTTTCAACTAGGTTAATGAAATTTGGGGTTCTAGTTTTCCTTATGGATATAAATAAATATATGTAATTTGATCTGTTTCTGTTGAATAGGTTTTGAGTTATGCAGGGGTCAAAAGTCGCTCGAAATGGTTCGTGTAAATATACACACGGCGCTGAGTCGCCAGTTCTTTTGCTTGTACTTGGCTTGACACGCTGCCGCGTGTCTTGATCCGATCATGAAAATTCTTTCACTTACAGAAAGCTACACTATTCAGGAGTGACATTAGAAAGTTCAGTGAAAAATAATAGTATATTATGAAAATAAAGTGGGAGAAATACTATACTCGCGAGATAAAAATTTTACTATATTATATTTTGTTGATATGTGAAAAAGCGCCATCTATGTTTTGACCAGGAATTTATTGCGTTTTGGCTTCAAATTTTTAGGGCTGCCTACGTTTTGAGGAAAATAAGCGCCATCTGTGGTTTGATAAAGAAAAAATTTGTAAACCGAAACGCTAAAAATTAATCCGTGGTAAAAAATAGAAAGCGCTTTTTCACAAGTTATACCCACAGGTGATCTGTGTCCGCGTACAGGGCACGGGAATGGATTTGAGGCGTGGCGCTCAAAAGGTTAAATAGAATATATTTAAAAAATCCTTTGTAATGGAAAGATTGTTGTAAATCTGTTTTTTAGTCTAGTAGTATCTAGAAGTACAACTTTTGTCTTATAGAGGTTAAACTAGATTTATAATATATAAATTATAAATTCATATCTTACATTAATTATATTTGTGCCTCTTGCGTCACATTACTAGCGGTCTGCTATAGACGACAACGGCGTACAGGACATATCATTTTACGTGGAATAAGAATGCATGTTTTTATTTCAATGTTTCTCAGTACGTGTAGCTCTAAAAGACTGGTTTTTTATACTCAAATGTTGCTGGGATATTCTATTTTGAGAAATGTTGAATTAAAATACTAAAAATATATTTTTAATAATTTTATTTAATATTTTGGTGGTCCGGGTTTTTTGACACATATAGACGTCGTTGGCGCACAGAGCTCGCAAGTGCTTGTCACGTATATGTGACTTTGGCGTTCAAAAGGTTAATGTGTGCACCCTTTTATCCAAGATGGCGGCCGGGGGACAAGGGCGGCAACCCCACAAACTTGGGGTTAAGCTTCTATTGACCCCCCACAGATGTTCCAAAAATAAAATTGCGTCCTCTAACAAATGCAAAGCTCATGTAACATTTCAGTGGACTATAATGCCAGCCTGGCGCAACTTCAAGGTAAAAAAACGATTGTATGAAACGGGAGCGAATTTTGAACCCGTCTAAGTTTGAAAAAACATCGACATCTACAAAGCAGTATGTAATTGACGGCATTCGAATTTAGGCGGATTATACTTCGCCGCCATCTTTGGCCGCCATATCGTGTCATTTGACTTGACATTTCTTTTTTCCCCTCAGTGGGTAGCTGAGAAGTCGGATCTGTGCTCTTTATATAAAAAATTTAACCATCTAATTAGGTATTTGCTATATATTTGGCGTATATTTGGGTATAGTGATCGTCTAAGGCAAAAATGAGTGGGTTCCAAAAGAAAAAGTGCGAAATATGTGGTGCAAAAACATGTCGAATGGACGGCCAAAAAGAATATTCATGGCAAGATTTCCTCTAGACGAAGATCGGTAAGTGCAGAATATAATTTATTACCGCGTAAAATAACTGTGTAAACCATAATTTTCATCAAACAGTTGGTTTTTCGAGTAAAATAATGCATAACCTTATTGATATGCAAAGAATAGTGTTGTGTATGTTTTATCGATAATTTTGATTTGAAGTGAAGAACAGATGAGAGGTGAAAATGTATTATTAATATTTACTACTCTTTATACCAATCTGATAACTCATACTAAGTATTACTCAAAAGAATCTAACGATTCTGGTCAAAGATATAAGTACTCTTTGCAATTCCCTCTGAGATAATTGTATTTTTATTAATTATCATCAGGTATCTATTACAAATTTTAATATAGTTTTCTTTTTAGCTGCAAACAATGGGTAAAGGCGACTGGTAACGAAAACTTTATAAACGTGCCTATAGAAAAATTGAATTAATTAAAATATATTTGCGGCAAGCATTTTCATACAAAATATTTCAAGAAAAGGAAAACACAGTTAAAGAAAAATGCTATTCCACGTATTGATATTGCTAAAAATCCATTAATAGATGAAATGTTCCATAGTTTTCCATTACACATCCAATATGTGGCTAAAAGTGACAAAAGAGAAGATGTTTTAAATGATCATAATTACTACAGCCGCAATCCTCATCCAGCCTACATCGGCAATCTTACGAAGATCGTCGGTCCAACGGGCCGGAGGACGTCCCACACTGCGCTTGCCAAGACGCGGTCTCCAGGACAAAACAGGACACTTTTTTTTGTTAAAGTTTGAACAAAATAAAACTCTGAGTATAGATACTTTGTTTTTTATTAACCTACCTGAACTATTATCAAAAATTGTCATAAGGGTCGCACACTCGTATCGACAAATATCGATATCGATAATTTCTGTGAAATCCACGTGAAATCCCTATTTATTTTGTTCTTGATATTGGCATTACGTATGTCATGAAGATGACGTTTGCGGCTTCATATTGGCAAGACTTTTCGCTTCCATTTCATACTTATTAGATTTTACGCTATTTGTATGGGACTCCCGTCTCTTAAAACGTAGTGGTTATATACTCTTTGATAATGCGAACTACCAAAATAACGTATTCCTTGTAAGCCACTTAACGTCAACCCGCGATTACGAGGACAGCTAAGAAACTATACAAACAAATATTAAATAAAAATACAACTAAATTTTCATCAAATTTTATTACGTTAAGAAACCTAAATTTGACAATTTTCCATTATTGTTTAAAATGTTTAAAATAGCATTCTTATACTATATTGAATTTTTGTATTTTTTAAAATTCAGTTCCCAAAAACATGCACAAAGATAATTATCATATTCATTTAGTAATATTGAGGTAGTTATTAGTTTCTGAACTTATACCAATTATAAATGGTTCTAAAAAATAACAGTAAAAATTCAAAGAAAATTTTGGTTGAATATGCAAGTAACGTGCAATACGAACAGATACTGATAAAAAAAATCAACCTTCCTAAAATGTACATTGGACCTTAATATACTCAGACGAGAAGCAACATTAACAGCTCCTCAATACATTACCCTCGGGCACAGCTCGCGAGGCTTTGCGCTTTCAGCACTTAATGCCGTGTGCTCGACCGCGCTCTCATAATATTAAATCAATATATAATCGTAATATTCCTTTTGCATATACTATTTTAAAAATACATTCATCATACACAAAATGAAGTCGATAATTCAGTCGATCACACGTCAAATACACAAAATATTGATTACACACTTGAGAAATGAATATATAATGTTTAATAACAGTAGAACCATCAAACAAGAATGATAAAGTATATTTTACCAGCGAAAATGACATTTAGATGGCTGAGCGCGGGCAACGCGGCGATGTAGTTCAGTCTCGGGCCGCGCGCCCGCGTCTGCCTCAACTTAAACACTACTTCACAACGATACAATAATCAACTAAAACTATTAATTTCTGCCTCCTAACACATTACAAATCATAACGTGCATATGGTACTCTTGCTTACAATTGGAAGGAATTAACGACATGCCTATATGTACACTCCTCCGGTCGCAGTCGAGCGGCCGTTTAACAGTGATACTGCAAAAAAAAACCGGCCGACGCGCTCGCGCATATTTTACTTAATAAATCGTGGTTATTATACCTGTGGGTATTTTTGACTCAATCTTAAGTAAATTGGAACCGCTCAGATGAAGGTTTGAAACAGATCGACATTTTGTTTTCGGCAGGCGCCTTCTTATTTACCTAGATTCCTAGACTATTCGCAATATGGTGTAACTAGGTAATACGATTGTTGCAAAAACGCAAATTGTTACTATTAATTATACATTTTGACCACTTTATTAGCCACACAATTACATAAGGACTGTAATTGAGTAGCTAATAATGCCAAAGATCATATCGTGTACATTTTGTTAATATTCAATAAAGTACACACCTATAGTACGAATTATTTCCGAATACTAACAAATCGTTACATGATAAGATCTCTTCACAATCAAACAGGAAAAACTTAGGCTACAATAAGGCTTACATAAAAAGCCAAATTTACATGAAGAAGCAAAAATGACAGTTCATAAATCTTGATAAACAAACTTCGCAAAAACCCAGTATGAGATGTGTATCGTATCTATGAACCTATTGTTTAAAACTAAAACTACCCTACGCATGCGCTGTCTTGCATATGAATATTATAAATAATAATTGTTTATTAACTTTTTGTTATTACTTAATGGGGAATAAAGACGTTCCAATTGTTTATTAATATTTTAGTACACGAGTGTGTTAAAATACATATTTTTTAAGTTGAATTGCCATTTGCAATAATACATATATAAATAACATAATAACAGTACGGCATGAAATGACGAGCGAGAGCGAAGGGTTTCCTTAGATTAAGCAAGGAACGTTTAAAGTACACCTTTATTTACCACAACATTCAATTCATATTTAATTCTTTATATCTTGTCCTCAATTATACCAGCTGTTCCCAATAATGAACTTAGTGCTTTGCATATAACATGTTTTGTTCTCAGATTGTCATGATAAGTTAATAAAGTTTACTCATTGCCCGACTACTGTCATCTTACAAATTTGTAAAACTTAAATTTTTCATATCTAAAAACCGCCTATACAATGCATTTATGTAGGTAACCCAAATTAACCAATAATGAGCGACCTCTTATATGATAATAATTTCGAAAAATAAATGCAGTAGTCAGGAAAATACAAAATATTAGACATAAATAGTTACATTATGTACGGTATGCAGAAAGGTACAGCAAAAACTCGCAAAGACCGACTATTTCAAACATTAATTAAAATTGTTGTTATAAAATATTTAGCTCCGCGGATACAAATCTATAAATCGTTCGGTTATTGTAGGTACATTCGGTGAAAATAAATGCCAAGAGCGAGATAATTTTAAATAATATGTGGAAGTATCCAGGTGTGGTCTGCTAGCGGCTGCTTAGGCGCTCAGGTGGTTAAAGTCGCGGCGGAGCGGCGGGCCAGTTTAAAATTAATAAAAATTATTTTACGCACCTGGGAGCGAGCGCTAATCTACGGCGCATTTTATATATTTTATTATACACTTTTAATGGTCTAAGATCCGAGAAGCTAAATCTTCCCTCATCTGTTAATTAGATGAAACAATTTTCTATAGGCTTATTTCAATATTATGAATTTATAAAAACAACCTCTGCCACCATAAGACTGCTGCAATTTTTTTTTATCTTTTCCCTCTCATGTTAATTACATATAGTAAGCTAAAACCGTCAATATTTTTCATTATATACGTGACTATAGTAGGCACCCATCTCTATGATTGCTATACTTACCTGCAGCCAGGTTACTGCTGACTGAGGTTACTGACCTGGCTGCAGGTAAGTGTAGCAATCATAGAGATGGCTGCCTACTACAGTCAGGTATATAATGTGAAATATTAACGGTTTTAGCTTACTACATGTAATTAACATAAGAGGGAAAAGATTTTTTAGAAGAAAAAAAAAATTAAGTATTATTATTTGCAGCAGTCTTATGGTGGCAGAGGTTGTTTTTATAAATTCACAATATTGAAATCAGCCTATAAAAAATTGTTTCATCTAATTAACAGATGAGGGAAGATTTTGTTATATTCCGGATCTTAGACCATAACCTCTGAGCAGAGTTGTAACGAATGATATAATAAGCGGATGTCAACGATGTCATGTTGGATCTTAGTTATTCGTTTGTGGGAATCCGTCGAGTCGTTTAGACCTTTTTATTACAAAACAAAAAAATTCAATGCAATTATACCCCGTCCAACCATTTATTATCTTTTTGACAGTTCACGCCGATTTTTTTTTTTTTTCGGAGTAACATACTTAAAAATTCTACAGTAATGTCATACTTTATTGACGATTTGATTGATTTGATGTTAATAATTATATTGTCTAATTAAATAAATGGATTTTAATAAAACTCGATTTCGATTTATTTAAGAACGTAGTTTATTTCGACATGATTTTTTAAATCTAATTATACTTTATTAAAACCAAAAACTTGCGATGTTATTGCGATATAAATTGTAAAAATTGTCCTTACTTTATTTTTTTACTAATTAATATTATTAATAATCGATATTCAAGTACGAAAAGTAACAAAGACATTATAATGTCTGATCCTTTATGTATTTTTTTTCAGTCAAATTTATTAATATTAATGATAGATATAGGAGTATGAAATTTACTCTGCGATGATTTTTCGGTAAACTAATTGTGGGAGATTAATCACCACAAAGTAAATAATAAATATTTTGCAAATGTGTAACAATAAGTGTCAAAACGAAAGATTGGTCTATTTATTACATGTATTCAACAATATCAGAATACATATTACCTAGGATGGTAAATTAGGAGACTAAAATCTTAAATATTCGCGCGAAAACGTGAAATGGCTCTAAGTCTAACTCAAGTTGATATCAAGAGTAATGAGCAAATATACTTGGAAAATCCTGCCTACTTATTTATTTAATAAACTAATGAACTAATAAACGAATAATTAATATTTTTAAACTAAAAATATTTCATTAAATCGATTGAGTTCTTTTTAAATAATATATAAAAATGAATCGCTGAATGTGTTGCTAAGCGCAAATCTCGAGAGCAGCTAAACCGAATTCGCTAATTCTTTTTTTATAATATTCCTTGAAGTACGAGGATGTTTCTTACGGAGAGAAAACTTTTAAAAAATTGCCTGAACAAGTCTAAAAACAACATTTTTCTATATTCCCATACAAAAGATTCGTAATAATACTCAAAAGTCAATTTGAACTTTAATAACATAACAAAATAAGTGTTAGTGGAGGGGTTCCGGGAAGGAAGGACGGCTGTTAGGCGGTACGAAGTTCGCCGGGTCAGCTAGTTTTAAATAAAATTGATTATTATTTCAAATCGAATCAATAACGTGTGAGGCAGTCACTAATGTCAAAATTTCTTGAAGTGTCAAAAAGATAATAAATGGTTGGACGGGGTATAGTATGTACTACTTATAATTATTTCATAGATATTTAACATTCTTATTAACATTGGTACATATTATTTTACTCGGCTTGTGAAACTCATCAAACACCACTGTGACACCCATGGGTAAATTAACAAGACAATAATATAATTATATATATAATTAATAATAGGTATAAGCTACATTTTAATAGATGAGTAAAAATTACTACATTAATTATACCATAATGAGTGAAGAAATCAACTAGTGTGAAAAAAAGCTTGCTTATATGACCCACAGCGTGATTTGATATGCAATTTAAGTATCTGCTTCGAACTACATCCCAACGCCGTTAACATGTTAATGCAAAAAAAAATGTTTTAGTAAACGCAAGGCGAAGGTTCGTTACACCACTGCTCGAGAGACTTAATATATTAAGAACGTTAAAACATTCCTAAGTTTTTGACAAAACTTCCATATATTATTATCACAATTATAAATATAAATATCTAAGCTTTTTCATTAATTTTGATATCATTCACTTAATCTTAAAACTTTCATAATTAAACCTCACTTGGCACAATTATAACGCAAATCGTACACTCGCATAAAGCCGTATCGTCGCGTGGAACCGAACGACCGCCCCGCATCGCTCCGCACTGGCAGCGCCGGTGCGGCTCGGTGTAACGATCGCCATGTCGCATCGATACAGGAAAACCGTTATAAAGCTAACAAAGACAAAATTACAAAGAAAACGATCAACAAATGTCACTTAAAAATTAAAACTCGTACCTTTTAAACCTTACCGTCCAACGATGACTACTTTATCAAAAATATTTATATCCATCGCAGGGGAAGTGCAGCGCCGCTGGTTGATTCGACATAATAGTCCCCTAGTCAGTCTGTGGCGTGGTCCGTCTTATGGTCAGTCAGTCTGTTGGTCAGCCCATCCATAAGTCGGCGGTCGGCCAAGCTCCTCTTATCGGCTTGCACGCACGTTGTTTATGATTTACTTACTTTAAGATGCAAAGCTTTTGTCGTTGAGCCTCATGAGTAAAGCGATGTCGTGTTTCTCCATTCCATATCAGTGTTCGCAACCCACACACCCTTTCGACTAATAGTAACAGTATATTGTAGTGTTTTAACAGATTAATCTATTATTTCATAACAAAACAAAATATGAATTACATCTCGTTTGTATAAAAATTGTGCTGTACTATAAAACCTATTGCTACTAACATGTGTATATGTATAGAGAACATAATCGTCAACTATTGCCCTAAGTGAAAACTCTTTACAATGCTGTATAACATGGTATGAAAACAATATAACAATTAAATATATTCCGGCTAATTCATAACTGTCACTATCGTTAAAAAAATAGTGTATATGAATAATATATAAAATACATAATATATATATTTATATATATGTTATATATAGATAGATATTCAATTAAATATCATTAACATTAATCCTGGGATAAAATTCGTCAATAGTATTTCATTATAATTCACTACGTTAATATAATTACGTCAACAACAACATTGGACACAGGCTGCCAACAAATCGAAGCGCTCAAAGTTTGCGCACAGCGGGTTCGGTCTAGAGTTCAGGGTGGGATTCGGGCTGAGGCGGAGCGGGGCTGGCTGTGGAGTGACGGCGGAGAGGTGGCGGCGGGTGGTGGTGTTGGTAGTGGCGAGGCGGCCGCTGCCTACTGCTGCGCGGGCGGCGGCGGCGGCGCGGCACGGCGGTGGCGGCCGGGGGCGCTCGCCTGCGCAACCATCGCACGAATGCGCCGCTGCGCTGACTGCAACCAGCAACGCGTTACATCACTATTTTGTCTATCAAATACATCGAGACAAATTTACCATTTCGATTCGCAACTCTTTAAGTATAAGAATAACGCAAAATAGACCAAGAGCACACGTTTATCGCACAGCGGAAAATATATTATATTAATAAACACACAAAGTAAAAAGCTTTACTTCATAGATCCTTCATGCTTCATTTGAAACGAAAACCTTTCATTCTCATAATCACACAAATTATCGCATAATATAATCACACAATTTTCAAGGAACTTATATACCCAATAGCTATGTACATGTAGTTACAACGTCCACGTAAACTAACATTGTTTATAATAAAAATACAAAGAGGATTTATTTAAACATTTATTCAATAAAACGTAGCAGTGTTTGATTGATACATTCGCCTCGTGTTTATATAAATAGAAGAAGAACTCACCTATCGAAAGATGAAAACAAAAACGTGCCGCGATGACGGCCGTTTAGTGGCATTTCATTGTGACATCACCACTGTGTGCACGTCGTCACAGGGCTCTCATCCCGCTTCGGGCGACTGCTACAACATTTAAACATTTATTATGCCGCAGTGAGTCGCCAATTACTTCAACCATTTCGCATCGCGCCAGCTATTTAAAATTGAGTACTTATCTTAAAGCGGCCGACGACTCCCCGACGACCGCAACCTCGAAACTGGACTTGTAACTACATGTACTCGTGTATACGCGCGACGTTCGTTTAAAACATAATAAATATCATCCTCTTACATGCACAAATATAAGCCATTCATTCAACTCCAATCTTAAAGTGTATAATACACTTAGATTTTTCTTAATTATACCTGTATAGTTCAATTTTGAGATGAAATTATGTAATCAATACCAACAAAATAGTTTGCCATATGAAAGTTTAGAGTGGTATGTAATGATTTTTGTGATATACATTTATATAAAGTTTCACACCTTTCTTATAAACTATTCATATGATCATATCTTCATATATTTATTTAATAGCAGGTGAAGGTGAACAAAATGTTTCTCTTCCAAATGACTAATGTTACAAACACGACAACATAATAATCCTTACTCCCTTACTAATATTATAAATACGGAAGTAACTGTCTGTCTGTCGCGCTTTCACGCCAAAACTACTGAACCGATTTAAATGTTTGGTACACCAGACAGTCTAGAGCCTGAGAAAGGACATAGGCTAATTTTTAATGCGAAAAAGGAGAATTGAAAAGTATCGTTATTTTTAGAGGTAGAAGCTTTACACTTATTTTTTAGGCTGTTGATTCGATATAAATAAATATGACATTCAAAAATTTAAGTTTTACCCTCATGGGTGTAAAACAGAGTTTCTTACTTAACCTTTTTCTAGTGATTTTAAAAATTTTAAAGAGTCCATGGACCCTTTCCAAAAAAAAACAAGAAAAAAAAACAACGATGCTTTACTTCGATCACCTTTTATTGTTTGCGATCAAACTTTACATATAAATAACTACTCTGACGGTTGCTGCTGCTTATGCTGGATTGGAATATCAAATTGAAGAGTTGTTTTTGATTACGCGCAAAGTGAAAATATTTACTCACAACATAAGTGGCTTGCCATGGACCCCCAGCTTTCATCCATAACACGGACCCCTTAGACCCATGGACCACAGGTTAAGAAACCCTGGTGTAAAATAACAATAGGGAATAGTGGATGAAAGATTGTACATATGGAAATATGTAAGGTTTCTGTGAATGTTTTATAAGTTTGAGACAAGACAAATTATTAGAGCTATTCTGATGTCCAAAATAAACCAAAAGATATATCCTAAAAATGCTGTTTAATGTCACTATTCTACGCGGACGAAGTTGCGAGCACAGCTAGTTATACAATAAAAATATAAATCAATTTCCAAAATAATTAAAAAGTTGTAAATTAAAATACTCTTGAATATTTTGTTTGGCATAACAGAATATTCTTTTTTTTAAATTGAAGCTGGTGCATGTTAATTGTTAAATTTGATAAGAGATCTGAAGAGAATTTTTTAAATTATTCCTCATATTAATGCGTGGGTATTTCATTGACAATTTTTTCGACGACCTACAACATAGTAGCTACTACTTTTACTTACTTTTTGATGAAAATGTAAGTCGGTTTTTTTTTGCGAGCAAACATGATTATTCTTAAAAAGACATCCTCAACACAATTCAAAAACTAAATTCACTTTTGCTTCAAATAGCGATAAATATTACTAGAATTAACATAAATTGTTAATTTTAACATATCATCTCAAAAATGAACAACTTTCGAATTTCGCTTAGCAATATATTAAATTTGTTCTAATTTTTCATAACTACTAAATGACTGCAATGCATTTATTTAAATAAAAAAATTATAAATGTTAGTTGAAAAATTATTTGAGTATAATCTTTTCTTTTTACCATAATTCAGTGAAATTTTTTTATTATTCTATATACAAACTAGTACATAGTTTTTATTTAGCACCGCAAATACATGCAGGAAGTGAGGGACGCAAATATGTGTATTAAACCAAGTTAACAACATACTTTACAATCCCGCCACTAAATCAAAACATGATATACTTATCATTATATTATATTTAGTATTAGTCCAGTCAAATTATGGCTGAAAATGGATTAAAAAAACATTAATTACCACAGTTTGGTGATTATAATGGATCGATAGGAGGGTGTATTCTGAGCTAAATTCCAATTTGAGGGGTTCTCCGAAGGTCAGCTCAAGGTCATTTCGATGAAAGCGCGTTTAATTCGATATCTCAATAACAGTCAGTGTTAGGCAAAAAATTGTAAAATCCTTTTCTCTTCTAAATTAAATTTACCAACTATTTTATCTGAAACTTTTTTTTTCTTGTTCTTGTTCTCCCTATTTTTAATCTTTCGCCATTTTCTCCCCAACCGTTCAATTTTATGAAATTTTACTCATTATCAAAGTTGTAGATCCTTTAATTATAAACAACTTTTTCCTCAAACTTTTTTTCTAACACCAATATCTTCGGAGTTATACCTTACTTTACCGAGAGAGATCCGCGCCAATGTCGCAATATAAAATATATCAAAAGTAAAATTTTTTGAAAAAAAAATTCAGATAAAAAAGTTAGTAACTGTAATTTAGAAGAGAAAAGGTTTTTATAATTTTTTGCCTAACACTGACCGTTCTCAAGATATCGAATTGAAACGCGTTTTCATCGAAATGACCTTGAGCTGACCTTCGGAGAACCCCTCAAATTGGAATTTAAGCTCAGAATACACCTCCCTATCATCATCATCTCCCTGCCCTTATCCTATTTATATAGGGTCGGCACAACATGTTCTCCTCTTCCTCAGACTCATGTTGTAAGTGATTTGGCATGTTATTTTTTTACGACCGGCCGCCTGCCTGACATCAACCCTCCTTGGGAATGCATAGTATAATACAGAAAATCAATAATGAGATATGCTAATAACATTATTATGATAATTCGTCAAGTTGCAATGTGTTTCCCATTTCATATTAATTATCATCATTTTCTATTAAATTTTTATCTTCATCAGGATATTTTTATATTTAGATTTTTCTAAGCCCAGTGACGATATGTTTGCATTCCTGACTTCTGTTCAATTGCTTTATGGTTCTTTCTTTTGTGTTTACTAATCGCTTCTGGTTCAATTGAACGTGTCTCATTTTTTTTTCTTATAGTGTTTATTTGGTAATAAAACTGTTACTGAATTTGATCCAATGTCCAGTAAACTTTCAAATCTGCCATTATCATTAATAATAACGTAATATACCAACACGTTAACACAATAGCGAACTAAACTAGCTTGGATCGGAAGTCGAAAAGAAAAGACAGTTATGCAGCTCCAGAAATAAGAAGGCGTATAATACCAGTCATAAGCTGATTTCATGACTTCTTTATTATTTTTAGTTAAAGAAACTGAAGTAATTTTGATTCATTTGACAAGACGTTGTCTTGAAATCATCTGGAAGGTGCAAATTATTATCGGACTACAACGTATATATAACACTTTTTTTTTAACTTTCACTTTTTTATTATTTATTAACATTTTATTTTTATTTTACAATTTTACACCTCCCTATCGATCCATCATAATCCCCAAACTGTGGTATTTAATGTTTTTTTATTTCGTAATTTGACTGGACTATATTGTCACATAAAGTGTGGTTGTAACTAAGCTCTCTATCAATTTAATCACTTGCTCTAATAGATTTTTTAATTGGCGATGTATTGAAATACAAAAAGTAAACGATTTTTATAGGTACAAACCTGGACGCTGTAGAATGGTCCAACAATGTGCACAGTGGTCTCGTGATCGTGCGCGGCGGCTGCTGGCGGCTGCGGCTGCTCCGGGAGCTTAATCAGCGAGCCAGTGACACGTTGAAGCTCACGAACATTTTGTCCTCCCTTGCCGATGATGCGCCCGACTTGAGACGAAGCCACAACAATCTCAACAGTCAGTCGCACATCATCAGAACCGGACATAAAACCTTCCTCTCGCATCTTTTCAAAGATCAGATACTGCGCCTGAAATATGAAATATTAGTGTTACAGTCATAAAACATCTGAAATGTATTAGTTTTGATATAATATACAGTTTAAAATCCGTAATTTATTTCTATACCTTCCACTGTGCCTCGGGGCTGCCTACGATGGTAACCTTGCGTTCTTGCTGTGCAGCTGCTGTACCTGCGCCCGCGCTGGTGCCGCCCTCCACGCCTTTATCTTGTTCGAGTGGCGCTATTTTTACAGAAGCGTTACTAAATCGAATGATGTTCCGAATATGAGAACCCTTAGTGCCAATGATAGCGCCCACCGCATTATTAGGGATATACAAATAAGTGGTCTCTTGTGAGTCGCCTGCACCCTGTTGCGCACCGCCCTGGCCAGCCAGCGGCGCATAAATGGGCGGTGGGAAGGGTGGCGGTGCACCACAAAATCCGCGGCCAGTCGACATCATCGCCATCGGATGCAGCCCTGGGAACATAATGCTCTGCGGCGCCAGCACCTGTTCAGCAAAAAATAATCATAACCAAATAATCTTAATAATTTCTAAACAAAAAGTTGTCTAGCTATAGATGGACGCCAGATCGACTTTTAGACTTTTCTCAAATTCAGTTTCTGTTGTTGTTATAAAAACCAGATAACTGTTCTTTAACTTCTGGTTAGGAAATAAGAAGATTAATTTGCTATCGAATATGTAAGTTATTTAGTATCATAAAAATCATCATGCTCATTAAGAGATAGTAAATCACCTAACACTTAATTATTATTTTTTCTTAGGTGCATAATTTAATGCAATGGTCTATTATTATAAAGCAGTATAATATTTTTATTAGATACTTGCCTGCAGATCATTTTCGTAACTCTGGCGCAGTTTTGCGGAAATTTGTGACTCTGCTTTAGCCATGTTTTCAATGGTTCCTTTAACAGTAATGATTCGCTCCAAATTGAAGCTGTTAATATCATTTATAGAAGATACAGTGATCTTGGTATCAGTTTCTTGCATAATTCTTTTAATGGTATTTCCACCTTTGCCAATGATGCGCCCGATTAGATTATTATGTGCCAGGATCTTGAGACATATTTCTCTGTAAAGATAAATTAGTAAATCGATAAAGAAATGATGTATTTAGCTCATTATTGTTGTCAAAGTTTATCCTGCATATTAGTTACGAAAAGACTAACGGGTAGAATAGGCTATTAGAACCTGTTTCGTCTCAATTAATTAAGTATAATTTTTAGATTCACAATTGCTAATAGAAATATCCCTAAAAATAATGGAATTCAATGGTGAAAAAGAATAATCACAACATTCTCAAATAAAAACAAAATTAAACTGTTGTAGACATTCATCCCTCAAATAGCGTTAAAGGCAATCGGCGAAACGAAAACGAAGTTACTAACAGCCTATTTTGCCACTTTTTGGAAGTTTTATAGGTCTGGTTCAATGGATTGTTCAATTTTTTTTTTAGCCATTGTGGTGATATGCAGGTCTATACTTCGCATCATGTAAAAAGAACGCTAGCCTTCAAGTTGCGCGGAAACGATTTATCGGTCTAACATGTGGTATGAGGTAGGGGAGGGGCGTGTGTATAAGAGAGACGCTGATAATAATAATAAATTTAAAATAACTTATGAACGACACCCACGACGACATAATGGAAGGAGTTTCACACTTTTTATTTTTTGTAATTAGATTAAACATTCTACACTGAATCAACACGTTTTTAATTCTATTTAATGATATTCTATCTATATTTTTAATGTACCTACCAATAACCATTATACGAAGCCGTGAGCGAAAGGCTAATCTATACTAATATTATAAAGAGGTAAAGTTTATAACTTTGTTTGTATATACGGGGTAATCTTCGCAAATACTGATCCGATCATGAAAATTCTTTCGCTAACAGAAAGCTACACTATTCAGGAGTGACAAGATAAAAGGAAAAAGATAAAAATTATCAAAATTTTCGACCCAGCAGGATTTGAACCTGCGCCCTCTGACGTGCCGTGTCAACAATTCAATCTAATCAAGCATTATTATTTGCCTTAGAAATTAATTGGTGATTTTAAAACATTTATATTTATCTGATTTGCTGAAAATAGTGAGAGTGTATTGGAACATATCAAATTTCACCGTACCCTTCTTATGTGAAATGGATTATAACGCCCAACGAAGTGGGCACGGGTCGGCTAGTTCAAAAATAAAACAATAGGCCTAGTACTTTCATGCGCGAGGCTACCTATGCGCAGCGAGGCTACCTATGCGCAAACATAGTTGCAGTTTCTCTCAGCGATCTTTTTACATGATGCGAATTATACTTTAAAAACATAATGAAAAAACGTGAAACCTGTGTGCACATTGATATCAACCTATACAGGATGTCCCGTAAGTCGACGCCAAGCCGGAAGCGGGTGATAGGTCTAGTCATAGTAGTTAACAGAAAAATAAAAAATAAAAAATCTTTGCTATGTATTTTAGAAATTACAGGCATTTATAATAAATCGAGTAAAACTTACATCCTGTGACGGTCTTTTAACTCCTGTTGCTACAAATTTTAACTTTTTTTTAATTTTCTTTTTATTATGTAATCCTGAATAATGCTTCTGAAAACTGTTGCTTAAAATTTAAAGCTAACTGCTCCAGTTCAGTAGGAAATGTATTTTTTTCCCAACCAAGTATTCAAAATTAAAACATTGCCGAGATTTAAATGACTACTGAAAAAAAAACGTACTACATGAGCTTGGCAAGTAACTTTAAAAGTTGGCGCATTTAATAAGGATTCGAAAATGATATAACACTTAGCAAGATTATTTGTTAAATTATGGAATAAAAAATTTTTTAAAGAAACCCAGTTGTAACTTAATTTTATTTCCACCACTTCAGCCTATCACAGTCCACTGTTGGACATAGGCCTCCACAAGTTCGCGCCCGAAATTATGACGCGAACTCATGTGTTTTGCCCAGTCACCACGCTGGGCAGGCGGGTTGGTGACCGCAGGGCTGGCTTTGTCGCACCGAAGACGCTGCTGCCCGTCTTTGGCCTGTGTATTTCAAAGCCAGCATGGATGGTTATCCCGCCATCCATCGGCTTTTTAAGTTCCAAGGTGGTAGTAGAACTGTGTTATCCCTTAGTCGCCTCTTACGACGAAGAGAGGGGGTGGCTACATTCTTTAGTGCCGTAGCCACACAGCACCTACCTTTTATTTATACAAGGTGTGGATGACAATAGAACGATAATTGAAAACACCGTTAGTACTAGTATAAAGAAGTATTTCAAAACCATCAGATAAGTCCTAACATCAAAATCAAAAAAAAAAGATTTTTTCATACAAACTAATTCAATATAATTTAATAAAATTTTATAACATCATTTTTGTAACTACAGGATCACTGACCTGTTACACGCGTCATCGCGCCGCCTTCGCGCGTGGCCTTCTTTCTACGCGGCATAATCGCGTGGAAGTGCTATGTGCTTGTACCTACAAAACTTCATTATTTTGATTGAATAAAAAATAGTAAATTAGAAAAGTAAATTAAAATAAATTGTTACGCATTTAAAATTAAATTGAATAAAAAACTATTTGATTTAAATTTTCTCAAACCATCAAATTTTTTTTTAAATATGCAGAACTGATCAGTAGCCGATACTGAATAAGTTATTTTTTTTTAAACATTAGTTATTATAATATTATTTGGTCTGCGAACTGTCACTAAATGGCAATGATTAAAAATTGTGCCTTTTTGTGGCAGTCGATGCCATATCCATTATTTCTTAATCTATGATTTTAAAAATAATAATAGCTGTCCTTGAGTCGTTAACCGCCGGTTTTAGGGTAGGTCAGGTCTTTAGTCTGATACATACGAAGAAATTTTAAAAAATGACAAATCATAATTTGTGACTAAACTACTGGATGTATTTTATTGATTTTTTTGTATGTGGGCTTGGAATGTTATTACATATACGCTGTCCAAGTTATCGTTGTATTATCATCCCCACCCTGTATACCTTTTATTTATACACTAGATTACTATGACTCGTGGTGATTTTGGACTACCTGAAAAGAGGATATCTGTCTCACTCATACTTCGTCAAATGGTTTTCTTCGTTTCACTCAAACTAGAATTTCAAGTAACAGGCTTGTGGAAAGCCTGGGTTACACAAAAATAATTTTAGACAGGTAAGGAAAATTTATTTACAACGATTTCTTTTAAAAAAATTTTTTTTTTCATTATTGTTTATTAAAAGCTCTTTATTATTCTTTACATCATTGACTTAACATCACTGGAAATCATTAGGGCTGATGAAATGAGAAGAAATGGCCATACCTACAGATCGATTGCCTCAAGGCTTCGTCGACCAGTATCATCGATTCATCGCAGCATCCAGCGGTACAGATCGTCTAATTCTCTTGTGAGGAGGAGGGGTCAAGGTAGAAAAAGATGTACATCGAGGCGAGATGACAGTTTTTTACAACTTGGAGTTCGTAGGAATACGCGATTAACGGTTGTACAAGCTCGAAATGAACTGGAAGACGTTCGAGGAGTACGAGTAAGTGAGCGTACAGTTCGCAGGAGATTTGAAGAAGTTGGTTTAGGGTCGTATATACCTCCCAAAGGCCCAAAACTTGAGAGACGTCACCGCGTAAACCGATTAAGCTATGCGCGAGAACATCGTCATTGGGATTTGAACGAATGGCAGCAGGTTATCTTTACTGATGAGTGCAGAGTTCTTTTAAAACAGATCGATGGGAGACAGCGAATATGGAGACGCAAAGGAGAACGCCACATACAGTCTAATTTTGAACACACAGTGGTTTATGGTGGCGGCTCAATTATGGTTTGGGGAGGGATATGTTTGGGAGGTCGCACGGAGTTAGTGATAGTCACAGGAGGGACCATGACAACAGATCGATACATCAGAGACATTTTAGAAGGACATGTTGTACCATTTGCCCCATTTATTGGTGACGACTTTATTCTAATGCAAGATAATGCTCGTGCTCATAGTGCACAATCGGTACAGGCATATCTGAGCCACGTAGGTATACCGGTGATGCAGTGGCCAGCAAATTCCCTCGATATGAATCAGATAGAGCATGTCTGGGACTTGCTAAAAAGAAGGGTTAAATCAAGAATGCCACCCCCCAACAATCTGAATGAACTTGGAAACGCATTACTTGAGGAGTGGGAGCGGTTGCCTCAAGAAATCATCGATAACATAATCTGTAGCATGCCCAGACGAATGGAAACCGTAATCAGAGCAAGAGGGGAAAACACTCGTTATTAATTTTGCTTTAATTTTATTTTTAAATCGTTTAATGCTTACTTTTTTTTATTTTTTGTGATGGTTCATAATCATCTAAAAAATTCACTTATTTCAAATTTCTTTATTTTTCAATAAAAAACAACGAAGACTTTTCAAAGTCGTTGTTAAAAGATGTTAATCAATTTGTTATTTTGTGTCTAATTACATTTTCGTCAAATATATGCGTTATTATCTCATAGTCTCACTTTTTTTTTTCTGTTCCGCTAATTGTGCTGGTGTGTATAGTTACAAAAATCCAAAATCGAAACGCAAATTGAAAAAATACATCAATGTTTAAGGCACAAGTACCTGGGTGACCGAGCCTAGCTCGGTATTTTTATATTTTAATGTTATTTAAATAATAAATCACGAGTGAAATTAAAAAAAAAAAGAAAAAAAATTGATCTGGAGACTGAGATTGGAACCCGGGTCAACACGATTCGACATCCGCAGACTTCCTAATTACGCCGTTACAGCTATAATGACAACGGTGAAATTAAGCTTCGTATTCTAATGATATTTTTTTCATTGCCAAAAAACAGGGATAAAACGACATTTTTTATAAATGAATCCTAGCTAGATCAATTTTTCGCCCCCGAAATCCCCTGCATACTAAATTTCACGAAAATCGTTGGAGCCGATTCCGAGATTCAAAAAATATATATATATACAAGAATTGCTCGTTTAATAGTATAAGATTACAAGTAAACGGCTTGTTTTACATTATTTACTAAGAAAGCTTTTTTGTAGGAAATTTAATTTACTTTAAGAATACGCATCGTTCAAAAATTTTCAGAACGATGATTGACGAGTTCTGAGTAAAATAATGCGATTGCTTTTAAAAAACCTATACGTGTGGACATCTCTTCAAAATTCGTCTCATTGGCCATTTGCATTGACTGGCCCAACGTGTGGACAGCACTTGCCTTGTATTAGTTTTAGTTTGCCTACGCTTGCCGACACTCGGGTTGGCCTAAGCTGGGCCAACGTGTATAGCAGGTATTAAATCTCGGTAAAGTTTTAATTTTGAATACTTGGTTGGGAAAAAAATTACATTTCCTACTGAACTGGAGCAGTTGGCTTTAAATTTTAAGCAACAGTTTTTAGAAGCATTATTCAGGATTACAATACATAATAAAAAGAAAATTAAAAAAAAGTTAAAATTTGTAGCAACAGTAGTTAAAAGACCGTCACAGGTGTGTAAGTTTTTCTCGATTTTTTTATAAATGCCTGTTATTTTTAAAATACATAGCAAAGATTTTTTTTTATATTTTTCTGTTAACTAATATGACTAGACCTATCACCCAGGTCCGGCTTGGCGTCGACTTACGGGACACCATGTATATAAAAATTTCGTGTCACCATGTATGTTAGAGATAAACTCCACAACAACTAAACCAATTTTTATCAAATTTTGTAAGCATCTGTAATTTGGTTCAACTTGGGATATAGAGTAATTTTTATCTCAATTGGACCCTGCAGGTGGCGCTGCTATCAGTATGTAAGCACTAAGCAATCAAATTTGGTAGCCGTTTTACGCGCAGGACAACGTCTGCCGGGTCCGCTAGTAACTAGTCTATACAAATAAATAAAATTGGAGTGTCTATTAGTAATATTAAAATAACCACTTTTTACTAAATGCACATGGTTCTATACACGGTACATATACCAAAATATTTTTTTTTACAATTTTTGTCTGTCTGTTTGTTCTGGCTAATGTCTGATACGGCTGGACTGATTTTGACAGGACTCACTGGCAGATAGATAGCTGATGTAATAAGGTGTAACTTAGGCTATTTCTATATCAGATTTTTTTTTATAACTGCGAATTGAACAATAACTTTTTGTTAAATTCCACGCAAACGAAGTCGCGGGTTCAGCAATTCCAATTTTATTTATTTGTATAAAGATTAGAAACCATCTTTTGTGTGATGAACGTCTTGCTAGAATCATTAGTTTAGAGTTTACACAGACATGTTATATGTAAGTGCAAATTAACTGTAGAAGTATCATCACATAATTTTACACAACATGACGTGGCGAATTGCACAAACTTACGAATTTTTATTTTTTACGTAAAATACTTTTAAAATAAAATATTTACCAAAAATATATATATATCGCACCTTCGGTGCAACAGTCGCAACAGCTCATTTTCTAATTTTACATGTGAGGGAGGACTTTAAATTTTTTTTTTTTTTTCGCATTTATTTCCTCATTTCTGGATTACTAATTATAGTAGGTTTGAAATATTTATAAAATTATTAGTTAATATTGTTTGCTATAGTTTTACATTAATAAACTTATATTGAATTATCAAAAAATCGTAATAAGACATAACAAAAAAAAGTGTCCTGAATTGTGCCTTTGTTGCACCAGGAATTATTTAGTTTTTATTATCTACTATATAAAAATAAGTCGGGTTTTCCTTCCTGACGCTATAACTCCAGAACGCCCGAACCGATTTCCACGGTTTTGCATTCGTTGGAAAGGTCTCGGGCTCCGTGAGGTTTATAGCAAAGAAAATTCAGGAAAAATTTCAACAGAAAAGCGGGAAAATCTTTTTTTACATCCATCCATGAAGCCATCTGGTGGCGAAACAGAGTTCGCCGGGTTTGCTAGTTATAAAATAATATGCCTTTAAAATATGCCTTTTAAAAATGCCTTTGTAGCTCCAAAATTTTTATAATTTGTAAAAAAGTCGCTCTAATAAGTGAGAATAAAAATGGTCATAAATACTTGTGTGGCTGTAGCTCCAACGTACGTCAAATACTCGCGAGCGAGAGGGCACTATTGTACAAAGAAACGTTGTCGGCCCACAGATCACCGGGGTGATCTGTGTGTCGGCCCAAACGCATGGAAAAACCGCAATAACCACAAAGGCACCTATGCCAGTAGTATTTTGAGATCTAGTAGAATTTTGAGATACTTTCGCGGATGTTTTTGTACCACAAAGTGTAGGCATGGTTTAGAGACAATTTTGCATACTTAACTCAATTTTGCAGTTTTGGCTATTTGCGACTTAGTTGCACCGAAGGTGCGATATAATGTTGTAAGATGTTTTTCTCTACAAAAGAAGATACTAAGTTGAACCTATTCTATTCTACTTAGATTACAAAAAAAAAATTAAACTCATTTTGGATCTTCTTCTAAAGTGACGATTTTTGATTTTTCACAGGAGGCACAGAGTTTATTTAATTAGTCTGGCATGGTATTAAATTATTAATCTATACTAATAAGAGGTAAAGTTTTTAACTTTGTTTTTTGTAGGTGGTAATCTTCGCAAATACTGAACCAATCATGAAAATTCTTTCATTAACAGCGCCCAACGAAGTGGCCACTGGTCGGCTAGTAAAATAAAATATATTTATAAATTATATTAGTACTTTGCTGAATTACTTCAGGTACAGACCCTTTGTTTGTATTATTTGCTTCCTGCTGCATCACTTCGAGTATTCTTTTACACGCATTTGTGCAATTGTCAGGGTTGCCGTAAATGGTGATTGCTTTCTCCAGAGAGCCGACATTATCTTTACGGTGTACATCGACACGAGCACGGCTTTGCTGAGTGATGAGACGGATGGTGCTGCCCTGACGGCCGATGATAGCGCCCACCATGTCGCTTTGGACGAGTAAGCGCAACGGGAAGTCCGTAGGGCGAGCCCCAGTGCCAGGTGCGCCGCCGCCGCCGCGACCGCCACCCGGCCGCCCACGCCGGCCGCCTCGTGCCATCCCATCCGCCGCCTCCACCTTCATACGACTGCCCTCCACTTCGCACCCGTTTAGACCATTGATAGCCCTGCCAAACAAAACTTATTTTATTTTTTCTTACACAACAAATTGTAGTTTTCTCCTTTTTTGTGATATTCTTATCTTTACTTGTATACTGAAAGAGTTATGCAATCATGTATGAAATAAATTATTATTTTTTTTACAATGACTGACAAAACTTGAGGGAGCGTCTTTACAAAAGGAGATATATCCACTATCATTTTTTTGAGACAATGAAAAAAACCGTCTGAGACAAGATACAAGATCTACATAAAGACTGCTTAGCTATGTAAGTACTATGTAATAAGATTAATAGGAAGGCATGTTTATTAAAATATTTGACATTCTAATTTAGTGGTATGTACAAAACAAAAAATGAAATATAAAATAATTGTGTTTGCTCGCAAACGAAAAAAAAGCGACTTCAATTACATCGACAAGTAATACAACGTAATAAGACGAAAAAATAGTCAAGTAAATACGCGCTATTAAAGATTACTTAAAAAGTTGTAATCAGTTTTCGATCTAATTTAAACAAGACTACAAGACAAGTATTAGCTTTCGACTAATGTAAGAATCATCGAAATCGGTACACCGAGTAAAAAGTTATGCGGTATAATATAACGTAGGTCGACGAAAAAGTAGTCACGTAAATACGCATTATTAGATATAACTCTAAAAGTACTTGTCAGATCTCAATTAAATTAAAATGGGACCACATGACACGCAACACCTTTCAATTAAAACAAAATTGATCGAAATCGGTCCACCCAGTCAAAAGTTCTGAGCTAACATACATAAAAAAAATAAAATAAAAAAAAACATACGTGTCGAATTGAGAACCTCCTCCTTTTTTGGAAGTCGCTTAATATATATAATTTTGCACAGAAATCGTAATGATGTCCCCATTTATTCTGTTCTAGTTATCAATATCCCCTTTAGTTATGTACTTAGAAATTTTTACTGGGTTGACTGATTTCGATGATTCTTTTTTTAATCGAAAGGTAGTGTGTGACATGTAGACCTATTTAAATTTAACTGAGATTTAACAAGTACTTTTTGAGTAATATCTAATAATCTGTTTTTGCTTGACTATTTTTTCGTCGACCTACATCTCTATCTCTTCTCTTATATATATATAAATGAATCGCTGAATGTGTTGCTAAGCGCAAATCTCGAAAGCAGCTGACCCGATTTCGGTAATTCTTTTTTTATAATATTCCTTGAAGTACGAGGATGGTTGTTACCTAGAGAAAAATTTAAAAAAATCCCTGTAAGTCTAAAAATAACAATTTTCTATATTTCCATACAAAAGATTCGTAATAATACTTAAGTCAATTTCAACTTTAATACCATACCATAAAGTTTAAGTGTTAGAGGAGGGGTTCCGGGAACGATAAGAATAAAAAAAAATTGAATCGACTGTTAGGCGGTACGAAGTTCGCCGGGTCAGCTAGTTGTAGTATAATAACGCATAACTTTTCATTGGGTATACTGATTTTGATGTTTCTTGTTTTAACAGAAAGCTGATGCTTGTTTTGTAATCTCGTTTAAATTGAATCAAGATATAATGAGTACTTTTTGAGTGATCTTTGATAACGCGGGACTATTTTTCGTCTACTTACGTTAAATATAACGTAAGTAGACGAAACTTAAATATCCTTTTTTGATAATTATGTAATCAGTTCGGCCTGAACGTAGCTATATTTTATGGGTCGAAATATTTCATCATTTTTGAAGTTACTTTACTTGGAGAATATCGCGTTTTGATTAGGTTTTAAGTGACAAAATTGTGTGATTTAGCATTACGAACAAAACTGTATACTCAAATATAAAAACATATCCCCTTTTGTAAAGACACTCTCCTCACTTATAAACCAAATTATATATCTAGTAAGTTGTGTACAAACGTAACATAGGTGTAAAAATAGAAATCGACCGCATGCAATAAAATATACAATGAAATATTTTTGCATTCTGAAGTTTGTTAAATTCTCCAGTCATTTGTGTTTTTACTACGAAAGTTTTGGGGTAGTTAGAAATCAGAACTAGCCCAAAACTTTCCCACCAGCGGCCCTTTAGAGTACAAATTGACTGTATTAAAAAATACTTAGGCGATAGATAAAACAGCAAATCCATGCATTCAATTTATGGACTGTAAATTAATACCCTGAAATAAAATTTGCGATAGTAAGAAAGGAAGAGGGTTAGAAAAAGCGTACATTACAAATCATGCAATAGAGAATCCACAAAGCGCAGAAAAGCAGTACCAACAACAAGCACCCGACAGAGGAGACTCCACCCAATGGAAGTCATCAAATTTTGTAGACTATACTCACTGCTGCGCCTGCTCCGGGGTCTCGAATGTGATGTACACCGCTTGGGTGTTGGCATCGCGTGAGTTCGCTTTGTCGCAATGTTGCACGTTGCCATACTGTGAGAGCAGGGGCTCGATGGTGTCGAAGCGAGCATGCAGGGGGAGCCCACTGATGAGAATCCTTGATCGGCTGTGAGAAGCGATATAACCTATCACTTTTTATTACAAATCATCGTAATTTACTCGAAAGCGAACATTGATTGATTAAATTTCATAGGAATCTTGCATGGTATAAACCAATAAGACCATATAGAAACAAAACTTGCAGATCATTGAATTAACGCAAATTAACATTTTGAAACAAATATTTAGAGTCGTAATGTCGGCAGCAGGCGACTAGCGATCCTCAATACAAAATGGCGGAACGGAGATGACATCATCGGCAGCGCACAACTCCGCCCCCTCCCGCGCCAATTGCGATCGTTGCCATTCACAAGTGACTCGGTACTCGGTAGTGGTTCCATTGCACTCTCGCGTTCAATGCGTGACCCCTGATAGTGCATTTACCTAGTTAACCACTATACTCACGAAGCGATATTGCTTACGCACGCGTAAAACCCGCATTGGTAAATGATATCTGGTTTAAGAACATTTAATATATAAAATAAAATTCATTACATGGTATAATATTGTAAATTGTCTTTCAACTGCTTTGCGTATTTCTAATTTTAAACATTTGAATTACGCAATATCTTAAAATAAAATTTGGTACTATTCAAGCTGAAAACAATACTCAATTCTTTTTAAAAAGTCCTATATTACGTACCTAATTAACTTCCAACTAAATCGCTAAATTGTAAAAATGTTTAAATTTTTAGAAAACGAAATAAAAAACTGAATTTAAAAAATAATCAATATGTAGAAACAGAAAGCCACGAAAACTTTTTGATTAAGTTCAAACTTTACACAAGAAGATTTTTTGGCTGACCCTAATAAATATTTACAAAATTCGTAATATCGTAAAACATGTTTATTATACTTTAGTAAAAGTTGATTCAGTTTTAGGTTGTTAACAAAATATGTGTTTCTTCCGGAGCTGACCATAACCCCTTTATATATAAAGGGTAAAGGGTCGAACTATGGTAGAATTACAAGACAGGTCAAGGAGCCAATAAAAGAGTGACCACAGGGGCCTATTATATATTTGCAAATGAGCTTTACGACGTATAAAATAGAGACCTGTAGAAATACCAATTTGTGTTGTATTTTATTTTTTTGATAATAAAATTATTTATATTTTATTTAAATACTAGGATTCTGTGCGAAACTAAGACTTATGTTCAGGATTATCATCACATTATTGCGGTCAGTTTCGTCAGTTTTCTAGATGAGATGGATGCAGTAACCATTAATTAATAAGAATAAAAGTTTTATTGTATGAATATTGCGATAACGACCTATTTCCTAAGCAAATTTTGATGTATATTGTATAATCCCTGTTCTCTCTATTTCATACACACTAAGGATGTTATGGATAACAACCATAATTATACGTGACCAATTATAAAATTTCTTCATAATTTTGTCTAAGGCCCAGTTTCACCAGTCGTGGATAAAGGTTATCCTGCAAATAAGTTACGATTAAACTTTAACAGAAGGACGTAGAATATGCCATTAGGACCTGTTTCTCCTCAATTAATAAAGTTTTAATTAAAGTTTAGATGCATATTTGCGAATAAAAATATCTCATAAATACATAGGAATTTGATGGCGAAAAAGAATAATACCTACATCAAACGCTTAACTGTTGAATATCGTCATCCGTCGAATAGCGTTATCCACTACTGGTGAAACAACACATGTTAGGCTGTTTATTATCATCTAGCCAGCTAAATTCTAGTAGGATTTTATTGCAATTTTACGTACGTAAGTACTGAGATATACCTACTAATATTTTCATGACTTAATGTGAGTACTACTCTCTAGTATCTATCTATAACCATATTTGAAACCGATATATAATATTATTCATATATCCGAAACTTCTTATCCATCCATAACGTTATAATTATATACACAGAGATTCGTCTTATTATAATTTCAATTCCAAGTTAATTATAATTTTTATTATATATACATTACGAGTACGACAAACAGATTTAATGATAATTAATGAATTGTCAAACTTAAATATTATATTGTTAAAAGTATTATAATTAAAACTAAACTATATTTCAATTATGTAACGTGCATTTTTCGCAACAGCGTTGCGCTTATTAGCTCGCATCTGTCATTCGAGCAACTATATTTTGATAGGGTAAAACGGTTTTATATAAAGGTCGATTCACATCAGACGAGCGAATGCTCATTCTATCCCCACTATATCAAATTATTTTCATGTAAACAGGCGAAGAGCATTCTTTCGTTGTTCTTAGTGCGTTCGCAACGATTCTATGGAATAATCTAATGGGCCCCCTAGACGATCAAATATTTGATCAAATTTCTGTTTGACAAACGTTTGTCAAATTTTTTGATCGTGTGCGGGCGTGTTTGATTTGTTTGTCAAACATTGAATATGTTTTGGGCCCCGTAGACGATCAAATATTTGATCAAATTTCTGTTTGACAAACGTGTTTGTCAAATTTTTTGATCGTGTGCGGGCGTGTTTGATGTGTTTGTCAAACATTGAAAATGTTTGACGTGTTTGATGGAAATTTTGATTGAAGGTGTTTGACAAACCTGTTTGATCGTGTGCGGCTGTGTTTGTCAAATAAAATCTCAGTTATCGCCTTGAAACCATGCAGAACACAACTGCAATGGCCGTGTATTCATTTATAATTATAATAATAGGAACCAGAATTTTCAGGTTTTTGTAAATTGATATGCTTTCCATCTACAGCTCCATTGCAGTTATCAAAGTTCCGTGTATTTCTAAATTGTAGTGCCAATATTTTCCAACTTTCTTGTATTAGTAATTTTATATGATATTTATATTCATTATATACTAGCTGTGCCCGCGACTTCGTCCGCGTTGAATTTAACAAAATAGTTATTGTTCTAGCTATAAAACGAAAAAAATAAAAAATAAAAGTAGCCTAAGTTACTCCTTATTACATCAGCTATCTGCCAGTGGAAGTTCCGTCAAAATTCAGAGATTAGCCGGAACAAACAGACAGACAGACAAGAATCATAAAAAAATGTTATTTTGGTATATGTACCGTGTATACAAACATATGAATTTAGTAAAAAACGCTTATTTTAATATTACAAACTGACACTCCAATTTTATGTATTTGTATAGATGTACAGATTTCTCGTTTTGGTTTCTAGGAGTTTATTTGATCTATTGGTTTGATCGTGTGCGGGCTTGTTTGAAGTTTGATCAAACAAGTTTGACAAACAAATTTGATCGTTTACGGGGCCCTTAAGAATGCTCACTCGCTTGATGTAAACGGCGCTAGAGCGCGCGAACAGTTGCTTACTTGCTTAGAGCGTTCTTGCGTGTTTGGACGTGCTCGCGCCCCTGAGCGGTCTCTTCAAAGCGTTCTTGCGTTCTAGCGATTGTGTATATATATACCTAATTTATTAAATTATGGATTGGTTCTTAGAAAAATGTTTATTAATGATAGAAGCCTACCAAATGATGTATGTGGGTTGTTGTGGGTGTTTTGCATATCCGTCATTGTTTCCCCTACATTATGCAGTGTCCTTCGTTGCATTATATTTGTAACCCACCAACGTCTCTTCCTTCTTTTATTTTTGAGTTTTTGCGACAGAGAGATCTCGCTATCAGAGTCCAACATAGCGAAGCACCAATACCAACCTCAGAATTGACACGAAAGAGCAACTAACATTCGTTCAGATGATCTAGCTTTCGACACTAAACGATAAAAGATTACGAAAGAATGCTCTTGTTCTAGCTCTAGCTCTTTGTTCGTTTGGTCTAAATCCACCCTAATAAAAATCCTCACGAAGATTAACGAATTTCTTGAGTTAAATAAACAAATTAAGTTCTTCAGCAGGATACAGTAAAATAAACAAGTTTCAAATAAAGGCAAGATATAATTATGACTTTTAATCCTTAGCAAGAGTTACTATAATAATACACAATTAAAAATAACTAAAAATTAATAATAATAAAATAAATAAGAAGTAAATACTTAAGCTTCTAACAAAAGATTGTTGACTCAGTTCAATAGTCAAAGAAGTTCGACTACAAAAAATAATTATTTAAGGTTATAAAAATATCATCATTTATTTCTCAAAATAATACAATTCACTTGCATACCCTAAAATTAAAAAAAAAACAATTGTTGGGTACATCGCAATACAATATCATAGTTGAGACAAGAAACAAACAAAATGTAGTTTCTTGAAAGTAAAAAGCGATAAAAATCATCAAGTGCAAATACATAGAAAAGTTATTACGTTTTATTCATCGTTTATAGGGTTCCATACCCAAAGGGTAAAAACGGAACCCTATTACTAAGACTTCGCTGTCTGTCCGTCCGTCCGTCTGTCACCAGGCTGTATCTCAAGAACGGCGATAGCTAAACAATTGATATTTTAACAAATTGTGTATTTCTGTTGCCGCTATAACAACAAATACTAAAAACAAAATAAAATAAATATTTAAGAGCGTGCATAAGGCGAGCAAAAAATCAGATTTCACCCGCGCGCCCGATGAAACAAAATATACACAAAGCCTCGTGTCAGAGTGCGATAGACGATATAGTTTTGAGCGCATTACGAATGTAAAAAACGACAAATATGTTATTTTGTATATAATTCCGAAACTAAAAGTAATTACATTAAATGCCTTGGCATAGCCTTTACTCATATTTAAATGTAATTAATTATCAAATTTTTGTCTTAATGGTATAACCATATCGAGTATAAATAGAAAAAATATAAAAATTAGAGGTTACTTCGTGATTATATTTTATCGAGGAAATTTCCTTATTTTATGTTTTTGATATGGGTCAACCCTTGCAAATATCACGTAGTTTGTCATATATTTTTATTTTAAGATTTGGTCTGGAACTTTTCATGTCAGAACAAATAGAAGATGGTAATTTTGCATTATGCGCACTCTTAAGGGGGGCTTCCATACAACAAACGCGATTTTTTGCCTATTTTTGCTCGATATCAATAAATGGTTAACAGGTAGGAACTTGAAATATTCACAAAATACATAATTGTATATTTACTTTAATAATCTCTATATATATAAAAATGAATCACTGAATTTGTTGCTAAGCGCAAATCTCGAGATCATCTGAACCGATTTCACTATGTAATTCTTTTTTTATAATATTCCTTGAAGTACGAGGACGGTTGTTACGGTGAGAAAAATTAAAAAAAATTGCCTGAAAAGTCTAAAAACAACACTTTTCTATATTCCCATACAAAAGATTCATAATAATACTTAAAAGTCAATTTGAACTTTAATACCATACAATAAAGTTTAAGAGTTAGTGGAGGGGTTCCGGGAAGGCAATTGAGTGACGTTAGTATCGTATAAATATTAATGTCAACAATATTTGTCAATATTTTTAATATATATTTTGAATTTTTATAGCTAACCAGTAACCCGGTGTCACGAATAGCAAAAATAAGTACTTATTAAAAAAATTAAAAATTAAAGAATCGGCTGTTAGGCGGTACGAAGTTCGCAGGGTCAGCCAGTCTATATAATAAAAATGAATGTTGCTAAGCGCATAACTGGAGAATGGCTCGACCAATTCGGCAAAATTTTATTTTTTTGTATGTTTCCTAAATCCTACGGAAGGTTTTTAAAACATAACAGACAGAACGAAGTCTGCCCGGGCAGCTAGTCTAGTATAATAAAAATGAATGTTGCTAAGCGCATAACTGGAGAATGGCTCGACCGATTCGGCTATTTTTTTTGTATGTTCCTTAAAAATCCCACGGAAGGTTGTTGATTTATGTATAAAAAAAATCGTTCTTGTTGTTGGTCACACCAATATCACCACAAGTTTTATATTGTCGTGTTTTTGGCTGCGATACACGATAAACCAACATATTTGTTATGTTTATATACCTATTAATACTTGTTATTGTTTTTGTTATGTAGAAATTATTTTATTAAAACAAAAAGCAATAAAATGAACTTTTTTATTTGTGTTATGATTAGTTAACACTAGTTATCAATTACAAAATATTGTTATAAATGACTAGCTGCTGCCCGCGACGTCGTCTGCGTGCGTTCACTGCTCGTTCCCCGTAGGTGATAGCGTGATAATATGTAGCCTATGTTCTGACCCGACTTCTTAATAATATTCATGCCAAATTTGAAGTAAATCCATGCAGTAATTTTTGAGTTTATCCCGGACATACATACAGACAAACAGACAGACAAAAATTCTAAAAACTATATTTTTGGCTTCGGTATCGATTGTAGATCACACCCCAAGTATTATTTTAAAAAAATATTCAATGTACAGTTTTGACTTTCCTACCATTTAGGTATATGTAAGTATAGATTAGTTTTAACACTAGTTATCAATTACAAAATATTGAAGGACAACACTCTTTTTCTTAGTTGTAGGACCGGTTTAAACAGATATTGTATAAATAACTGTAGCATCGACAGTTTGCTTGCAATTTTTCCATATCGCGGTATAAGAACCAGATGAACGTATCTACAAAAAAATCAAAAAAAGTTTTTTTTCGTAAAACGGTTCACAATATAGTCCTTTATGAATTGCCAAAACGACGCGCGACGTAACGGTAAAGTCAATATTGATCAAATTCCAAAAAAACGAATTAGCTTAAGAATCATTTTCAATTGAACCAGAAAAACGTAATATGAATACCGTTTAAATAGTTCTAATTATCTTCCTACCTCTTTAGAGCTATAAGAACGTATTTCTAAAAACAATATTTTAATTCTTAGAATATAGTTTGTTTGGCAATATTATAAAAACCAGAAGAACGTAAAACCTTATACTTACGTTGTTTTGGTCGTTACAAAATTTTGTTTTGATGCTTAGTTTAAAGAGCCAGTGTAACGTTTGTGTATTTACGTTTTATTGGCACAAACATTTTTGTTAGATAAATAATACAAATCAATGGCCAAAACGATGTATTACGATTTACGTTTATGTGGCAGTACTATTTTGTTTGATTAAGTTTGATAACAACTTAAGTTTGAAAATAATTAAGGGTCACACTAACGTAATTATGTCAACCAAATTTTATTTATATATATATATATATATATATTGCGTCTGCGTAAGCATATATAAATAAATAATTTCTATTTTTTTCATAGCTCTAAGAGTATGGCAATACATAGAAAAAAATATTTTTTTTCCAAACTAGTATTTTATCTGTATTAAAAAGCTGGTAAAGTTTGAAGAGCCAAATTTTTACAGTATTTTTGCTTTCCTGTAAAATTGAGAAAATGTAGATACGTTTATCTGACTCTTACACCGCGATATACTCCTTCCTATAGGCGTACATTATTATACTGTGTCATTCAGCGTTTAACGAAGTTTTATCAGCAAGTAGCGTGTGCTCGGCGCTCGAAACGGTGACTCATACCGCACCGCCGCCGGCGCCGCCATTTTACTTTAACCACCACGTGCTTATGTGCAATTAATTTTAATCAAGAATTGAACCAAATGCAATGTAACGGCCATGTGAACGGTAAAGACAAGTTTGTTAAATATGATACATAAATTTTATGTCCAGCAGAAAGTATTGCAGAAGTTACCGAAAAAGAGTGAGGAAGTATGTAGTTATAAAATATGTGTCATTCGCCGCTCGGAGAGACGTGTAGTCTTATCCGATGGGCATACCTGCGGTATTTCGCCATAGTGTCCATTAGTAGACTGCGTAACTGACGCGGCTGAGATCAGTTGGTTACACAGGCGCCGAAGCTCTAGATATTGGGTAAACAGGACTAGAACGAGACTAATGAACGTTTCTATATAAAAACAAAAAATGGGTTGGACACTGCCGGAACTGTAATCGAAAATGAAACCGGGGATGAAGGGGAAATGCGGATGGACGCGCTAAAAAAAGTGGCACCAGCGCGAGCGTCGCCGAATGACTGAACGCGCAGAACGGTGCTGCGGTGCGGCGGGCGCGGCGGGCTCAGCGGCGGCCGGGGTGCGGGCGCGGGCCTGAGCACAACGACCATGCAATGCAAAACGGCGACCGCTACCGCCCGCCGCCCGCGCTTCTCCCGCCACCTACCTGATAAAAACTAACAATCCATTCACCCCACTCACTCTGATTACTCTACTCTGCAACTTTCCAAGGACAAAATTCTCGTACTGACATGCAGGTAGGACGATCATATTATGTATTACAAAAAAAAAGAAGTAACCGAAGTTCATGGCTCGTATTTTTTATTAATTTTTTATAATGTTTCTATTAATATAAAGATTGCTTTATTTGACAATATTTAATTACTTACATATATAATTTAAACTTCACTTCTTAATTAAATATTGTCAAAAAAAGCAATCTTTATATATATATTATACGTTTCAGCCTGTAATATCCCACTGTTGGGCATAGAATTCTTTCACCATGTAGGAGAAGAGAGCTTGATCCACCACGCTGCTCTAATGCGGGTTGTCGGATATATTCCTACTATGAGTAACGATCGCTGAGTGTACACGTTAACAACCGGGACCGACGGGTTCACGTGCTCTCCGAGGCACGGTGGGGAGACCCACAAGGAATACACAAACATTCAGACCACGGCAAACATCTGTATGGTCTATAGTTCTATACAAATGTTTGTCCAGTGCGGGGATTGAACCCGAGACCGCCAGCGCAACAGCCACAAACCAGTGACGTAACCGTCGCGCCAGCGCGGCTTCTATATAAATATTGATTTATATTGAAGTTTACGTTCGAATTTATAATCAATACATAATATAATAAAAATCCGCCAACCCGAATTGGAGCAGCGTGGTGGATTAAGCTCCGATCCTTCTCCTACATGGGGAAGAGGCCTATGCCCAACAGTGGGAAATTACAGGCTGAATCGTGATCGTGATAATAAAAATGTTACGGGTCGCTGTCTGTATATTTAAGATATACATATATGAGAAAAAATATTATTGGGACCTTTATCAACGCAAATAGCACCCAAAATAATGATTGTTAGAATTTTTATCTGTTTGTCTGTGCGTTTGTGCACGCTATTCTCGGAAGCGGTTTATAGTTTTATACATACGACTTAGATGTGGTTTTTACTAATATATCGACACCAGCAATTTATACTACGCTAACTCATAAAAGTGAACTTTACAGGAGAGGCTTATAAAGGGAAAAACGTGATAACTTTTATATTAATTAAGATACTTATTTGAAATTTGGTATACTTAGTAGTTAATTTATTCATTACAATTTCTCATTTTTATTTTCTTAATTATTTATATTTTTTGATTTAGCGCAAGTTAGCCGTATGTACATGTAATTTCTCAAAAAGATTTTACATATTAAACACGTCTAACTAATGTTAGCGTTAGTGTATTACGGGAGATCATAGTACTAAAGAAGTGTTTTATTTATTGCGTTGCAATAATAATTTTGAAATATATTATGGATTAATTATAACCTTAGGGTTTTATAAGTATTCAAAAGATATATTATTAAAAATTCTTATGCTAAATAAGAAGTTATTAAAGTTAGCTTTATTTAACCTGCAAATGCGTCACTGGCGGATATCGTATTAAAAGCCGCTAAACACATAGCGTACTATACATCGATCTGTGCCATAAGTTAGCGTATCATTAAACTTTCCGTTGAGCTTATAATACAAGTTGATTTTTATATATTCTTCATAAAATTCTGTAGATAATATAGTCTTTTGTAGGAAATAAAATATTTAAAACAAAACTAGTATAATGATAAACTGTTATTTATAATTTCAGATAAGCATTTATTAGTTAACGATAAGACATAATTTAAATAGTATGTTGTAATCATTAAGTACTTATAAATATTAAAACATCATCATCACTTACATTCTTCTCATCATGTTCAGTTTTTTTATTTTTTTTTTATGTAACTAGGTTGGCAAACAAGCGTACGGCTAACTTGATGGTAAGACCGTAGCCTATAGACGCCTGCAACACCAGAAGCATCGCAAGCGCGTTGCCGACCCTATCCCCAATCCCCCCCAGGAGCTCTGGTCACCTTACTCACCAACAGGAACACAATACTGCTTGAAAACAGTATTATTTAGCTAGTTATTAACAAATTCCTATAAAATGTATGATAGGTACTTTTCGGGTACGATATTTTTATCACAATAATAATTAGTCTTTATATTTATGTACATTAATTTTTAACAAAGTTTTGTATGCTTTTTCGGGAAAAGGTTCCAAGTGGAATAATCTCGTAGATATCTTTTTAAAACATTGTATTTGATTGCTTTCGTTATCAGTTATCACTTAAACTAATACTTATAATCGTTATTTAAATTTTTAGTCCTATTTTTTGCTAATATTACTTTTAAAATCAAATATCATGTTTTGGTTAACCTCGATAACATTATTAGTATTCCCATTGACCTTTGCCCATCGCACTAGTGACTAGTGAAAACCATTCATCTGCCGGGCTAGCATGCGTACAACGAGATAATCTCTTGACGAGAGAGATAGATAATGTCTACATCGAGTATTTTCTCGATTACCTTAGCATGCGCAATACGAGAGACATAACACAACAACATCACGTCAAACGTCGACGACAAACGACACGTCAAAATCACGTCAAAATTCGACAAAACTACGATAACTAAAATTTCTTGTTAACTCTTCAATTGTCGTGACGAGAAGAGTATCACGTGCACGCATGCTAGCTACTGTAGACATAAAGAGATAATACGAGAAAAGGGGTAGTAGACAAACTTGTCGTGGCGCGCATGCTAGCCCGGCTGGCAAATATACCTCTCTACCTCTTTCAGTCTTTTCTATTAAACCATGAACTGAATCTCCCTCATTCTGTGTATGGCCCTTTTCCATAAAATGGTGGCTAAACTTAATTTTAAAAGTTTTAGCAGCTAATCTATATATATATATTATATATATAAGAGATTTCCACCCATTGACTCATCACGATATCTCTGGAACCATAAGGCCTAGAGACATGAAATTTGGTAGGAATATTCCTTTCACTAATTAGAGGTCAGCTAAGAACGAATTTTACAAAACTCCACCCACAAGAGGGGGTTGCGGGGGTTAACAACATAAATGGCAAAATAACGTTTGCGGGGTCAGCTCGTAAGTATATATAGTGAACAATACGGTTACGATTTAGTCCCCCACAGTTGTCTGATCATAGATTGACTTCGCGAACCCCCTTAGAAGCTAATTTATTAAAAAAATCGTATGAGCAACTAACCACTTCATTAGCCTCCCCTCTTAGCTGTTTGCTCATCTCACATATAACAAAATGCTTCTACTCTGTTGTATCACACACTTGGCAATGATTTGCCATTGCTACGCGTGATTAACAGTATCCCAGAACTTATTAAACAAGTCATTACGAACTTCTTGGCTTTTTTATTATAGCAGTGCATACCACAATTGACACAACTAACTTTAATACTTCTCGCTGCTTTCGTTTTTCCTTTTGACGTGGTATACTCCAATCGTTTGTTACACAAACGTCTTCTCTTTCTGGCTATCCACTCATCTGCTAGTTTAAGACGTTTGATACCCACATCGGTTTTTTTTTAGATTTATGTTTATTATTTTTTGGGGTCGATACTGCAGAATAGTTACCATCATTGAACGTTGCAGACGAGGAATTTGAATTACTGGGAGTAGATATTGCCGATACTGAATCTGTGTTGCTGCTGAGGCCGTTATCCATATGCGAATTCCTGTTAGGACGTATCGATTTAAGGTGTGTGTTCTATTTTCGGTATCTTGGCAAGAAGTCGGCACTAAATTATCGTTTAAGCTTTGTGAAGATTCCGAAAAATCACAATAGGGTGAAGGGGGTATTACCTATGCTGTTAGAAGGATCATTAATAACGACCGAAAACAAAGGTTCGATACTTGGTTGTGGAGTTAATAGCGATTGAGAAGGTTTTTGGATTGAAGTCAAGACTTTTGGTGAATAAATATTAAGTGGAATATTAGGAGCCCCCAAGTCGTTAAAATATATATCTTGTAATACTACATCATTTTCTTAATTGATTATAACTCGGCTTGCAGAACTAAATATAAAATAATCATGGTCTTGAATAGGCTCATCAAACATGACGTGTTTATAAAAAGCCACGAATTTGGGATTAACAACATAGGCAGGTAATGGCGACGATTCTATAACAATATCTAGGTATAATGTATTGAAATCATCACGATCACGATTCGAAATAATATTTTGTGTATAAATAATGATTAAATACTATTTTGTGTATTAATAATTGGTAAATAGTAAACATTACAACTCTCGAGATCAAACCAGATAATAATAATTATAATTTATGTGTATATGTTACTGTAAAAGCTCGAACTACGGTAAATCCTAAGATTTAAGAGTAAGTCTTAGGATTTACCGACATGAGTTGGTAAATGTAGGGATTTATGAAAATAAGACAGTTTTTTCGGGCTTTTACTATTAGAATTTAGTACATGCTAGGTTATACCACTGACAGCTAGTAAAAGTTTGTTTTGGACCAAAAAATAAAGATTAATTCTTATTCATTTATTACAGTCAAAAATTTAAATTGGTAAATCTTTAGATTAAGACCTGTAGACCGTTTATCAGCAAACCTATCTAACTTCAAAATTAGACCGTTTATCGGCATAATTTTGTTACAAAAAAAAAACTGTGTGGTTTTATGAATCCACGGTAAAAGTGAAACTTTTTTTGACATTATAGACATTTAAATAAACCTTTTTGGAATAATATTCCATTAAGACGTCAAGACCGTCACGCGGCATGCAACACAGACGAAAAAGTTTGAAACGCTGTAATTAGTTATAAGTTTCACTTTAAAAAAAAAACTCTAACCTATCTAACTTCAAAATTAGACCGACGTGGGTCTTAATATAAAGACTAGCCACGTTATAACATGTCTTTTTCAACATTTACAGTACCTTTAATGTAAATCCTAAGACTTACCAAGTGAATGGTGGTAAAAGTGCGAATCGCAAAATCGTTCGGGCTGTTACCATTAAGGGCGCCTATACGAATCGGACAAAATCATGCTCTTTTTCAGGTCATTTTGTGACAAAACTAAACAAAATAATATATAACGAATAATTATTTCATAGAGATTGGGTCTTCATCTTCAAACAGAAGGATGTTTTTTAAATCTAGTTCTTATATATATATCGTATTAAACGTTTTTCCATTACCATTTTCAAGAAAATGAACAAAACGGGTAAACTTTCGGGTGATGTTTGTTCTATTATACACATATATTAAGTTTTCTAAAAATAGTATGAGCAGGAGGATATGTTCAATTTTAAATGGAAGGCTGAAAATAATACAAAAATGCCACCAATAGTCTTAAAAAAAATAAAAACTGGAGCTAATTTTTATACACATTTTGCTATTAAAGATGTTTCTTATTCCAATGCAGTAAGGTTTATTTTATTGTTGTTTTTTGTTTTTAAACATAATTCAATTTTTCGAATGAGAAATCAGTCCGCGCTCGGCCGCTGTGGTGAGTGGACGCTATGTCGCTTTGTAAGCAGCCGGTGACGTGGCAAAACAATTATTATTTTATAAATTTACGTATTATTTTTCGATAAACCAAATTTGATACTTGACAAAGTAAGATCATTTTATAATCACACATTTTTATTGCATTATTTTATTTCGCTAAAAGTACATAGCTAAGTAGTTTCTATATATTCTCTCAGACTTGAGTGAGCGCACGACGGTCAGTACTTGGATGGGTGACCGCTTTTTTTTCTACTAGTATTTTTGAAGTGGAACTTCTTTAGGCGCGCTTAACTTGGGGAGTAAGCAGGTGCGTGACGAGGGCGTTACGAAAAGTGTGATCGGTCGAGGCGAACGGAAGTTGAGAGGGAGATATAAGTTAGTTAAGATAAAATTTGATCGACCGGAAACGCGGCAGCGTCACGACGGTCAGTACTTGGATGGGTGACCACTTGGGAACACCACGTGACGTTGGCGTTTTTTTTCTTTGTTATATATTACATTTAACTAAAATTAAAATAAGAATTAGATTATTGATAAAATATGAAGCTACTTTATTGAGATCCATTTTTTTGAATAATAATTATTTTAAACTACCTGTGCCCGCGACTTCGTCCGCGTGGAATTTAACAAAATAATTATTGTTCAGTTCGCAGTTATAAAATAATAATAAAAAATCTAAAACAAAAAGTAGCCTAAGTTACTCCTTATTACATCACCTATCTGCCAGTGAAATTCCCGTCAAAAACGATCCAGCCGTTTCAGAGATTAGCCGGAACAGACAGATAGACAGACAGACAGACAGACAAATTATAAAAAAAAATGTTATTTTGGTATATGCACCATGTATACATACATACATATGAATTTAGTTAAAAGCGGTTATTTTAATATTACAAACAGATATTTCAATTTTATTTATTTGTATAGATTTAATATGTACCTAATTTGTTTTATTTTATATAGCCTTTATTATATTTATGTCAAACAGTCTTTATAATAAATAACCCTGAAATCCTTTACTTATTTCATTTATTTACGAAAGTATTATTTATCACTACTTTAAAAAATCGGCCAAGTGCGAGTCGGACTCGCGCACGAAGGGTTCCGTACCATTGACTAGATACATTGATTTTAATATCGGGCAAAAAGCGGCTAAAAAAATCACTTTTGTTGTATGAGACCAAAAGTAGGCAAAAATGACGTTTTTTGTATGTTATTTATTTTATTAACGCCTTTAGCGCGTTTTTGCTTGACTATTTTTGAAGTGAAAATTCTTTAGAATCATTGTGATTTCAAACCGGATGCAACGGAAAAACGCCAGGGAAGGGCGCGCCGTGCTACTAACACGAAAAAGGATGACACATTGTAGCGTTACGCTCATTGTAGCGTTACGCTAATTGTAGCGTTACGAAATTTGTAGCGTTACGCTGTTTGTAGTGTTACGCTATTTGTAGTGTTACGCTAATTGTAGCATTACGCTATTTGTAGCGTTACGCTAATTGTAGCGTTACGCTAATTGTAGCGTTACGCGCATTGTAGCGTTACACTCATTGTAGCGTTATGCTCATTGTAGCGTTACACTCATTGTAGCGGTACGCTATTTGTAGCGTTACGCTATTTGTAGCGTTACGCTAATTGTAGCATTACGCTATTTGTAGCGTCATGCTAATTATAGCGTTACGCTCATTGTAGCGTTACGCTAATTGTAGCGTTACGCTCATTGTAGCGGAAGTTTCACTTCTATCGTGTGTGAATCGCACACACACCTTTTTATGTTTTATTACGTTGTATTACTTGTCGATGTAATTGAAGTTGGTTTTTTTTCGTTTACGAGCCAAACACAATTTTTACGTTTAGAATTCGTCAAAAAAATCGTAAAATGAGTAAAAACACTTTAAAAACAAGCTGTCCGCCGGGCTCCCACTCCTCTTGGAGGAGGAGAGAGTGTCACTTGTATCAAATCGCAGCCCTCACCCTCTCCACTCTACTTCATAATCTCAACCATCTCATACCACACAATTATATGTATATGACTCACACCTCATAAGGAAAAACTAACAAAGTGAAACAAATAGTATCAAAAAGTGACTGAAGTGGGTATTGGTATATTTATAAATAGTTATTATTTACTAAAAACACAAACACCAATAAAATATATTTTCGTAGGTACCTACGTATCACAAAGAAATATAAATTGTAATAAAATAAAAAATATAAATAAATAAAAAATTGTAAAGTATCAAAGTAGTTCAATCCACTACTATTCTTACACCTAACCGTGCGTACTGCGTCGCTTGTGTGTGTGACTCGTGTAAATGGTCGATTCTATACCTATCAATTTTGTGAATGCGTCCTTAAGAGTCTAATCTTAGGTTTTACTCTTAAATGTTAGGATTTGCCGTATTTCGTGCATTTACAGTAACATACATATTATATTTTTTTAATTTATCACAAGGTATACAATTTTGGTGTCTTAACAATTAGCACACTAACTTTCATAATGTTACTAGAATTTGCCCTGATAAAGAGAACCTTGAAGTACCTACATTCATTTAGAAACTTTATAAAAATTAGAGGGCAAATTGAAAAATTTAAATCGAGAATAAAAGTGGTAGCACAATATTTTTAAGAGCAATATCACTTCTACTCATTGTGCTAAATCCCTGCAGTTACTATCGATGTATATAAAAGAATTAAAAGACTATTGCAATCGGACAAGGGCCGGTTTGCATGGCATGGCACGTGCATTCCGCCGCCACCTGCCGGCTGACAGGTGCACCACCTCCGGTCCACGCCAGTTGCAATTCATTCGTATACACATAATATGTAGTATTTGTATGTAGAATAGTATTATGTGTATGTAGTATAGTATATGTACATGTATGAAATAGCCTGCATCTATATTTTATATCTACAAAATCATTGTAAATTGATCCAAAAAACTTTAAACCAAAATAATAAAAGGGAAACATGTTATAAGTTATAACCGACAATCGAAAATATTAACTTATTATTTTTGAAAAGATTTGAAGAAACAATAATTACCATTGAAAACTAACTTTATTTCTGCCACTTTCTACTACTATCTACTTAGGTTGATATTCGTCAATCGTAGCCATGAGCCGAAAATTGTCTTTATACTCTCTTTTGTCTAATATGGCCATTATTTCAGAAAAAGTATGTTTTTTTTAGGATTATATTTATATATATTTTTTCTAGGACGAGACTAGGCCTATCTTTGCAATGACTAGTTATATCTTTGCAGTTTTATACCAGGTTGATAATCTCTCTATAGAAGATTCAGCTTCTGAAGTCCATGCCCGATTCTCAGGATTATAAATCAGGTTATAAGGATGCCCAGGTAATTTTCGACATTCAAAGTGAAGGAAGATAAGAATAATTATTTTACTGAACAGACTTTTTTTTTACATCTATTTGGTCCTTCTGAACAAACCGATTCAACCCCTGTAGCAGAAAGCTACAGATTTAAGCCCTGCGCGCACTAGTGACATTTGTCACCGTGACAAAAAATTCTTTGTCACTGTCACGTCACCGTCACCTTCGCGACTGCGCGCACTTGCAGTGACAGATTATATACAGATATAGGTTGTCTGTGAGCTCGTTTTTAGAAATAGAAAGAAATACAATAATAAAAAGTATTGGGTTCACCCGCTTTGGAGTGATAGGCTGATAAGTGGAAAGTTCTACACCATGTTTGCCAACCTACGTACATATGACACATGACATTTTGTCGCGTCACGGGCATGTTGGCGTCCTCCGCGGACAAAAAAGTCACCGAATTGTCACGCATCCAAGTGCGCGCACCTCCATTAGGGATGATGGACGCGGTGACAGTGACAAAACGTCACGGTGACAAAATGTCACTAGTGCGCGCAGGGCCTTAGGATTCGTAAGTCTGTCACTACAGAACAGAAAAACCAGCGTGCGTGACTATGATATTTTAACGTTCGCATATTTCAGATTCGAAGGTTTCCGGAATTTGAAATCAAAATTGTATATAATAGACCAGTGCTTTTAGCTTTTGAAAACAAAGAAATTTATAGTAGAATGAAACACATTGCGCCTCGGCTCGGGTAGACAGTCGGAACAAGTTGCAATGACGGTTCCGCACGTGTACTGAACGACTATTTTAATACAGTTGCGAAAAAATTAAACAATTTAATAAAAAAAACTCGCAAAAAAAAATCTGAAAAATGGCGCCAACCGTAGAATATAAGCAGAGTTTTTTTTCTTCACCCATTCTGGTAGGCAAAGGGAAACTATGCCCATACAGCCAAGTCTTCAGTAGAAGTTTTTTACTTTTTTATTGATATGAAATGAAAATAAAATTTAATGAGATAAGATGAAATGAAATGAAACCTAACCAAACTCATTCAATCAAATCATTAAATCTGATATTGAAACAAATTAGTAGCTTCTTTTAAGAAATATACGTATTTGCATGAATCATAAAAAACTTCTATGAATTTTTTTTGTAAAAACTTCATGGTTGGTTTTTCTTTTTAATAGACATTATTTTGACAGTTGGGAAAGAGAACGCACGAGTGCGGGAAAGGTAAAAAAAAAGGACGAGTGTGTAGCCCACTTCCCGAACGCTATACGTCCCTGTAATACGCCACTTTATGAGCAACTGTATTAACCTTTTGAACGCCAAAGTCACATATACGTGACAAGCACTTGCGAGCTCTGTGCGCCAACGACGTCTATAGGTGACAAAAAACCCGGACCACCAAAATATTAAATAAAATTATTAAAAAAATATTTTTAGTATTTTAATTCAACATCTCTCAAAATAGAATATCCCAGCAACATTTGAGTATAAAAACCAGTCTTTTAGAGCTACACGTACTGAGAAACATTGAAATAAAAACATGCATTCTTATTCCACGTAAATGATATGTCCTGTACGCCGTTGTCGTCTATAGCAGACCGCTAGTAATGTGACGCAAGAGGCACAAATATAAATTAATGTAAGATATGAATTTATATATTAAAAATCTAGTTTAACCTCTATAAGACAAAAGTTGTTTAAAATCGTACTAGACTAAAAAACATAGATTTACAACAATCTTTCCATTACAAAGGATTTTTTAAATATATTCTATTTAAATAACAACTTCAATATTTCATTGAACAAATTTCACGTGAATTACATTATTTTAAACTAATATTATTAGGATTTTTACGAAACTTCTAAAAACGATAGCCAAAAAGAAATGAAATTTTAAAACGCAATATTTGCATAAACTTTTTAAAAACATTCCCACGATTGAAAAAAAACATTTTTTCTATAATTTTTGAGAATTCCATATAATTTATGGTCTTAAAAAAGATTTTTAATGTAATTCTCACCTTTATCGCTGTACATCAACAGCCATTATTGTTTGAAAGTAAGGAGTTCTGTCAAAATGCAGTACCTACAAAATTTTTATGACCGGTGCGTCTATTGTCTTCTTAAATGAGTAACAATAATGCGCAAATAGCCGTTATTGCGAGATGTTAAGGAACATTATGACTAGCGATGTAACGATACCGATACCGATATATCGGCCGATATAATCGGCAGACCGATATATCGGCATCACCGATTTAAATACAGCCGATACACAGTTTGAAAAGCGCGACAGATTATCTGCTAGTAATTTGAATAAACTTTGTTTCCTTAACAAAAATCTTCCTAAAGAGACCTTTGATTATTAAAATTGATTTACTGTTGATTTGATTCCTTGATAAATGTTACCCCAATAAATATTGATATGATATTTTAACTTTTTTTTCATTATTTTTAATTTCCATTTTTGCCACACTTTACAGAATCGAGTGTCTATTTATTCTATGTACCATAAGTAACTTTTATGCATATAAAGTACATCATTTTTTATTTACTGGGTGTATTTACTACTAAGCCATCGATATCGGTATCGGTATCGGTATCGCCGATTATGTTCCTCGATAATCGGTATCGGTATCGTATCGGCAAATTCATGTATCGTTACATCCCTAATTATGACATATTAAATATTTTTATTATAATATTGTATGGTATTGTAGTTTTACTTTGTTAAAGCTTGATTTAATAAATAGTAGGCATATTGAGGTAAGTACTTTAGATTTTTTTAAATGTTGCACTTTTATTACTCCCTTTTCAGTTATTATCAGGGCCGTCTTTACCCGGGGGTTCAAGGGGTGCAGCGCACCCGGGCGCGGGGTCCTAGGGGGCGCCGAACGCTAGAAATTGGAAATTTTATTGACCTCTAAACTCATTAAATGTCAACGTGATTGCACCGTTACGTCTCGTACGCATTGTTACGTCAAATGCACGTATAAACAAAAATAAAGATAGTCCATTGAAATGTTACATGAGCTTTACATTTATTAAAGGACGCAATTTTATTTTGGGACATGTGTAGGGTTAATAGAAGCTTAAGTCCAAGTTTGTGGGGTTGCCGCCCATGTCCCCCGGCCGCCATCTTGCAAAAAAGGGTACAAACACAGTTTTCGTGATATCTCGGAAACTGGGGAATTACAGGAGTTAAATTGGAGTCATAGTTCGAAGTTCATCTTCGAATTCATTTTCTTCCATTAACGTTGATATTTCCATGATGTCACTGCATGTTTTGCCAGAACAATGGAAGCATACTGTAGAGCATTGGAGGCCTGCTTTTCTGCAGCCACACAAGCTTCCACAATTTCCTTTGCATCTGCAGAAAATTAATTCCATGAGGTTTGGAAGCTTGTTTTAGCATCCAAATGTTTGCAAGCTTTTTCCAGCCCCAGTCTTCAGGATTTTGATATCTTCCGAGTTACGACTGGACCTGGTGATATACTTTATACTCAGAGACTGTGAAAACGAGCTGCATCTTGTGTTGGAGGCAGCAATGATGAACTAAATGGATTTTTAGTCACTGTCTTGGCAAATCCTTTGTATCGCATGCCGTCTAGTGAGTTGTCTTTATTACCGACGGTCCGACGTATAAAGCTACGAAAAAACGTTCGCCAACAAGAGTGAGCAAAGATGGATCAACTTCTAAGAATAGCGCGGTACCACCAGCTAATGAGGATCCGTAACGTTTTTAGTTGAGAATGCAGATTTATAGAACTAAGAAATCCTTAACCCGGCGCATTACATATTACTGCAGTATGGAATTACTGTCTGAAAATGGTCTGGGCTACGCATGAAAAGTGTGAAACCTTTTCTTATCCTTTTTAGACGGACGGACATACTTGACATTTCTTGCGAGTTCCTAGAACCTTTTGGGGACGCCCTTCACTAGGGTCACCCAGCAAAATCTGCTAGTTTCTCCGAGTTTGTAAATACTCGTGTATTAAAGCAAGTCCCAGCTTTTTAGGAACTTCGTCTTTTAGTACGTGTATCATTGCTATTAGCCTGATGTATTATATTCACATTTATGTTAAATATATTCAACATTGCATAGAAAATCTTCAGTGGCAATCGTTTTGAATTTTTTCTCACGTTGTAAATAGCACTGAGTTCGTCAGCTGGTGCCTAGACTCGGCCGTGGAGGTGCTTTTTGGGATATTGTTCCATCCTTTCTTTTGCAAACGGCCTCAAAATCGATATAACCCGAATCCCCTTATCACTAGCGTCTTGTTCACTTTTTCCCTTTCATTGCTGCGTTCGGATAAATGGTCATCAATATCCACATCTGAAGCACCTTGTGAGTCTTTATTCTCGTTATCAGACTCTTCTAACAATACCACAATTGTAGGTGGATCATTTGTCAATGTCATTTTCACTAAAAACCTTTTAAAACCCAAGTTAATTAACATTAAACACTAAATAAGCAAATAAACTGAAGTCACGAAATTACTACGGCAACGATGACGCTGGGTCATAATGACCCATTTTCACTTGACGCACTTGTATCTCCTAACGCACGTGGACTCACACTGAGCGTACTAATGGAGTGGGTAGAAGGAGGTCATATCTCCAGCTACACAAACGTTCAGAACATACGACCGAAGCACAAATAAAATATATCAGTTTAAAATTGCCTCGGGTCAATATGACCCAGCGTCATTGGCGCCGGGTTAACATACAGTGCAAAAATTTTTGTTCTACGACAAAAATTGACGAAGTTATGATCAAATTACTAGCGGAGTTTACTAACCGGCCGGTGCGGAAGGCTGTGACGTCATTCCGACGTTCCATGCCAGTTAGCCCATAGCAGCGACAAGCTGCGATGGTGTTTTCATTTAAACTATCTGTCCTACAAAAAATTTGTGAGGACATAATTTGTAGCAAATTGCTTTGTCTACAAATATGTTCATATAACTTTTTGCCGAAATTTAAAAATTAAAGAAGTTATAGAGCAAAAAAGAAAATTTCTATAAAGATTTTCTTTTTTGCTCTATAACTTTTTTTTTTATACATTTCACAAAAAATACCTCTGACCAGTCTTGTAGATGGTTTTTGAGGAAAATTTTTCTCTACAATTTTTTGAATTTCATTCCTTTAAAACGCTGTTATAGCGCTCCAAAGTTGACCGGGTTCGTCAATGCTCATGAGAATCCGGTCAAAACGAAATGTTTAACTTAGTTTTATGATCCGGAGTGAGTTTTATGAGTCGGAGTGATGCCACAACATCCCGCATACACTGATCCCTCTTACATGACGACGCGTTGGCGCAGCGGTCACAGCACTAGCTGTTGCGCTAGCAGTCGCGGGTTCGATCCGCGCACATGACAAAAATTTGTATTAGCCATACAGATGTTTGTCATGGTCTGGGCGTTTGTGGTTGTGTATTGTGTGTGTTTCCGGACCCCCTACATAGGAGAAAATCCTACTGGGGGCCGTTGAGTGTGAAACGTTTATTATTTATTATTATTATTACTGACGTAGCGGCAGGAACGGCATAATGTTTATAACTTAATATCTTCGTAAGTAATGGTCCGATTTGGATAATTCAAAAAGAAATATCTTTCTTATATCATAGAGAATAACGTGGATACTAGTTTTATTGAATTTGCTATAACTTTATTGATCCTCATTATACATATGTGTAGAAGAGTACTTTTGAGTCTCAACCAGTTTCGGAAATACTAATGTTTTTCAAAAAATGCGTTGACTTCTCTTAATCTTCTTCGAATGTATCTACTTAGGTAATCAAATATCTCATAAATCATATTGTTTTAACGTGGTATTCCCAGTAGGCCTACCCCACAGACAGCTTATGCCAATGAATAAGTAAAGTTGTAGGCAGGGATTTAACAAAAAAAAAATTAAGAATATATTTACAATTAAAAAAGGATCATAAAACTAAGTTAAGCATTTCGTTTTGACCGGATTCTCATGAGCATTGGCGAACCCGGTCTACTTTGGAGCGCTGTAACAGCGTTTGAAATGAATGAAATTCAAAAAATTGTATAGAAAAATTTTCCTCAAAAAATCATCTACATGATTGGTCTGAGGTATTTTTTTTGTGAAATGTATAAAAAAAAAAGTTATAGAGCAATAAAGAAAATTTCTATAAAAATTTTCTCCCTTTTTTGCTTATAACTTCTTTAATTTTTAAATTTCGGCAAAAAGTTATATGAACATATTTGTAGGCAAAGCAATTTGCTACAAATTATGTCCTTACAAATTTTTTGTAGGACACATAGTTTAAAAGAAAACACCATCGCATCTTGTCGCTGCTAAGGGCTAACTGGCATGGAACGTCGGAGTGACGTCACACGCATCCCGCGTACACTGACGTAGCGGCAGGAACGGCATAATGTTTATAACTTAATATCTTCGTAAGTAATGGTCCGATTTCGATAATTCAAAAAGAAATATCATTCTTATGTCATAGAGAATAACGTGGATACTAGTTCTATTGGATTTGCTAGAACTTTACTGATCCTCATTCAGGATATTTCTCCACAATTTTTATAAATTTTAGTTTCCCCATATGCTGATGTTGTATCACATCCTGAGAAGTATAGTATAGTAAGGAAAACAGTTAGGAATGTATAAGTAATAGGTAAAGTTGTACAGATTTGAAAAAAAAAAATTCAGAATGTACTTACAGTAAAAAAAAAGATCATAAAACTAAGTTAGACATTTCATTTTGACCGGATTCTCATGAGCATTGACGAACCCGGTCAATTTTGGAGCGCTCTAACAGCGTTTTAAATGAATGCAATAAAAAAAATTATAAGAAAAATTTTCCGCAATTTTTTCTTTTCATCTACAAGATTGGTCTGAGGTAATTTTTTTTTTTTTTTGTAAAATGTATAAAAAAAGTTATAGAGCAAATTAATAAGAAAATTTTTAGACATTTTCTCACTTTTTTGCTTATGGGACGTTCTTCTTTTTTATCGACATCGGACCGGCAAATTTTTATATTTCTTAAACAAAATAAACATGTGATTTGTTTAGTAAAAAGTGATTTAAATCATTGCCTCGTTATTCTAGATTTCAAAAATATATAATGCATCGAAGTATTATTTGTAATTTTTGTTTTATTTCAAACTAGCCGACCCGTGCCCACTTCGTTGGGCGTTATAATCCATTTCACATAAGAAGGGTACGGTGAAATTTGATATATTCCAATACACTCTCACTATTTTCAGCAAATCAGATAAATATAAATGTTTTAAAATCACCAATTAATTTCTAAGGCAAATAATAATGCTTGATTAGATTGAATTGTTGACACGGCACGTCAGAGGGCGCAGGTTCAAATCCTGCTGATTTAAAATCTTTATATATTTTTATCTTTTTCCTTTTATCTTGTCACTCCTGAATAGTGTAGCTTTCTGTTAGCGAAAGAATTTTCATGATCGGATCAGTATTTGCGAAGATTACCCCGTATATACAAACAAAGTTATAAACTTTACCTCTTTATAATATTAGTATAGATTTCGTAGGAATGGTATCAAAAAATAACACCTCAGTCACAAAAATGTTTATTTTTTAATTTCTCATAAGAAACTGAAGATCTGATTTTAAATTACTTTTTTTATCAAGAATATAAACATTTATTTGTATCTAGCTCCATTGGACGGAATTTTTAAAATAAACATTAAAAAATATATATCCAATACCACTCTGTCACATTTTTGCTTCTTAAGACAAAAAACTGTTTAATATTATGAAAGTCACCCAATAAAATAGCTTGAAAATCTAGTGAATACCTTTATTGTTTAGCATGTAATACAAGAAAACGTTATTTTTGTAAATTTTGCCAGTGGAGTGGTTCATGCATTACTTTGAAATTAAATTATGAGGTGGACAATTGTGACAGAGTTGTATACGAAGCTACGGAGTGGTAAATAATGTTTACCCGCCGAACGAAGTTAACCTTATAACAATGTTTAATTTTAGAAAACAATAACCATTCTTCGGTAGATATATTAATTCAGTCTTGCAATATCTTTTCACTTACTCTACTCTTTAATTTTGTGTTGATTTCAGGGTTGTTTCCTTGTTTCACGACACCGTCCTGTTTTTCAGCCGTAGATAATGCAAGTTTTCAATTTATCTGATGGTAACACTTTAAATTAACAAAATAAATGACGATATAATAACCACCGTAAGAAAAGTAACAATCATCTATTATTAAAATTAACTAAGGCTCTAAGCTCCATACAAAAATGACCACTCCGTCACGAGGTCTAACACCTTGTCACATTTTTGGGACAGAGGTGCTTCGTGACAGACGTGTAAAATAGTAGTGTTCGAGATGTTCAGAATGTTCCTAATTATAATTTACGCAGAAAACTGGTCATATGTGAAATATTTATCAGAAATCAATAAAATAACATCAAATCACATAAATTACAATAACATTTGGAAGTAGTAACTTACGTGACAGAGCGATCGCTAAATAAACACTCGCACCTCCTTTTACTGCTTTCGAGCGACTGACTGGTAATGCCAGGGCGGAGGGACGCATAGCGCGGATCCGGGGTGGAGAGGGATTATTCTCTTGTTTAGTGACCAAGATCAAAATCGTTAACGCACATTATTTTGTACCATAAAATGAATGACAGAAGGTAGCAACAAAAATCATGTACGTCGGGAGACAGCCAATAAAATATTTTTTTTATTTAATAATAGTAACATTAAAAATTATTTCTTCTTATTAATTTAATAACAAAGGTTAAGTAGTTCAGTAAATATTTTTGGTTAGAAACTTTCAATGTGATTTTTTTTCACGACATCAGTTTGTTTACATTAGTGCTCATAGAGGGACATACTTTATTTGTATGTAAAACACCTCCGTTACGCTTTTCGTATACTATGTCACACTAATTTTGTAAAAAATATGATTAATTAAAATCTTCTTTTGAAGATATTATAATTATTGCCTCATCAAGTTTATTTTTATAAAAAAAATATAAGAAATTTGGTATTTAGGAGCAATATATTTACTTTTTTACCGAGGAGACAAGCCATTGTCGATAATAAAGAAGAACGTCCCTTATAACTTCTTTAATTTTAAATTTAGGGCAAAAAGTTATATAAACATACTAGCGACCCGCCCCGGCTTCGCACGGGTGAAATGCCGATACTAAATATACTACACACTTTGAATTTCAAGTCTCTTACTTCAAAAACATAGGACTTTCATGCAAACTTCCAACCCCCGTTTAACCCCCTTAGGTATGGAATTTCGTAAAACCCGTTCTTAGCGGATATCTACTCCCTATAAGGGACCTACCTGCCTAATTTCAAGTTTGTAGGTGTATTTTTCATTCGACTTTCATACAAACTATCATCCCCTGTTTTAACCCCAAGAGGGGGTTTATTTCTCAAAATACATTATTAGTACACCTCAACACTATCTATAGAGCATACATTTTGAATTTCAAGTCTCTTACTTCAAAAACATGGGACTTTCATACAAACTTCCAACCCCCGTTTAACCCCCTTAGGGGTGGAATTTCGTAAAATCCGTTCTTAGCTGACCTCTACTCGGCGAAAGGAATATTCCTACCAAAATTCAAGTCTCTACGTCTTATGGTTCCAGAGATATCGTGATGAGTTAATGGGTGGGTTACTCTTTTATATATATAGATTTGTAGGCAAAGCAATTTTTGTAGGACGCATAGTTTCCGAGATATCGTGAGAAAGGTATTTGCACCCCTTTTGCCAAGATGGCGGCCGGGGGAGAAGGGCGGCAACCCTACAAACTTGGGGTTAAGCTTCTATTGACACCCCCACATGTGTCCCAAAAATAAAATTGCGTCTAGGGGGTCGTTCAAGTATTACGTAACGCAAATTTTGAAGATTTTTGACCCCCCATCCCCCCCATGTAACGCGCCGTAACGTTTTCCTGTACCCCCCCCCCCAGGCCCATAAACGTTACGTAACACCCCAACTGACCATTTTTACCCAAATGTCACAACTTTGTTGCGAAAACTACCGAAAGGTCGCTTAAAAAATCGCGTTTGCGGTAAATATAATAAATATATATGTCACAGTCAAAACTCTTAATCAGTCAAAAGTACTTTTGACTAGACAAGTTGGTCAAAAGTGGTTTTGACTGAAAATTATTGGTTATTAGTACTTTTGACTGCAAATTTGCGGTTAAAAGTACTTTTGACTGACGCTCTCCGTCAAAAGTAGTTTTGACTGCAAAAAAGCGTCAGTCAAAAGCACTATTAACTCTTAAACTCTATTAACTCTTAACTAGTTTAGTTTTAACTGCAAATTAGATAGGTTAGGGTTATTTTTTTTGTTTCTGTGACAAAAATATGCCGATAAACAGTCTAATATTGAAATTAGATAGGTTAGGGTTATTTTTTTTTGTTTCTGTGACAAAAATATGCCGATAAACAGTCTTAATATTGAAATTAGATAGGTTAGGGTTATTTTTTTTTGTTTCTGTGACAAAAATATGCCGATAAACAGTCTAATATTGAAATTAGATAGGTTAGGGTTATTTTTTTTTTGTTTCTGTGACAAAAATATGCCGATAAACAGTCTAATATTGAAATTAGATAGGTTAGGGTTATTTTTTTTGTTTCTGTGACAAAAATATGCCGATAAACAGTCTAATATTGAAATTAGATAGGTTAGGGTTATTTTTTTTTATTGTTTCTGTGACAAAAATATGCCGCGACCACCTTACTTTTTAAGAGTTTTGACTGATACAACCAGTCAAAACCACTTTTGACGGAATCATTTAGTCAAAAGTACTTTTAACCAGCTCCATTGGGTAAAAGTACTTTTAACTGTTATTTTAGTCAAAACCACTTTTGACCAACTTGTCTAGTCAAAAGTACTTTTGACTGATTTTTTGCAGTCAAAACTACTTTTGACTGATTAAGAGTTTTGACTGTAACATATATATACAAAAAGGGATATAAACGAAAAGGGTCGCCAATTTGGGAGATTTTAGTACACTAGTTTTTTTTTTATTTAAATAAAAAACAACGTTACGTAACGCGTTGTTCGAGACCCCCCTCCCCCCCTTGTAACGCACCGTAACGTTTTACAAGACCCCCCTCCCCCCCTAATAGCGTTACGTAATACTTGAACGGCCCCTAGGTGCGATTAGGTCCCTAAATTGTAACATTTCAATGGACTAAGGTACCAGTAATCAGTAATTAATTTTTTTATAAATTAAATACACTTAAACAATGCCGCTTTCGGCACGTGTCATACCGCTCACAATGTGGAATTTTACCTTTATATAAGTACTAGCTGTGCCCCGCGGTTACCCCCGCGTTAATTTGAGGAAAAGCATAGCTATACTTATATATTGGACTTTCATACAAACAAACATCCCCTGTTTTAACCCCAAAAGGGGCGGTTGATTTCTCAAAATACATTATTAGTACACCTCAACACCATCTATAGACCATACATTTTGAATTTCAAGTCTCTTACTTCTAAAACATAGGACTTTCATACAAACTTCCAACCCCCATTTTACCCCCTTAGGCGTGGAATTTCGTAAAATCCGTTCTTAGCTGACCTCTACTCGGCAAAAGGAATATTCCTACCAAAATTCAAGTCTCTACGCCTTATGGTTCCAGAGATATCGTGATGAGTCAATGGGTGGGTATCTCTTTTATATATATAGATAGAATCCAAAATTGATTTCAGAATAAAAGACATAATTGAAATATTTGCCAACACTAAAGCCCGAAAGTTTGATTTATAGTCATTGAACATTAAATTGGTAGTTACCTATTAAATAATAATTTAAAAAAAATAAATAATATTAATACGAGTATACAGAGAGTATATTAAAGTGTTGATTTTTGTTTGTGCATTTTTTGTAAATCACAGTTTTAAGAAATTAAGTACCTGGGTGATAGAGCCTAGCTCGGTATTTTTATTTTATTTATTTTAGTATTTTGTTTTTTTTTCGGTATTTTTATTTTTTATTTTTATTTAAATAAAAAATGACGAGTGAAATTAAAAAAGAAAAAAGAAGTAATCTCAACTGAGATTTGAACCATGGTTTTCTCCGTTTATCTCGACCGTCCGATTTCCCACCTGAGCCATTATAATTTTAATGACAATTGCGAAATCAACCTTCCTATTGTAACGATATTTTAGCCAATTTTTTATTGCCTAAAAACAGGGATAAAATGACATTTTCTAAAAATGAATTCTAGCTAGATCAATTTTTCGCCCCCGAAATCCCCTGTATACTAAATTTCACGAAAATCCTTAGAGCCGATTCCGAGATTCAGAATATATGTATACATATATACAAGAATTGCTCGTTTAATAGTAAGTATAAGATAAAAAAAAGGTTAAAATTATATTGCGTTTTTTTACAACAGCAGGGGCGCGGGCTGATTATCCGCACCCCGGCGCGGAATATGCTTAAGACGGCCCTGCCTTTAAACCAAGTAAAAATATGTTAAAAAATATGTCGTTTAAATCTATGCACACAGAGAATGAAGACGAAAATTTGGAGGCAAATGTTGATATAAACTAATAGTTGTATGTACTATGTAATAGATGTAATACCGTTTATTGAAATTGTAATTTTTTTTTTTTGTTTTGATTAAAGAAATTACGTTCTATTCGTTGTTTTTTTTTATAGTTTTCATGATGGCATATTTTTGGCATTTTTGTCGTCAAGTGTGGCAGATTTTGGCAGATTTTTTACCCAGTCTGTGGCAGATTCGCTACTTTTGAAACGGTCACACTGGTACTAACAGCTTATAAAGTTATACCTAACATATTTAATTTTCATTATAAGTTGAATGTATTAGAAATAAAGAAACATTAAAATCAAACTGGTTTCCTTGCAGTATGTATGAGTTTCGTTTTGAGTGAGTATTACAAGTTGTGTGATTTTCAGACACACCTACTTTGTCATAAAAAATGGTCTTAAAAATTAAAATATTAAATAAGTATTCACTTCTAATTTCAGCCTTAGTCACGACTAGAAGTATTAAAGGTTGTTTGGTGAAACTGGCGTTTTGTAATTTAAAATAGCGCACAAGCTTTATGCGACACTGTTTTCGTTAATAACGCGTCATTTATGCAATAATCACTTCAGCAATTTGTGTAAACGATTGTGAATAGGTACACAAATAAGATGACAAGGCAAAGTAAAGAAATTTTATTCCGTGTACTAATTATATAACAATTCCCCATTAACAACCAACCTTTGATCCTGATGGTCCTCTTGTTCGAAGATTTGGTCATGATCTTCTTGTGAAAGGCTAAGTTCGCCAAATTGCTGTTCCACTGAGTTAGACATTTTGCACAAATAGATTGAAGAGGTTAATAAAATCACTACGACACAATCACGTTCCAATTAACTATACGGGAGTTATGGCACCAACAAAGCAACTATTGATTTGAAATAAATTATTGGTCGAAAAATGTGTTCCTAAGTAGTAGGCAACTGGAAGGAACTACACAAATTAGAGATGTAGATTCGCGTTATCTTAGGCCGTGGTGATGAATTTGCTGGTGGTCGGATGTGGACGGCGATGTACAGCAGTCGGTGCGCACACGTGCTCGCTGTTAAAGGCGCGGTGTTTATTTTCGTATTACATAATAGGTCAAAAGCGAGCGAGGCACCGGTCCGATCAGCACCGAGAGCGATCGTTGCGCGGAGAGCGGCGGTGTGGATAAGGGACGGGCGCGAGGGCACGTGTGCGCCGTGCGTACGGTTCGCAGACTATCGAGATCGCTACTCGACTGACTGATGTGACGTGCGTGACTGAACCGCGCGAGCTCACTGCTCAAGGGACGCCGGCTCGGCTCGATTCTCTTTGCATCCATTTCGTGTGTATTTTGTTGGAGAATGCGCGCGCTGGGCGTGGCAGAATAGAGGCCCGCGGGGAGCGCGGCGCAGTTAGTGAGGTACGGGTATCGATCGTTTTATCGTAAATAAAATCAAATAATATATTATGCAAAAAAGATTTGCGAAGTTTCTTTAATCGAAGAAAAAAAACCAATAAATGTACACCTTGTGCAGCATTCATTATACGGATTATGCCGTAAAATACAACCGTTTAGCTTATGGTGGGAGATACAAACTAGAGACGAACTTCACCAATCTGCTTAATGGATGAAAATTATTTAATATTTATTTTAGTACTAGCTGCTGCCCGCGACGTCGTCTGCGTGCGTTCACTTCTCGTTCCCCGTAGGTGATAGCGTGATAATATGTAGCCTATGTTCTGACCCGACTTCTTAATAATATTCGTGCCAAATTTGAAGTAAATCCATGCAGTACTTTTTGAGTCTATCCCGGACATACATTGACTTTCCTATCATTTTATTATATGTATAGATGTTAGACAAATAATCGCAAAAGGGTTGCCTGAAAAGTCCTGACCAGAATATATTTAACTCAAAATTGAAAGAGTCATCTTTATTTGAAGATCTACCTACGAGTTTGAAGAGTAAATTTAATACCTACCGACAGTTTGAAGCCAGTAGAAAATACAAACGTTGGGTTGTCTATTATTTTCCAGGCATAACTACTGGGTTGGTAGGTATAAACAGGTATATTAATATATATTGTTCTAGATACTTTCACCCACATTTTTAATAGATAAATCTTAAAATGAGAGCTTTTTCATTGCAAATACGATGACATAGGGTTGCCTACTAAGACTGGTTTGAATAGCGGTTGTTGAATATAATAGCCTGGTCAGGAATTTTCCAGCCAATTTCCTCGCAATTTATCTTTATCACACTAAAGAAGATAACTAAATAGTTATCTTCCTCCAAAATTAAATAATTTTTAGTATCCTTTTAGGCACGTTTAAGATAAAGCAGTATTTTAATTTAGTAGGTATTTAATATTAATAATCAGTAATATCTTTGGATAAATAGTTGATTAAGCAACTAACTTTAAACAAGTTATTATACTGCAGTTTCTATAAAATCGATACTTTGTTATGTACTTTTTTTCTTTGAATAAGAGTACTTTATCGATAATAAAGGGATTTCATGTTCAACCACTAAAATTATAGAGTTCGTGAAGTATATTCGTTAGTGGGTCCGTGTTACGGCGCCCCGCGCCAATGCCTTTTCTACGGCGCCCGTCCGAGGCCCGCGGAGGGCGGTCGCCAGATACCGCCTACTTCGTCCGGTACAGGCGTCACCCGCCTCGTGTCCCGCTTCACCTTAGAACAACTACCGACCGACGAGCGGACGCTATTCCAAGGAGAAAACGCCCTTTAAACGGCCCGCATCCAGACCCTATGCACTCGCTCAATCAAGACCTCGTCAGTAACTTGCTTACACTGTCTCTACCACGTCTCTACAAAACAAGTTCACTGTAACACCTCTTTTATGAAGTTGTGTGTGGATAAAAAGGGTTCGTAAAAAATATTAAGATGAAAACTTTGAAAATGGGTCTTCGAATAACAAAAAAAAAAAACTATCGTTAACCGACGCTGTGGCGGAGAGAGCGTACCGTTTGAGCGCAGTGAACGAGAGCAGCGAAGTGAGTGCGGCGCGGGCGCGCGTGCTTGCATAGGACGGTACTGAGCACTGCGTCACGCGCCATTCATAATCGCACCGCGCGCGCCGCCCGCCATCGTCGCAATGCTAGCGGCCTCTACATCGGCTAAATACAAAAATAACTTATCGTTGTGTACCTACGTAAATTTTAATGGCGCAATTACACTACACTACATCTAGCACTTATGCACTACGTCATATAGGACACTAGATGTAGTGCAGTGTAAATGCATGTAGGGATGTAGAATCCTAACTTAGGGTGATATGAAGAGCCCGACCTTCCTACATGACATAGTGCACTAGATGTAGTGCAGTTTGTTGCCAGTACCATTTTTTTTGCTAGTTCGGTACAATGATTTCTTAAGTTAGGGTTGCCAACCTCAAATTTAAAAAACCAGGATTTGAAGTTGGAAAAACCAGGACAATTCAGTTTAAAAACAGGACGCATTTAATTAAAATAATCACATTTTTTAATAAAATTATTTGGATGAAATACGAGTTGAAAACTAGCGCCTTTGTTTTGAAACAGCACGGCAGCGCGGCAACGCATTTACCTGCGAGCCGTGAGGCGGCTCGTATCGTAAGAATTTGAGAAGAGGCGCGCGAATTTTAAAATTTAAAAACCCAGGACACTGCTTAAAAACTATTCAGGACGTCCCAGGACACTACAAAAACTAGGACATGTCCTGGGAAAACAGGACGGTTGGCAACCCTACCCTAAGTGGCCGTCTAACATCCCTGCTCTGTCTTGCTGTGACAGCCGTTGTATTCGCATCTTGCAAAAAATGACTTCGAGATAATTTACAAAAGAACTATTCAGGATTACAATCCTAAAAAAAAACTAAGAAAACTAAAGTATTATAGTCGCAGTACTTGAAAGTTCATCACAGGTGTCAGTTTTTGGGATTTTTTTTGAAGGCTTGTAACATGAAAAGTACAGGACAAAAAAATTTTTTTTTTATTTTTATGGTAACTGTTAAACTGTCACTACTTACCCTACCTCCAATTTTCGGCTTGACGTTGATTTTTGGGACACCCTGTATATGATTTAAAAGCTTGTCCCGAGATATTAGTACCCGTATTTCCTTAGTTTGAACATTTTAATAGTTAAAATCAATCACATCAATTTATTTAATTTACTTGTTTACAAGCAAATCTTGCGACAAGCTTTTATATGCAGGCGCTGACATGGAGCTAGCGCGCACCACGATTTTTAATCGCGCTATTATTTAATCGCAGAAATGCAACGTATGAGTTAGTAGGACAGTGCGCGCACTGCGACTGAAAAATCGCGGCGATTTTAAAATCGTGATTTGTCACATTTTCTCGCGACTGCTCGCGACGCGATTATCGCGAAAATAAAATGCAGCGTATGAAATTGTATGATCCCGCGTGCACTGCGATTTTAAAATCGCGCATTCGGGCCTCATTCGTGTTCCGTCTATCGACGACGATCTCTCAAAAACTATTAATCTGATTGATATAGTATAAAGGGCCATTTTAATCTGCATTAAATGCCTAAGCTAAATAATATATTCATTTGGATAAGGATTTATACTGAACTAAAGAAAATAGCTTTGAAAATAACGTAATGTTTTTAATAAAAAAAATTGAACATAAAAGTGGTTATTGTAAGTCAACCGTTAGAGATATGCTATCGCGGACTTTTTTGTAGCATTTTTATAGATTTTGAATTCGCTAGTACATTACTTAACTCTTCGCTAGTTTACGCGGCGTTCGCGTGGAAAGCTCCCAGTTGGCGAGATTCTTTGCGACCTTTTCAACATTTATCGCCGTATTTCAGCTAATTTACATACAGTGGACCCCCGGTAATCCGGCCCCCGGCTAATCCGGCACCCCCTGTAATCCGACATGGTCTTTTTGAATATTTTGCTAATGCATGATTGAACGCGTTATAACTTGTACGCACTAGTAGGTACTATTGTGCTCGACGCGTAGGGTATTCATTTGTTTGTAGACAATTATTTCCTAATGTAAAGTTATTGCATATTTTTTGTAAGTTCTATAGCATTAATGACGTTAGTTTTATAATAAAACGTAAGATCTCTCTATTGAGTTGTTTAATTTACTAAAGACATACATAATGAAGTATAATTTTTACTCCTGAATACATATACAGTGGACCCCCGGTAATCCGGCCCCCGGCTAATCGGGCACCCCTGTAATCCGACATCGTCTGCTTGAATATTTTGCTAATGCATGATTGAACGAGTTATAACTTGTACGCACTAGTAGGTACTATTGTGCTCGACGCGTAGGGTATTCATTTGTTTGTACACAATTATTTCCTAATGTAAAGTTATTGCATATTTTTTGTAAGTTCTATAGCATTAATGACGTTAGTTTTATAATAAAACGTAAGCTCTCTATTGAGTTGTTTAATTTACTAAAGACATACATAATGAAGTATCATTTTTACTCCTGAATACATATATAATCCTATCATTGAACCTGTAATTTGTCGGATTACAAGGTACTCTTTTAAAAAAATCCGGACTATAAGGGGTCTTAGGCAGGGTACTCTATAATCCGACAAATTCGGTAATCCGACACTGCCCTGCAAAACGTTTGTCCGATTACCGCGGGTCCACTGTATATCCTATCATTGAACCTGTAATTTGTCGGATTACAAGGTACTCTTTTAAAAAAAAATCGGACTATAGGGGGTCTTAGGCAGGGTACTCTATAATCCGACAAATTCGGTAATCCGACACTGCCCTGCAAAACGTTTGTCCGATTACCGCGGGTCCACTGTAAAAGCATAATAATTTATACCTAAACCTTCCTCAAGAATCACTCTTTCTATTGTTGAAAACCGTATAAAAATCCGTTTGGTAGTTTTCGAGTTTATCGCGTTCAGACAGACAGGAGGACAGAAAGACGCGGCCGGGGGATTTATTTTTATAATATGTATAGGTGTATAGATTACTGAATGAAGAAAAAAAGGAAGCATTTCTTTTCAACATTTCATTCATTTCTTCAATAGTTGTTTTAAAAGGTAATAATTTCATTATTTGTCGCCAAGCATGAGCATCACTTTGCATTCCAAGATTCTCAAAATTTTTGATTTTCGGATCCCACAAACATGCTTCTGTTTGCAGAATCTCGAAAACGCAATTACTTTCTCGTTACTCCACTCCATAGCCATAGTACATATTTATTTCAATGTAATCTTTAGTTACGTATTTTTAAAGACAACACGTGCGATTCCGTCGCGCTCACGTCGCACGGTCGCACACTGACCGCGACTGACGTAGTTAAGTGTGGCCGCTTGACGCTTCATCGCATTATCTCGCTTTAATCTCTTTGATTGATGTACCGCCACTTGAGTTATCGCCACGCCAAACGGCAACGTTAATGCCGTTGACAATTATCGCGTTATTTCGTGGCTACACCTACGGTTAGAGCTGGCGCGCACCACGATTTTTAATCGCGCTATTATTTAATCGCAGAAATGCATCGTATGAGTTAGTAGGACAGTGGGCGCACTGCGACTGAAAAATCGCGGCGATTTTAAAATCGTGATTTGTCACATTTTCTCGCGACTCCTCGCGACGCGATTATCGCGAAAATAAAATTCAGCGTATGACATTTGTATGATCCCGCGCGCACTGCGATTTTAAAATCGCGCATTCGGGCCTCATTCGTATTCCATCTTTCCAAGAGTAAGCATGTCAGCGCCTGCATATAAAAGCTTGTCGCGAGATTTACTTGTAAACAAGTAAATTAAATAAATTGATGTGATTGATTTTAACTATTAAAATTTTCAAACTAAGGAAATATGAGTAGATACTCATATCTCGCGACAAGCTTTTAAATCATATAGATTATGTATAGTACCTGGGTGACCGAGCCTAGCTCGGTATTTTTTTTATGTTTTTTTCTCGGTATTTTTATATTTTAATTTTATTTAAAGAATAAATCACGAGTGAAATTTAAAAAAAAAAGAGAAACCCGGGTCAACACGATTCGACACCAGCCGATTTCCTAATTAAGCTATTACAGCTATGTTGACATCAGTGAAATTAAGCTTCGTATTCTAATTATATTTTTTCATTGCCTAAAAACAATATACACACGATAAAACGACATTTTTTTTAAATTAATCCTAGCTAGATCAATTTTTCGCTCCCGAAATCCCCTGCATACTAAATTTCACGAAAATCGTTGGAGCCGATTCCGAGATTCAGATTCTATATTTATGGTCTAAGATCCGAGAAGGTAAATCTTCCCTCATCTGTTAATTAGATGAAACAATTTTTATAGGCTTATTTAAATATTGTGAGTTTATAAAAACAACCTCTGCCACCATAAGCCTGCTGCAAATTTTTTTTTTTTTTAGCTTTTCCCTCTCATGTTAATTACATGTAGTAAGCTAAAACCGTTAATATTTTACATTATATACCTGACTGTAGTAGGCAGCCATCTCTATGATTGCTACACTTATCTGCAGCCAGGTCAGTAACCTCAGTCAGAGTAACCTGGCTGCAGGTAAGTATAGCAATCATAGAGATGGGTGCCTACTACAGTCAGGTATATAATGTAAAATATTGACGGTTTTAGCTTACTACGTGTAATTAACATGAGAGGGAAAAGATTTTTTAGAAGAAAAAAAAAATTTTTTAAGTGTTATTATTTGCAGCAGGCTTATGGTGGCAGAGGTTGTTTTTATAAATTCACAATATTGAAATCAGCCTATAAAAAATTGTTTCATCTTATTAACAGATGAGGGAAGATTTTGTTATATTCCGGATCTTAGACCATTATATACATATACAAGAATTGCTCGTTTAATAGTATAAGATTATGTGATGACTTTATAAGTAGATAGTAAAAGTTTTAAAGTAATAATTTTTTTTCTTCATTTTAGTCTATTCAAATAAAAGCTTGTTTTTTAAAAAGGTTTTTTACTTTTAATTTATTTAAATAATAATTTGGTTGCTGAGAGAGTTGTACTACAGTATACTGTAATAATTGTAAATATAATAATTCTCATGTTTCGTACATTCGTCGTGCTATTGTAAATATTGTGTGTTCGTATCTCAGTAATCTGTCGAATCAGTAGGGAATGCAAATCTCGCGAGATTGGGGCTCAAGCGAGATCTCGCGAGTTTATGAATAACAATACTGCGAGATCTCGCCAATTTCGAGATCTCGCGAGATTGGCAGTTTTGTGAGTTTTTTAGGGTTCCGTACTTCAAAAGGAAAAAACGGAACCCTTATAGGATCACTTTGTTGTCCGTCTGTCTGTCAAGACCTGTTCCTTGGAGCTGTGAAAAAATCAAACTTCAAAGCCAACGCAATCAAAAGATACAGCCGTTTATGTTGCAAATTTTCGACACTCGCAAGGGAATTAAAACCTACAGGGTACATACCGTGAACTCAGAATCTTGAAATTTGGTAAGAAGCAATGTCTTGTCACAAATAAAGGAAAAATTGCGAAAAGCATCAATTTTTAGTTACATCATGTAAAAAAATATTTTTAATAATTTTGTTGGTACGAAACCTTCGGTGCGCGAGTCCGACTTACACTAGGCCGGTTTTTTTTTTTGCAAATAATCACAATATTTAAATAACTTAGGAAATACTTGTCTTTGCTCGCAAACGAAAAAAAACCGACTTTAATTACATCGACAAGTAATACAACCTAATAAGACGAAAAAATTGTCAAGTAAAGTATTAGCTTTCGATTAAAGTAAAAATCATCAAAATCGATAAACCCAGTGAAAAGTGCAGTTTAATACAACGTAGGTCGACGAAAAAGTAGTCAAGTAAATACGTATTATTAAGTAAATATATAACTTTAAAAGTATAAATTTAAATGGGATCACATGAGACGCAACACCTTTCAGGTAAAACAAAATTAATCGAAATCGGTCCACCCAGTCAAAAGTTTTGAGCTAACATACATTAAAAAAAATACAATTGAATTGAGAACCTCCTCTTTTTTTGGAAGTCGGTTAAAAAATAATAAAAATTATAAGTATTCTAAGATAAAAATTTATTTGCAAGAATTTTTTCAATAGACTTATTCATAAAACATTGTTTGACGTATCTGTCTATAATTTTTTTTTTAAACTTCTAATAAACTTTGACCTACGGTCTACGTATCTATCAAATAAAAAATGAAAGAAACAACCAGTCGTCTTTTCTAATATCAAACAAAAATCTTTTAGTAATAAAACAACTCTTTTATAACTAACAAAAGAACGAGAAGTAAGAAAAAAATTAAACTTATTAACTAAGTTGAGTTGACTATTAAACTGAGATATTATTATCAATTAAATAAAACTATATCTTTTCAGTAGATCCATTAGATACAAATATAGCAATCAAATGAAAGATTTGTTCAGTTCAAATCACAAGCCATTATCGTTTCAGCCTGTAATATCCCACTGTTGGGCATAGGCCTCTTTCCCCATGTAGGAGAAGGATCAGAGCTTAATCCACCACGCTGCTCCAATGCGGCTTGGCGGATATATTCCTACTATGAGTAACGAGCGCTATCAGGTGTACATGATAACAACCGGGACCGATGGCTTAACGTGCTCTCCGAAGCACGGTGGGGAGATCCACAAAGACTGCACAAACACCCAGACCACGGCAAACATCTGCATGGCTAATACAAATGTTGTCGTGTGCGGGGATCGAACCTGCAACCGCGCGCGCAACAGCCATACACAAACCAGTGCTGTGACCGCTGCGCCAACGCGGCACAAGCCATTATTACGAATTATACGCGAGATCTCGTTTTTGCGAGATCTCGCCCTTTTTTTCGTCCGAGATTCAATCTCGCTAAAAAAGGCCGAGATCTCGCAAAAACGAGATCTCGCGAGAACGAGATTGCATTCCCTAGTCGAATGTTTGAATTTTTTTTCATTCTATAATAGCCAAAGAATTTTTTGGGATACATCCGAAGTTCATGGTATTTCTGATAAAAGAAACCTTTGATAATTCTATCCGCTGTTAAAGGATGAATCCAGTATTGACGAATTTTATTCTTTTTTATTCTGATCCTCCGAAGTAGTAAATAAAGACAAGCGACTTGTACGAAGTCCATGGACTCCATGGTGCAACTGAGCGATCGCGATTTTTTAATCGTAGTGCGCGCACCGTACGTTCTGCGATTTTTTATAGCGCGATTTTAAAATCGTGTCGCAAAACAGAAAATTGCGGTGCGCGCCTGCACTTAACGTCCATTATCGCGATAATTAATGGCATTTCTCCTTAGTATGGCCCGGGCATTAGAAATAAATCACCAAAATCTCATCAATATTACCCAAATATTTTAAGTTTATTTTATTATGCTAATACGTAGTGCAAGTTATCAAACGTTTGTTCAAGTTTATACGTAAGTCAATAGATATTATAATTAACGGTTAGTTCACAGTATTATACGTTGCTAATATAAAAGTATTGTAAGTATACAATATATCTAATCTTTAGTTTTCGGTATTAAAACGAAAACAGGTTTAATGAACGATGCGACCAGTGCTAGTGTGAGCAGAAAACCGTCGTTGCAACCGCTAACAACGTTAGATGACATCCGCTGGCAACGAGATCCCCTGGACAATATTGTGAATTAATTACCGATCTGGTTTTAATTATGTTTTTATTTGTGCTACATTCCTTATGAAAGGGTTTTAGAGAAGTTATTATCACGCTACAGATCCTCCGAACGATATACAGCTGTGAAACTCGTATGAGCTGCTATTACGCGTTTTCTACGCATAATAGTATTCAACACAACACTTTAATAAAGTTTTACCATAATTGGATATTTTTTTTCGAAATTGAATGAAAATTATGATTACAGCGTCGTGGACTTCGTGGCTCAGAAAGGGTGCTGATGTAGGGGGCAATGGGCGGAGTGCATCGAGGTGCATGCGTAGCCCGCTCTGCACCCGGCACCGTGATGGCCAATGGCGCGCAGCCCCACCCGCCTGCAGCGCGCCGCCGCGACGCCAGCCCGCACCCCGCCTCAAACATCATCACATCACCTAGTCATCTAAACGACCAATGTTCCTTATATGCCTAAACCTTATACTATGGCAAAGAGTGCATTTGGTATTTTGCTCAAACAAAATCATATTAATTCAAGTTGCAATAAACCAATAAGACCAAAAAAGCACACGCCGCGCCGTGTCAAAGTAATAAATTTATTCAATTATGTAACATACAAGAGACTCGAATATGAATATGTAATACATGTAAAATAATATAATATACGTAAATAAATAAATTATGAGTTTCCCACATATGTTTTTAGGGTTCCGTACCCAAACGTTAAAAACGGGACCCTATTACTAAAACTTCGCTGTCTGTCCGTCCGTCTGTCACCAGGCTGACAGTTGAAATTTTCATAAAATTATGTATTTCCGTTGCCGCTAAAACAACAAATACTAAAAACCAAATAAAATAAAATAAATATTTAAGAAGGCTCCCAAACAACAAACGCGTTTTTTGCCCTTTTTTGCTCGATATCAATAATGGCAACAGGTAGGCACTTGAAATATTCACAAAATACTCAGATGTATTTTTACTTTAATAATAAATAATAAAATAAATATTTAAGGTGGGGCCTCCCATGCAGAAATTAACGCCCTTATTTGCCTATTTTTGCTCGATATCAATAAAGAGTAACAGGCAAGTACACTTGAAATATTCACAAAATACTTATATACGTGAAAGCGTTTTATTTAGTCCATTGAAAAGTTACATTTGGAGTTGCGTTTGTCAGAGGACGCAATTTTATTTTTTAGATATGAAGGGGGGTTAGTCTAAAGTTAAATCCAAGTTTGTGGGGTTGCAACCCTTGTGCAACGGCCGCCATCTTGGAAAAAGAGGTTCAAATGGTTTTTATGGTTTATCTGCCAAACTATAAGTCACACAAAATAAATATTTAACATTTTTTGTTGCAAATAAAATTATCTACAACTTTTGTTCAGTAACTTTTAGTCGTAAAATCATAAATAAAAAAGTTTTAAGCGAAAATCCATTATTTATTATTTAAGGTTTTACAGCGCTGCGATACGAATACTATTCTTCAGTATTCATAGGCCAGTCAAATTGTACATTAAAATCGCAAATGGTCTGCTAGTTCTGCTTTTTTCATATGTTGTTAGTAGAGGTGTTCGTTATATTAGGTAGCGGATAAAATCACCTATTATTTTTAAATCATTTTATCACCTGTTATTTTTTTTACCTGGGAAGCGTGATATAATATCACGCTTCCCAGGTAAGGTTTGAAAGAATATTTTTATTTTTACTACTTTACCTCAAATGTACACAGAGCCAAATTGTACTCTATGGTCACAAAATTCCTTTTACTGTCCAGAACATCGTATAATATGTTAGTCCCATGTCAAATCGTATTCTATTGTAACGGACTAAGAACTATTTTCCTTTGAATGTCCAGAACATTCACGTTGCGTATAATATCTTAGATTAGTCTCGTGTCAAATTGTATTCTATTGTAACTGAATAAGAACTATTTTCCTTTCAATGTCTTTTGAAATAAATTTTAAAAATATTTTACTTCGTATTATTATTTTTATTATACTACACGTTAGACTTATTTTTTTCATATTATTTCGGTTTGTTTAACGGTTAAATTTTCAGTATGGACAACGCGTTTCTTCTAGTATGATGTTCGTCATTTTCGTGAGTTTATTTACGAATTTTACGATTGCGGAGTTGCGTTTCGAGAAACTGTAAATATAATTAATAATTACAATTAAGTTGTTTATATAATTAAGTATAGTTCTTTATATAATTAAGTATAGTTGTTTAGTGAGTAGAGTAAAATGCCACGAAAAGGACAAATGTGGAATTATTTTGCTGTGGTGGATAAAATTGCAAAAAAAGCGGAATGTAAATATTGTAAAAATATACTTTCATTTAAAACTACTATAACGAATTTAAAAAAACATATAAAACAAAAGCATTTAATTATATATGAAGAAATAAGTAGAGAAAATAACAGGAATGAAAATAGCGGTAAGTTTATTTTATCTTGTATCTGTAAACGAGTTACGTAATTCTTGTAGGTATTTATTGAAGTGAAATTTCTTTAGAATCGTTATGATTTCAAACCGGATGCAACGGCAAAAAGACAGGGAAGGACGAGCCGCGCTGCAAGCCGCTAATTTTAAATTAGTTTTTTTTAATTAGTTTGCCATAGAAGTTTCACTTCTATCGTGTGTGAATCGCACACACCTTTTTTTTGTTATACTTTGGATATCTCAGGAACGGCTGTAACCGTTTTGATGAAATTTTGTATATAGATAGTCTTTCATTTTAAGTATCCTATATGTAATATGCATTTGATCTCACAAATAATAAGAGTTGACCTAAAGGTTGTAATTACCAGGTCAAAAAATCCCAAAAAAAAAATTTGATCTCACAAGGGTTTCACAGTTGGTAAAAAAAAAAAAAAATATTATCACGTAAAAAATAATAAGTGATTTAAAAGTAGCGTAAAGTTATAACGTAATATCAAAATGTAGCCGTTACGCCCATCTCTAGTTGTTAGGATCAGTACCAGTAGTGTAAATCCAGTTTTGCAACTTCGAGAGACCTGTGCTAACTTTGGGGCGCTCGAAAAACCACGAAATTTTGGCACTTGTTTCGGTTTTTTCACTATATCTTCCAAAGTATGCATTTTTAGAGAATACATGTAGAATATATTTTTAAAGTAGTTTAAATTAGCTACAATTTGGTCCTAAAACCAGCTCTGTAGGTCAAATAGAAACCGAGATACAGCTCTTCAAAAGTTAATCGTTTTTTCCAAAAAAGTGAAGTTTACAGTTTTGACCAACTTTGGACCCAAATTTCGGTGGGAAATACTCATCCTACGACGAACGTCGAATCAGAAGAGGTTGTAGTAAATTTCATTACCTTTAATTTAAGCACAAAACGGCGTCTATAGGCCCTACATTTCCCACCGAAATTTGGGTCCAAAGTTGGTCAAAACTGTAAACTTCACTTTTTTCTTTTTTGAAAAAACGATCAACTTTTGAAGAGCTGTATCTCGGCTTCTATTTGACCTACAGAGCTGGTTTTAGGATCAAATTGTAGCTTATATAAACTACTTTAAAAATGTATCCTACATGTATTCTCTAAAAATGCATACTTTAGAAGATATAGTGAAAAAACCGAAACAAGTGCCAAAATTTCGTGGTTTTTCGAGCGCCCCAAAGTTAGCACAGGTCTTTCGAAGTTGCAAAACTGGATTTACACTACTAGTACTGATCCTAACAATATATCAAAAAAGCAGAACTAGCAGACCATTTGCGATTTTAGCCCTTTTTTGTGTACGATTTGACTGGCCTATCATAACAATACGTGAATATAAATATAAATATTCATGATTTACCCTAATTTATAATCATCTTATTTTTTTTTATGATGATCTTTTTAATTATTGACAATAAAATATTGTTAATGTATAAATAATTTGTGATTTGACACTCTACCTACGAGGTAGAGTCTGGAGGCGCGTTTTTTTTATGTGGTATCCGCATTAGGCATATAATCCACGGTGATTTTCTAAATCACAACTACTGTCTTCGGTCTTGCGGCGAGTGGCTGGTTGGCTTTCTATATCACATATATTATAATATGATCACATGACAAACATTTGTATTGGCTATACAGATATTTGGCGTGGTCTGGATGTTTGTGCAGTCCTTGTGAGTCTCCCCCACCGTGCCTCAGAGAAGTCAGAGAGCACGTTAAGCTGTCGGTCCCGGTCGTTATCATATGTACACCAGCCGGGCTAGCATGCGTACAACGAGATAATCTCTTGACGAGAGAGATAGATAATGTCTACATCGAGTATTTTCTCGATTACCTTAGCATGCGCAATACGAGAGACATAATTCTCTTCCGAAGACTTCCCTTCACCTTGTCGAGTAGAGAAACTCGTGCGTGCTGCTCTTACAAAAAAATAAACAATATTTTTACAATGCAACAATGATAAATTCTAAATTTTCACTACGTTTAATCTACATTGGCCGCGTTCTATTAAGCGTCCACATCGTGTTATCTCTTCAATTGTCGTGACGAGAAGAGTATCACGTTATGTTACGCATGCTAGCTACTGTAGACATAAAGAGATAATACGAGAAAAGGGGTAGACAAACTTTTGTCTTGGCGCGCATGCTAGCCCGGCTGATAGCGATCGTTACTCATAGTAGGGAAGTACCTGGGTGACCGAGCTTAGCTCGGTATTTTTAGTAAATCGTGTTTTTAAACGGTTTTATTTATTTATTTGTGTTTGTGTCAAACTTAGTAATTGGAATTTTACCCCCTTCCTGATGACAGATTGATCTGATATTTGGCACACACTCTTAATCTTGATGACAATACAACATAATAAATATTTTTTATGGTTGTAAATCCAATAGGCTGCCAATATAAAATGGCAGATCACTTAAAACTTCACAACAACCTCAATATTGGTAGCAAATGAAAGGGCTTGATTGGTAGAATACAGCTCACTATGAAAAATCCAAGATGGCCGCCGCCATAAAATAGCGGATTACATATTTTCCACAAATAACTCAATATGGGTATCGAATGAAAGGGCTTGATTGGTAGAATAGGGCTCACTATGAAAAATCCAAGATGGCTGCCGCCACAAAATGGCAGATTACATATTTTCCAAAAATACCTCAATATGGGTATCAAATGAAAGGGCTTGATTGGTAGAATAGGGCTCACAATGAAAAATCCAAGATGGCTGCCGCCACAAAATGGTGGATTACAATTTTTTCCACAAATACCTCAATACAGGAATCAAATGAAAGGGCTTGATTGGTAGAATATAGTTTATTAGACTGTGTAGGTATATTTATTACTAATCTAAAAACTACTCAACAAAACTAAAAACTTGAAAATAAAATAAACTAAAAAATGTTTTATGTTAAACAGTTTCATTGCAATAAAAATGATGTAGTTAGGTTATGGACTAAAAGCTAAAAAATAATTCTGTAAGTCCTAGCTACCAGATCGCACCAATCTTCTCATCAATCTGGGGTATTGATCAGACAAATATAAAATCGTTGGGCACGTGAAATTTCTATCATAATGTTTACTCTGGGTACGCTATACGCCCATACGTGCTTTTCCTACAAGGCAATTTATTGTAGTTACTTTTACACTACAATAATCGTTTTTTTTAATCAAAATTATTTTTCAAATTACGAACAATAAGTATGTAGAAAAGTTTTTTTCTATTAAAAATAAGATAATTATGAATATTTTCGTTGTATTCGTCCGTTAGACTCTAAACTCTAAAGTACAGTCGTTAAAAAGAATTTAACACTTACGTTTCTGATAAATACCTCTATTACACGCGAGAAGAATTTTTACGTGAGATAAACTCTTTAACTTCGATTAACTTAAATGCATTTTCATTTATCAAAAGATTATCTCAAAATTATAAACGGATCCTCGAATTTTTACATGATACACTGACTAGGAATTTCCCAATGATAAATAATAAACGTGTGAGTCATTTTTGTACGGTAGTACTTCTCCGAGGCTTAGGACACCAGCGAGCGTGACGAACACGCGCAGTTTCCGGTTGGTACTAGATCGAGAGGGCGCGCGCGACGAGGCGACAGCCCGGGACGTGCGGGGAGCCTGGTGTCAACGAACGGGCAGAGGAAATGGGCGTCTAGACCACGGACACTTACTTCAACTAATACGAGATCGAGTACAGAGTATCCCACAGGAGATCCACATATAAACAAAGCAGAAAAAATTTTATTGTCATTTTCAAACCAAATTAAATCCTCACAGAATACTCCGAAAACGAAACAGAACACTGTAAATCGAAGTTTTATACGATTTAAAGGAAAAGCTATGTCCAAGCACAAATACGATATTCATTATTTTTTTTTAAACTTGTTTATATTTGTAAACGTAATTAATCTATTCATATAACTGAACTCATTGTCTCTGAAAATCTCTTGCTCAGCCAAGTTGAACAATTCAAGACCCTGACCAATTATGTCTACTATAAATCGGTCGACGGCCTGTAGTGCGAGTACTACTACTACATTACATTGAGAAACGAGAGGCCTCCTAAGCGTAGTTATTCTACTACACTACTACGTTTATAATTCGAGGACTGTAGTTTCCGAGGATGGACGAGACGGGAATATACACAGAGCATGAGTTTTGTTTGAAGGTACATATTCCGTATTAGTAGTAGGTACCTATTAAGTTAATTGCCCATTTTCAACATAATATGTAACTGATACAAGAAGCATAATACTTAAAAATTATAAAACAAAAATCTTAAGTTTCTTCAACTTCCGTTCGCCTGATCATACTTTTCGTAACATTCTCGTCACGCATTCACAAGCATAGGGGCTGTCTCCACGAGCCGGATGTATGGAAATGTCTCCACGAGCGAGCGTATCGCCGGCGATACGCTCGCTCGTGGAGACAGCCCCTTACTGAGTTACTGACCGAGTTTAGCGTGCGTAAATAAGTTTTACTTCAAAAATTAATTTCTAAAAAAATTACAAATATTAAGTATAAGAAATAATATATACTTATATAGAAAAAAGTGATTCAATTGTATCACCAAAAAAATGAACCATGACACATAATTAAATCTGTCATTATATAGTCATCACCAAATATTGAAAAATTAATAAGGAATTTTAGGAAATTTAATCAATAAATCAGTATACCAAGCAATATTCTTGCATAATAAAAAAAATATATAATCACTACATAGTATAAAACAAAGTCGCTTTCTCTGTCCCTATGTCCCTATGTATGCTTAGATCTTTAAAACTGCGCAACGGATTTTAATGCGGTTTTTTTTAAAAGATAGAGTGATTCAAGAGGAAGGTTTATATGTATAATAAACACCCGTGCGAAGCCGGGGCGGGTCGCTAGTAACAGATAAAAACAATAAAAATCGTAAAAAATCAATCATAATTATATCACAATCAAGAAACATTCTATATAGTCCATTGAAAAGTTACATTTGGGGTTGCGTTTGTCAGAGGACGCAATTTTATTTTTTAGATATCAAGGGGGGGCTAGTCTAATGTTAAATCCAAGTTTGTGGGTTTGTAGTCCTTGTGCAACGGCCGCCATCTTGAAAAAAGAGGTTCAAATGGTTTTTATGGTTTATCTTCCAAACTGTAAGTCTCACAAAAAAATTATTAAACATTTTTTGTTGCAAATAAAATTATCTACAACTTATGTTTAGTAACTTTTAGTCGTAGAATCATAAATAAAAAAGTTACAAGTGAAAAACCATAACAATTTAAGAGAAAAAAATCTATTTGTCGATAAAACTTTTTTTCTAATCATTTTACAAAAAAATAATATTAGACCATTTTTATAGACAATATTTTAAGGAACAATTTTTATCGGGAACATTTTTAAATTTATTTATTATTTAAGGTTTTACAACGCTGCGAAACGAATACTATTCTTCAGTATTTGTAACTGTACATGAATATTCGTATATTTTGCCATAATTTTTAATCATCTTGTTATTTTTTTATGATGATCTTTTTAATCATTGATAGTAAAATATTGTTAATATATAAATAATTCTTGATTTAACACTTTACCTACGAGGTGGAGTCTGGAGGCGCGTTTTTTTACACGCGTGATTTTCTAAATCACAACTACTCTGTCCTCGGTCTTTTTGATGGACCAAGCTGCGGCTCAGCAGCTGGTTGGCTTACTATATTAAATACTTGAGGGGGAACCGGAGAAGGAAGTTAGCAAGGAGTGTGAAGTGGTTTTATGTACGGAGACCTTATTGCGTATAACTTGCTGTTTCTCCATGCTTTTTCAGGATGTGACACAATTTCAGGTACTTACAATATGGGTAAACTCAAATTTCTGAAAACCCTGGAGAAACATCTAGAGTTAGCAAGTGGAACGGCGTTGTTCCTCAACAAGAGAGTGGACCTTGCACTGCTCACTATCATTGGTGAACGTTTTTTTTATCACTATTTATGGGGAGACTTGCAGCAAAATAATGGAGCTCTCGAAATTAATTGAAGAAAATGATTTACACACATTTTGAAATTTACGCCACTTTCTTCTTCGGTTCTCCCTCAAGTATTTAATATAGAAAGTCAACCAGCCCCTCGCCGCAAGATCGAGGACAGTAGTTGTGATTTAGAAAATCACCGTGGATTATGCCTACTGCGGATACCACGTAAAAAAAACGCGCCTCCCGACTCCACCTCGTAGGTAAAGTGTCAAATCAAGAATTATTTATATATTAACAATATTTTACTATCAATAATTAAAAAGATCATCATAAAAAAATAACAAGGTGATTAAAAATTAAGGCAAATCATGAATATTTATAATTATATTCACGTATTGTTATGAATACTGAAGAATAGTAGTCGTTTCGCAGCGCTGTAAAACCTTAAATAATAAATAAATTTAAAAATGTTTACAATAAAAATTGTTCCTTAAAACACCGTCTATAAAAATGGTCTGATATTATTTTTATGTAAAATGATTTAAAAAAAAGTTTTATCAACAAACAGATTTTTTTCACCCAAATTTTTGTGGATTTTCACTTATAACTTTTTTATTTATGATTCTACGACTAAAAGTTACTAAACATAAGTTGTAGATAATTTTATTTGCAACAAAAAATGTTTAATAATTTTTTTTGTGAGACTTATAGTTTGGCAGATAAACCATAAAAACCATTTGAACCTCTTTTTTCAAGATGGTGGCCGTTGCACAAGGACTACAAACCCACAAACTTGGATTTAACATTAGACTAACCCCCCCATCATATCTAAAAAATAAAATTGCGTCCTCTGACAAACGCAAGGTAAGCCAAAAAAAATGTAACATTTCAATGGACTAATACTGCATTTCACCTAAGATGGGTACGGTGACATCATGACATGTCAAATTAACTCTATAGTGAGGTGACCATGCATAAATAATTAATTTATGTGATTCGATTATCAAGTGCAATTGCGGTTAACCTTTAATCGATTATTAAAAAAATATTTTTAACTGCTTATTAAAAATTAATTTTCGTATTTCCGAAAGCGGACAACCAACTCCCGGGCTTGACTGTTTAAGGCCGCAAACACGAAACTTGCGGCGGCGGGGCGACGGCGGTAGCGGGGCGACGGCGATGTATTCAAAAGCATTGCACAGTATAGCGACGGGCACGAAACGGGCGACGGCGGAGCGGGGCGATCGAGCGATGCACGGGCGACGGTGGAGCGACGGTGACGCGTTATTTATTAGTAAGGCTAAGCGCGCACTAGTGACATTTGTCACCGTGACAAAAAATTCTTTGTCACTGTTACGTCACCAAACTTTCGTGACTGCGCGCACTTGCAGTAACAGTTTCTTGCATTCGATAAGATGGATCTCGAAGAGACGGTTGTCTGTGTACTCGTTTTTAGAAATATAAAAAAATACAATAATAAAAAGTATTGGGTTCACCCGCTTTGGAGTGATAGGCTGATAAGTGGAAAGTTCTACACCATGTTTGCCAACCTACGTAAATAGGACACGTGACATTTTGTTGGGTCACGGGCATGTTGGCGTCCTCCGCGGACAAAAAGTCACCGAATTGTCACGTATCCAAATGCGCGCACCTTCATTAGGGATGATGGACGCAGTGACAGTGACGAAAAGTCACTAGTGCGCGCTTAGCCTAATACTTTTTTGGACGATATGTCGATAGTTCGATATTGAAATGTATATATATCGACACTCGATATTTTGAAGTAAAACTTTACGCATGCTTGACTTCGGGAATAAGCTGATGAGTGCGTAACGAGAGCGTTACGAAAAGTGTAATCGGTTGAGGCGAACGGAAGTTGAGAGGAAGACATAAGTTAGTGAAAGTAGAAAGAGAGACAGAGACTTACGTTTCGTAATGCTTCAGTCGTGTGGTCTAAAGCGCAATCGTTTTTTTAAATACCTACATGTCTTATTTTTTTATTTTTTCCCGCTAATTATTTAAACACAGCATCATTATGAACTTAATCTACTGAACTTTATTTGCACTATATTATTTTAATATTTGAAAAGAACACAACATATATATAAAAATTTAAAACTAAACAATAATATATAATGTAGATAATATGCATGTTACTTACAAGTGTACGTAACACCCAACATTATGTTTTCCTCTTTTAATTTATTTATCTACATACTAGCTTTTACTTTTTTTTTTAAATATCGATATATCTTGAATCCGATATTTTAAAAAATATCAACAGCCCTACGCCCGCCAGCTTGTTTCGTGCCCACCCGAGATAACGCTGTCTGATCGCTCATTGCGTCGACCCGCTACCGCCGTCGCCCCGCTGTCGCCAAGTTTCGTGCCCGCGGCCTAAAACGGTCTTCTTTGTTCTTTTCGGCATTTTACAGAACAGAACACACACACACAAAATGGAATAACTAACAAAAAATAGAACAACAGAATAACAGAACTTAACAAGAATAAAACAGCAACAAATACAAGTATAACAACAATAAAACAGCTACAAATACAACTATAACAATAAGTGAGTTGACTCGATTAACAAGATGGCCGCCGTTACGATTATTTGTTTTTGCCGATTACTACGTTTACGTGTCAATCCCTATACCAACATTAAAAGTTTCGTCTCATGCCTCTAATTTTAGGTTATTATTTTTTCTGTACCTTTTTTAATTTGTTTAAACTGTAAAAACGCAATATATTGCGTATTATTAAATACAATTCAATCTAATGAAGCATTATTATTTGCCTTAGAAATGAATTGGTGATTTTTAAATATTTATTATATTTATCTGATTTGCTGAAAATAGTGAGTGTATTGGAATATATCAAAATATGTCACCGTACCCATCTTATGTGAAATGGATTATAAATATAAAAATTTAATAAGTTCTACTTAAAAAGATGGCTTGAAAATAATTATATCGATATTAGTTTTTTGTTGATCATTTAGAAGTTCAATTTTTTTTTTAATTGATTTATATACATTATACAGCGTGATACAGCGTTGTAACTCAACATTAACCTTAGTAATCGGAGAATAGCGGCCCTAACTTGAGCACAGATTAGTAAATAGTACTACGTACAGATACTTCACTCAGTAGAAAATTTCCAATACCTACTGCAATAAATAATAGCCTTATGGGCCCCGTAGACGATCAAATATTTGATCTTTCTGTTTGACAAACGTGTTTGTCAAATTTTTTGATCGTGTGCGGGCTTGTTTGATGTGTTTGTCAAACATTGAAAATGTTTGACGTGTTTGATGGAAATTTTGATTGAAGGTCTGTTTGACAAACCTGTTTGATCGTGTGCGGCTGTGTTTGTCAAATAAAATCTCAGTATTCTCAGTTATCGCCTTGAAACCATGGAGAACACAACTGCAATGGCTGTGTTAGTCCGGTCAATATAGACATTTAAAATAACAATAATTCCCACAGAGCTAAATTTTGCTGGAGAGCTGGGGATTACCATTACAAATAAAGTTTTAAAAATCCCCATCGATCCGATGTGTGCAACTAAAGTTATTCGCGGTCAAAGGTCAAAATTTGAGGTTTTTTAGATTTTTCTCGAAAACGGTAAGTTTTATCAAACTTTGTACAATTTTCACAGCAAGTCAAGTTTTGTACAATGCTACATTTTTACATTTCATAATGATAAAAAAAGTAGATTAATGGTAAAAATAGTATTTAAAAAATTAAACAATCACAGTTACATTTTCATTTGGCATATCAATTTTTATACAATATAATATGTTAATAATATTCATTTTTTCTCAAAAAGTGTTGTCGAAAGATAGAAATTTTTAAGTTTTTGTTTTATATTATTGCTATTGATACATTCAACCAAATGTGATGGTAGTGTATTTATTAATCGGGGAACTATGTAAGTCATTGTTCTCTCACCATACACATTGTTGGCACGAACTGTGTTTAATTGGTTTCTCGCTACAGCCCGTGTAAATGTAGGGTGCTGTAGTGCTATTCTGTAAAAAACCATTTCGATATCGAGCTTCACCTGAGTGACCGACCTCACTTCGAAAGCAAAACCCACTTGACCTTGATTTGGAATTCTGTAAACACAGAATACCGATACTCATACTCAAACCTACTCATACTACAACTTTCTCACGCAACAGGGTTCGACTCGTCGCTACACTCACCAGTGTGGCGCTACCGGGACTGTCAAGTTTTAGAGAATACGAATTTGATTTCTCACCGCGGATTCCGCTGTCGAGACACGAAAATGTTCTTACAGAATAGCACTACTGAACACGTTGCCTAAACTTACTATTCCAGAAATTTTCTTTTAGAACAGTATACTCAAATTTTTTATGTACTGGTTACTTTGCAATGATTAAAAAGTGCAATTTCGTCGTTATGAAATTCAGTCCTAATATATGATGAAACAATGTTTTTCAATATTCTTAATTGTAATTTGTATATTTTGTTTAGGTAACTTTTGTAGGTACGACCATAACTACTGAGGCCATATTGGATATACGAATCTGCCAGAGCATAATATAGTAACAATCTAATTTTGAAAGGGATCCTTTTTTTTTAAAATGATTATGTTAACTAAAAATTGTCTTAATTTGTCACATACTATTGTATTGTCTATTTGTGATCTCCATGAAAATTTGTTGTCTATTATCAGACCTAAGTACATCTGTGAATTAACAACTTCAATAGCTGAGCAAGCACAGTTATTTTTATCTTTGACATGTAAACAGTTGTGATTGTGAGCAATCAATTTTGTTGTGAGAGTTTGTCGCTGATGTGAAGATTTTATAATTAAAAGTTTAGTTTTGTTTGTATTAATTACAATTCCTACATCATGGCACCACTGTATCAAAGTATCGAAGTCTTCTTGTAATTTCTTAATGGCCATCTCAGGGTTTTTATCAGCTACCACTAGACACGTGTCATCGGCGAACTGATAACATGTACTCTTTTTAATACAGGTACTCATCTCGTTTACATACGATAAGAAGTGGATTGGACCAAGCACCGATCCTTGAGCCGTACCAACAGTCACATTAATAAGGCGACTTAATGTGGCATTAACTTTAACAGTGAATGTTCTATTTTGTAGATAATTTTCACACCATTTCAATACAGGTCCTCTTATACCGCAGTTATCTAGTTTTTTTATTAATTTCTTGTGATTCAAAGTGTCGAAAGCACGTGAAAAATCAATAAACAGAGCGAGTACAATTTTTTTATTATCAAGATGTTTGTTTACTTCATCGGTAAATGCAGATAATAAGTCAATAGTTCCTTTTCCTTTTTGAAAGCCAAACTGATTCCCAGATAATATCTCGTTTTTTTTTTTTAGAAATTATAAATCTGTTCACAAATAAATTTTTCGACTATTTTGTCAACTGACGATACTAGCGTTATTGGTCTATAATAATCCCAGAGGCAGGGCCAAAAAAACTCTCTGAATTTATTAAGCCTGGTCTTTTCTCAGGTTATTATAATCATAATTTACAATAAAATGCCGCGGTCAGTCAAGCGGATGTTAGAACAGGCGTCTCTGGTGCGCGGTTAAACATGTCGTGACCACCGACATAATAAAATCAATTTCTTAAGGCTGAAACTTTATCAACTATTGTTTTTATATATGTTAATCAAAATTATGATAGTCAGTCAACGTCTTATGGGGACACAGCTGGTCAGTCCGCTGTAATGTACGTAGCGAGGTATATAAGGGTGCAATTCGTTTATTAAGCGTGAAATTTTTTTAGTAACTACTACAGACTATATTATTAATAAATAAAATGTTCAGTCAACCATTCTGTAGAACAACGCCCGTCAGTCACTGAATAAGAAATGAAATTTTTTTTTGCTCTCTATGGACGTTACACACATCTCGTCTTTTATTTATAACTAGCTTCTGCGCGCGACTTCGTCGGCGTGGACTCCGCTCCTATTGGTCTTAGCGTGATGACGCATAGCCTATAGCCTTCCTCGATAAACGGGCTATCTAACACTGAAAGAATTTTTCAAATCGGCCCAGTAGTTCCAGAGATTACCGCGTTCAAACAAACAAACAAACAAACAAACAAACAAACAACCAAACAACCAAACAAACTCTTCAGCTTTATATATTAGTATAGATTTACTTAAAATAACATTATCAGAATAATTTGAAGTACGATATCTATTTCAATAAGGCACTTCCGTGTCGCAGTTGTGCCTAAAAATGCCAGAAATAAAATTCGTGGTAATAGAAACAGTGTTCTTAACGAACG